>JACDJE010000028.1:4375190-4768249 GCA_016647715.1 Pavo muticus | reverse complement strand
GGGACGCGGGGGGAGCCGAGCCGAGGCGAGGGGGAGCGGCGGGCGCGGTGCGGGCGGCCCGGGCGGCGCCGCGAAGGGAGGGAAGGCCTCTTCCGCCGGCGGCTGCCTCAGGTGAGCGACGGGGTCCTGGTGGGCGTCGGGGTCGCGCTCCGGCTCGCTCCTATTGTCACTCTCAGCGGGCTCCGGCCATGGCACTCGCTCGCGCACACACACACACACATACACTCCCTCGCTCACTCACAACCGAGCGTGCTGCCACCGCCCCCCGCCCGCGGCCCGCCCTCCGCTCCCGCCCACCCGAGCGCCGCCGCCGGGACGCGCCGCCTCATTGGCGCCCGCCGCTGCCGCCGGGACAGCCGGGAAAGGAAGGGGAGTGCAGCCGGAGGAGGAGCGGGTGGTGGCGGCAGCTCAGCGGTATGGCCGCGGCCCTTCTCGCCCATCCGCGGGCCGGGCGGGAGCGAGGCACATCGGCTGAGGTAAAAACCCTGAAATCCGTGAGGTAAACCCCCCTATTCCTGAGGTAAAAGCTAATATTCCCGAGGTAAAACCTCGTAATCCTGAGGTGAAACGCCGCACTGGGCCCTGTGCGGGGCTCGGAGCCCCTTCCCGGGGCGGGCTGCGGGCGGGACGGCCTCACCGCGGCGTCCAGCGCCGTGCCCTCAGAGGGACGCGCCCTCAGCGGCGCCGTGCTCTCAGCGCCCCGCACGGGTTCCCGCCCGCAGGGCTCTCCAGCCAGGTCGGCTCTCTCGCTCTCACCTTTCCTAAAGCGTATTTATAGATGTAGAGCCAGCACCATGGCTGGGTGCAGGTAGCATCAAGAACTGTCGGAGTTTTGTTTAAATTCGTTTACTTGAGGGGCCTGATTTCTTTCGGAACGTAAGCAGTGGTGTTCACGTGGCTGCTGTGTTTAAAAATGCTGTTCTCTATGGCGTTTGTATTTCTGGTAGGAAAAAAAAATGAATCCTAGGGGCTGTGATGCTGGGTTGTTATAGCTGAAGGCTCCTGATGCACATGAAGGGCAGTTTGAGGCAGTCCCCTGTTTGTTCAGGTACTGAGTGCCCAAACCTTGAAGGTGACCAATCCTGCAAAGGATACCCACTTCTTGCCCACTCATTTACTCCCCAGAGACGTGGGCAGCAGTGTCGGTGTAACAGAGGAGTTAGGACTCAGGCAGATGTAATTGAGAGCGATTGGAGCTGTTGGGAAAGCACTTTCAGAATCAGTGACTTTCAGCCTGGTGAGTTCTCTGCTCCAGTCCTCACTGCGGCCCCAAGAGAAGCAGGAACTCAATAAATAAAAGCTCTCTGCTACAGAGGTATAGCTGTAATAGACAGTTCTGCCTCGCATCTCTCAGTGTGCCTCTTCCATGTCTCCCCTAATTTTTGCTATCTGCAGACTAAATGATTTCACCTCTTTTCCTTCTTTCCCCATGAGCCCTAGTTTTAGTCCTCCAAACGTGTGTATTTTTTGCCCCATTTTCTCTCAAAACCATCCACGTTTTGCTGAACCACCCAAAGCTGGACACAGCGCTACAATCAAGTCCACCAGCATCTGCTATGTCATGCCCATCACAGACTGTATTCCAGTTTACACACGCCAGTACAAAGACTTCTTAGACAGTGATCTATTCACAGTATTGCTGACCTGTTTTACCCCATCATCCATTTCTCCTGACCTACCAGTTATTTCTCCTTCAAGTAGACAGTAATGCCACTCAAGAATGATTTATTGCAACGGTCCTAATCCTTTCCCTTCTCTTTTATTGCTGGATAGACGGACAATCAAGCAGTCAAGATATCTTTTAAAACAAAATTCCACATGCTTTTAAGTAAGAAAATAGTAAAACCTGTCATGTTTGTAAGTCAACTGTATTCCTGGGTTAGAGCTGTGCTATGGTTACAGAGTTATTTATATACAG
The DNA here is from genome assembly GCA_016647715.1 of Pavo muticus. Classification (NCBI taxonomy): domain Eukaryota; kingdom Metazoa; phylum Chordata; class Aves; order Galliformes; family Phasianidae; genus Pavo; species Pavo muticus. The sequence continues at coordinate 4,766,331 of JACDJE010000028.1, read as the reverse complement.
TTAAAACTGTAAGTTCACCTAAACCAACTTAGCTAAAAATCTAAATGCAAACCGTGGTCTGTAACAAATAATTTAAGTCAGTTTGTTTCTATATTAATGTTAGGTAACATTTTGCAAAAACACTAACTTCCCATTGCTCTGCTAAATGAGGAACCAAACCTGCAGATGCACATAGTTTGCTTTCTTACATGTACTTCATTCTGTTACTTTTGTTTATCAGCCTCATTCTGCACTACTCTGATTTATTTGCTGCCCCCTGCACTTGTTTCCTTCTGGACTATGCAGTGCGTTGGGCAGCTCATGAGGTTACTGATGTCAAACTGTAAAAGGGAAGATCTTGCAGACAGTGATGGCTGGACAGGCTTCTTAGATGAAGCTGAGCATGTCATTTTAAATGGTTGTGCTTAAGCCTTCCCGTTATTAAATTAAATCCATCTTTGTTCAGTGTTCAAAATCTAAAACCGAAGGGTGTGAGATGGTTATTTATTGCAGTCTCTGTTGTAGGAGGGGTAAAACTCAAGACTATCCCAGTTCGCTGTCCTGCCTGCAGGTTTTTACTTTTCAGTGTCATTGTGAAATAGCTGTAAAATCAGTTCTTCACTACAGCTGCTCAATGGGGAAAGAATGCATTCAGATAGTTGGGTTTCATCTGTTTTTGTCCATTCTGACTGTAAAGCACTTTAATCGTGTGTTTTACACTGAGTGATACTTGTACAGTAACAATTAAAGAAAAATGCAAGGTTTTTGGTGAATAAAGAAGGATCTTCCCTTGTCTTTAACACTTGGCCAGCAGAGTTTACAGAGTTGCCCTCCCATTTTTTTCCAGCTTGTCATCTTTTTTTCTGTTTTGGTCTGGAAAATCTCCATCTGTGAGGAGATTTAGGATCACAACATAATGTAAAACTGGTAGTGTTTAAAAGGAGCTGTTACTTGGCTTTCTCCTACGTTCTTTTTGGGGTAGGTTTTGTAAAGCTTAAAAATGATTGCACTGCAGGCAGTGATGGAGAAAAATAAATTAAAAAAACTTAAGATATTCCACATATATGGATATTTTGTGTATATTGTATATGTGTGAATACATAAAATATCAATTTGCAGGAATAAAAATTAAATGTCATCGGGTAAGTTTCACAAGGAATGGAGTTGTACATGCGGGTGTGTAGGTCTGAAAATAGTCATGCATGCAACATCTGCACCCCTTTCTGAAGATCCACAAGAAATAAAGCTTCTAATCCCTGTATCTCTCCTGCTATCAAAGGCACAAGATAAGTTTGTTCTTTCAAAAGTTACACTGTTACTGTTCTTCAAACCACATAGAAAGGAATTTCCACGGCCAGCTCTTCACCAGTCCCTTTTAGCACCCAAGCAGCCAGAACAGCAGTCAGGAGTCCTCCAAAACAGAGATTTTGCACCAGTGACTCAGATCTGTTCCGCTTCATGTTTTTTGTGACTGAAGTTCCACTAGAGGCCATCTGTTATGGCCACTCAGGCAGGAATACGAGCTCACGTCCACGCCGGTGTTCTGCCTGCTCTTTACATAGAGGCTTATCAAACAGGATTGCTAAGCAGATAACGGTGTGGAAGACCCGCTCTACTGAGCAATAAGCATAAATGGATTTAACTGGAGCTTGTAAATGTTTCAGGAAACACATCCAGCGTGTATTTGTCTACAGTAAGGGTCATATAATAGTCCATAAAGATCTCTAAGTCAAAAGGAGCATTATCAGTGGGCCTATGGGATTAGTTCAGCTATTCCCTGTACCAATACTAGTAAGCAAGAAAAGATGTGATCTCCCCAGAGAGCTAATTATTCAGGCCAGCAGGAAGAAAGACCAGAAGGAGAAAATGTTATGGAGGAAGCAGCAGGGCTGTCTGAAGAGGCAAATCAGCACATGAACAAGGCTCTTCTGATGCATCTTTTAACAAAAGTGACCAAGGTGGAATTCTGCATCAAAGTAACCGTCCTGCTCCATCACTTTGATTGAAACAGCACAATCTGACGTTTTTTGTTTACTTTTGAATCAAATTTGTCTGGATCAAAAAACAATTACTTCAGCTGTTTATATGGCAGTTGATTTCTGCTTCTTACGCTTCGCATTTTGGAGGCAATGGTATGTCCGATTTTGGGGCAATGTTTATAATCAGTGCCAAATCTCAGTAATAAGAAGCTTGTGCTGCTTGCATCGATGTTTCTCCATGTCTCAGCTATGTGATAATGCTGCCTATGCCCTCAGGAACTGAATTCCTGATACACATTTGGATAAGGATTTTAGGGTCACAGACATGACTACCCGAATGGGAGCTAATTCTTCTTCTCTGTTTATAGACGCTGCGTCACTTGAAGTCTGTTTCTGTATTCAGCATGGTAAGATAAGTGGGATCTCACTCGCCTCTGCAGCTGGCTAGCTGCCTCCTCCTAGCACAACAAGCCTAGCTGCTTTCACTTATTCCCCAATTACCTTTTTTGTTCTTTTTTTGGTTGTTGAATCCTTCCCCTCCCCCAGCTTCTTTACTTGCTTTCTAGCCCCAGGCACTCCTTTAGGCTTAGTTTTCCGAGCTTTTTGTTAACTTCCCTTCTCTGCCAGTTTCACTCTGCTTGCTTCTGGCAGTGTAGTGTTTCCTCGCTGATGTCTCCAGCTGTCACTCCCTAACCTCTGGAGGTTCGAGGTTCCAGAAATCCCTGCCTTCTGAGGGCACCGCCTGTGGGGCTGCCTCTGGGGGCTGAAAGCACACGTGGAAATAGGGCACCAGCCCACGTGCTTCGTTGTCCCCTGTACTGCTGGGGTATGCCTGAATCCCAATTTAAACAGCTCTCCTTCCATTTCTTCTTCCGTTTCTTTGCTTTTTGATCAAGCCTCCTCATTTCAGTTATCTCCTAGTTTAAAGCCATCCACTTAAGATGAGCACAGTCTGGTCTGGCCCAGCTTCCTACATCACCACGCTCCAAAAGGAACAAAATGGATACAACAGCAGTATGTGGTTAAAGTGTCCAACAATACTTTAAGCGTGTGAACTGCTTTCATAGTGCTTCCCAAATCTCCAGCAAGGTACCTACCAGTTTCACTCCCAAGCTGGGTGCTTCCCCATGTGTATGGGAACTGCTGAATCACGGCCTGAACCTCTGACTGACCACCTGAGGCAAGCGATGAGTCAGCCACGGGAGCACAGGTGAAGGCAATTCACCTGTGTGCCTGGAAGGGGTGGAGCCAGGCTCCACCTCTCAGACCCCATTTAAGGGCTGACTTCCACTAAGGAAGGATCTCTTCCTGGAGATTGCTCCTTGTGGAGTTCCTTTCTAAGCCTACAACACTGGTGAGCACCCTTCATTTATATTTGATTATCTTTTCTGATGTAGTAATCTTACTAGCCTGACTCTCCTGTATACTATATAACATCTGTATACTTATTAACCTAGCACCCGTGGTTCTAAGAACAGTTGATAATACATGAGAGATTTTCAGAAAGAGCAGAGGCACTGATGACTGCCTAGGCCAGGACAGAGTAACTTTGTTATAAAAGAGAGCAAGAAAGTATTCCTGTTGTATCTTTCTCAACTCCGCCTTCTTTGTTCTATAGCACAGCTTTAACCTATTAGATACCTTTAAAGTTTTTAAACGATAGCAAATCAGTCGTATAATGGCAAGGAATGGAAGGGACCTTAAAGATCATCTCACTCTAAACTTGAAATAAAAAAAGGTGTTCATTTATATTTTGTACCACAACTCAGCATTGTAGGGAATGTTTAACATCAGAGGGCCTTAAACTACTTAAATGCATTTAAAATATAAGTCCTAATGGGTTCCAAAGCTTGCAGTACGAAGCTAGACAGAGGAGGGAAGCGTACAGGTGCCAAGGGCATCTCCACAGAGCTTTTGAACAAGCTTACAGATGTTAGGAGCAAGGATACTTGGAAAGCAATGGCTAAGTGCTAGTTACAGGTATAAACACAAATCCTCATGGGAGTCTGCTGCATCAGCAGGACTGCCCTCATGCTGAGCAAAACAAAGTAAAGAGTTTGGGAAGGAGCTGTGTGTTTCCCAGTCTTAAATTCTGAGAAAAATAATAGACAGAGGCATGGCAGGAGGAAGAATACTATAAATAAACTGCAGCAGAGGCAGGAATCTGGCGGCAGGATAAGCTTAGTTCACTGAGTGATGGATGTGGTAAAGACAGCTTAAGAGACTGCAATTAGTATAGGCCATAAAGTATGATTTCTCTGCATGGAAAATCAAGATCTGCAGCAACTTGGAGCAACGTTTTAGACTGGAGATAAGATTACAGAGAAGGAAAGGGTCTTATTTCAAAAAGGGCCCTTGGCCTGAAGAAGGGAAGAAAACAGGCAGGTAAGCAAAACCCTTTCTTTCCATACAAGACAAAATCATTCTTTGGTTGTTTCCTGCCCTGGAGGTAGTCCTCCACTACATCCACTGTAAGCAAGGGAGAGACATAAGCACTACAGTACAGACACAAGCCAGTCAGTGTTGCTGTCCACTCCCTGGCTGGCAGGTATTGCAGTAGAAGCATTACCTGGAGAGGAATCTATGAATATTGAAATAGGAAGGTTGGAAAAAGGGATGTTATAAGAGCATTTCCTATAGTCCAAATCCACTGTCAAGGTTAAGCAAATAGGGTAATTTTACCACTGAGAAAATTATGTGAATAGGGAGAGATCTGCACAGGAATTACAGATGCCATATAGATGACAAGAAAGAAAGGAATTGTCTTCATATGGGGGTGGGAACAAGAGCTGAAATCGTAAAGCTATGAATCCTAGAAAAACGCAGGAATTGATCAGATTGAAATAGCAAATAGCAGCTTAATATCCTGACTAAGCAGACAGTACAAAAATAGATAACCAGAACAAGAACAAAAATGGTGTTCCAGCAACTGCTGGAAGTTGAAAGACTTAGCTGAAAAAAATGAGACTTTCTCACTTTAAATGAGCACACTGATAGAACTGATTTCTTTGAGAACACTGAGAAGGATTTGTATTCAAGCCTCTGCTGAATGTGATGACAAAAAGAGACTAGAATGTTAAAGTTAGGGAAGAAACGGAGTAAAATGGGGAATGTCATTGTACAATATGTGCTTATTCTCAACTGCGTGTAATGTGGTGTAGATTGTATTCAGAAAAAAGAATACAGAGAAGGCAAAGAAGAGAGATGGCCTGGTGCAATTGCCATACAAGGAGGGGATTAATATACTGGGAATCTTGAACCTGTAAGAGGAAACGTTGGTGTAATTTGGCAGAGGTCTGTCTGTGTCGTCGATGCAGAGGAGATGGTGAATGAGTGACTTACTCTTCAGAACAGTTTTGTATTATTTGATCTCAAGTTGTCTGGCAAGGTGAAATACTGCAAACTTCCACAGCCTGTTACGGAGGCAAAAGGCATAAACAAGCTCAAACATTAAAATGTGCTGAAGGACACCAAGGAGATGAGATTGTCCTTGCGCTTGAACAGGATAGCATAATTGCAACATACATTACGTATACAACACAGTAATGAGTTTGGAAGCTTATTTGCCACTAGATAAAAATGCAGCACTATTAGCTCTACAAATCTCTTACGTAGAGAAGTCTAGACACCAGATTCAGAATAAGATAACTCAGTAAATATAGAGGAATTTGAACCAGTATAAAATCTGTGACGTGTTAGGATGAGATTTGGCATATTAAATTATTAAGTGGCTGCACTGACCTGTTATTCAGTCCCCATACTGAGAGAGTTTTCAACATTCTTCAGTGTCAGGGTTTCCGTAAGAATTTATAGCAAGAAGGTATAACCAAGACTTGAATGAGAATAGATCAAAAATAGCATTGAGGTTTATTTTAGGAGAATGCGAGGAGTTAAAAACATCATTTGCAAAGGCACCACAAAACACCTCTGGAAAATTAATTTTCAGCTATATTTAGTACATTCAAAGAAGTGGTGGCTCCCACCTGAGCTATATCAGCTCAAATACAGATAAAATGTAGTCAGACTACATAGACTTGTCTTGAATAGCTAAATATTTAATGCAGTTGTGCACTTCTGAGTCATGTTTGGTTTTAGTATGCATCTTTTCAGGTGAGTCCCTGCCTCTAAGTGGTCTTACCTCTTAACTGCAATTTCTGTAGGTGTACCTCTGCACTTCATTTATTTAAGTCCACCAAAAGTATGTTGAGACAATGAAATTCTAATGCTGAGAGCTTTCAGTACCCAAACAGCTCTTCAGTACAGCGAGCCCTTCAGTGCACTCTTCCTGCAGTTTTTTTCCAGAATAACCCCAGTGTCTCACTTCATTTCACTCTGATACCTTTCTAAGCCTCATTCTGGAAAATTTATCCTCATCTCATAGCACGAGTGTTGGACACTGCAAGGACAGCAACGTCTGCCTGACTGCAGTTCTACAGCGTGGTTTTTCCCTCATACTGATTCATACCTACATCAAATTCATGTTATCATCCTAGGTTCCTTTTGAGAAAACTCACTGCAAGTTCAGTCAAGGCCTCAAACACGAGGTACGTAAGCCAGATCCTGGAAAATATGGAAAGAAACCTTTACTCCATCTTCTATATAAAACATCTATTGCTGATACGTGTTTAATTTTGACTTACAATACTTCACTTTTTTCTTTGTTGCCAAAACCAGCAGTAGCTGTTGCTTATGCTGCTTGCCAGTGTCTCCATCTGCATCTTTGGTTACTTGTTGCCTTCTTGCTGTTAGCACTTGAAAGTCTGCTTGCATCTCTGAATTCTCATGGGAATTCTTCCCTTTTGGTGGTTAAAATTCACAGTAGCATGAAGTTATTTGTCCTGTGAATCACATTTTCCTGTAGCTCAAGGCCTTGGCCTGGTCCCCTCTCAGATGTCTCACACGGTGCTCTGTCAGTGGTACAGAACGCCTCTGTCTCACCTGCAGAGGTCCCGGGCTCACACTGTGTGTGCCAACACTTCAGTACTGTTAGTAACACCACGTTCCGTTTTGGGGTGTTCATCTAACTGAACCTCGTAGTTTTACCATGTAGAAACTGGACCCTTTCTTCTCTTACCTTTCCTTAATTCTTTCTTTTGGAATGCTTTCCATAAAGCACCCAGGAAAACAGTCAGTGTTGTCTCCAAGTTAGCGCTGCGTTTGTTTCCAATTTTTGTCTGACCTGTTTTCTGTGACTGTTTACTTCAGTGATGATGTATTTAGGTGCACGCAGGTGTATTTTTAAGGCTTTCAATCTCGCTCAAGTCCAATTTATACGAATGCTACATTTAACACATTTTTCTCTGGAGCTTCATGTCCCAGTTGTCTTATTAGCACCGTGATGCGTCTGCTCGTTTGAGGCACATCCACTGCACATCTCAATAGAAGTAAACATCCTGCGTTTCTCAGCCTTCTCTAAACCCCAACAGATGGCTGCTACTTTTACAAACTGTGCTGAATGGAACGGCTCACGTTTCCCTTGCAAGAGTCTTATTTCTGGAATCCAAGCCCAGTATAATTCTTGCAGTTTGGAACACAGATCTAGCCACAGATCAGCGGAGCCCGCATCAGTCCCGCATGCTGACTCTTCGCAGCTCAGATCCGCTTGCTTTTCGGAATGGATGTACAGGGGAACACACTTGGTATTTCTGATCCATCCAGAGCTGCAGGATGACTAGTAACGGCTTCCACACATATGTCCTTGATCATCAAACCTAAAGGTCCTTTGTGCTATACATCTGTCAGAACCTTTAATGTTCTTTTTTTTTTCCCAGAGAGTGTTTCTGGGGATAGATAGAGGATATTCTTAGAATGACTGGATCTCACCTTAATGCTCAGAGCCAGTCCCTGCTCAGGGTACTGTCAGAATCTGTGGGAGATACCGTACATTTTCACTCCCTTACCTCCTGCTCAGCAGACACATGCCACAGGCGTACGGCTTAGCCTGATTTTGCTACGCTGATGTTATCTGTTCTTACCCCATGCAGGAATCAAGGGCGCTTCAGTGCCTGGGTGAATTAGCAGCAATGCCAGCTTGAGACTTTACCCTGCATGTGTGAAGGGGATGTGTTCAGGAGCTCATTCCTGTCTCATTTTTTTCCTCAAAAAATCATCTCTGGAGCTACTTTGGCTGCAGGTCAAGGCAAGCAGTTGCTATATAAGTTTTACAGCAACCTCAAGGCAGTTTAGGAATGGTCTTCATCTTTGCCTGCTGAAAATTGTTCTCCACTGAATGGCAGGCTTGCAGTCAGCTACTTGTTCCCACTTTCTAGTGACTGAATTAAGTATCTAATGGAAAAAAAAAAGCTTTGGAGAACCATCTTGCATTCTTCTGGACCTTATAAACTAATTGGTTTTTCGCATGGAAGATCTTCAGTGAGCTTCACAACTGTTCTGTAGTGTCCAGAGGCCCTAAAATTATGCCATCTGTATAGATACGCTTATGTCATGCTTAACTCTGGAGAATGAAGGAAGTCCTCATACTTCTCCTCCAAATATACTGCCTACCAAAATAGTTGAGTGCACGCTACTGTACTAGCTACCCTTGTATACTTTCATCCCCGAGACCCTGTCTGATTCATGGTATTTGCAGGATTCATCATCCCAACACAGAACAAGAGACTGGCCACAACCCCAAACCCGTCAAGTCTTTTTTATTTCCTAACTCAGTTATTTACTTCCAACTTCCTTTACCATTCATGTGGTATTTTTTTGTGTTTTTTTTAACAGCCTAACCATTGTTAAGCCTATTTTCATTGCGTTTAAAGTGGGGTTTTTTTGTACCATGTCATTTGCGTTGTATCACTTCATGCTTAGCCAACTTGTCCTTCAGCTCACTGTGTGATCACTTCTGATTGACCCCAGAGGGGAGAACTGTGAAAGCAGAGAGATGAAAGGTTTCTCACCAGAGTCCTGGTCGTGGCGATGGCACTTCTGATATAACTCCCAGTGATGGTAACATCCTACTGGAGCGGTTTTTCTGTTGATCAAAATGTCTAACTGGCTTAAGCTGAGACTCTCTTCAGCCAGTCTTGCAATGTTTCCTTGAAGAGAGGTTCCCTGGGTGGTTATATCCATTTTCCCATTAATGGGACTGAGTGTCATTGAACTGCTGTACACAGCCAGAGTGTTTCTTGAGAGGATGTGCTGGCTTTTTGTTTTGCTTTGTTTTACAAAAAGTTCTGCTCAGAAAAATCAATGTTAGAGAAAAAAGCAACCTATCAACATCTTCCAGTACATACAGCAGAGATTCCATTTGCTTTACCTAGACACACATCCTGGCCACAGAAGGATGGGTGCTGAGATCAGCTGAACTACCTGCATTCATTGACCTCTGCCAGGAATTTCATCTATTTGGTTAACTGCAATATTCCAGTTCTTTTAGGTTTTTAATCTGCTTGTACTGACCTCGTGCAGGTGCTTTTTAATAAACTAAGAACTGCAAAGTTTTATCTACTTTTTGCCCCCAATCTTCACTTTTTAAAGCACAGTCAAACTTCTTCAACTTCTCCGTTGAGTTTTTCTAATTCAGTGAAGGCATCCCTGAACCATCTTGTTTGCAGCACTAAGACACATCCTTATGTTTGCAGACTTCCCTTGCCACCTGGGCAGCTGCACGACAGTACCATCATAAGGACTGTAAAAGCTGATTAACTCCTTATGCTCAAGTGTGCCTGGGTAAATATATCATGAATGTTATCAGTGGTCACATGAGGCATCAAAATCTGTTATTCCTTACACAGAAACTTGTATTCAAGTGTGACCCAAGCCAATAGATAATATATGATTCTACAGATACGCTGAGGAAGAAAAGGCCACATAGTACAGCCCTACAGATTTTAAGTGGGAGAGAAACTTTGTATGAAAATGCTAATCATAACCAGAGCTTCAAACACATGCTGTGAGAAGCCCATAGTAAACACACACAACCTCTCACCCTTTTACTCCATATTCATGCACAGATCCTACAGTGTTTGTATCGCCTACATCTAGCTCTTTTCTCTCCCCAGTTAATTTCTAAGTACTGTGCATGCTTTACACTACGCTGAAATCTGTTCCAGCCAGTCAGGCTACGCTGCTGCTACAAAGGATGAAAGCAAGGTCAAGCTAATCAAGCCCAAGAGGATAGCAACCCATGTGGCTATTAAAGAAGGTTACAGTAGGCTCAGAGTTGTCAGGAGAGACATACAAACAGCTCCTTACGAGTGTAAATAAGGCAGATTCAAATGTGTTTAATTGTGCGTGCCTGTCTCAAGATCTGGCTCATCGTTCTTCTTTCCATTCCTCACTCGGGGTCACCAGTGCCCGAAAACACCGATATGCCAAGGAAGCCAATTCCCTGTGGGAGCATGACTGTGCTCCACACACAGAAATTTCCCCTTCTGTCACTTGGCATAGTTCAGTATGTGACTTGCTAATTCAGAATATAAACAGAGAGGAACTAGGGCCAATAGTTGAAGAGCTGCAAGCAGAATTCTCAGTCCTCCCCAGTAAGTGAATGATAGCTCCCCTCTGGAACTATCACCCATTTCTCTGTTTTTTTTTTTTTAGCTTAACCAGTACTGTATCATTGGAACTTAGGAGGAAATGGGAAAAATGCCATACTCACACATTTTGGGCTGAAAAAACAAACCACTCAATGTCTGCACTGCATGATACATAATTTAGCAGGCAAGTTTCTCTCATCCTATAGTTCTTTTGTTCCCATGAATTGCCTATTTCCTTTCTTTCCCTGTATCATTTTCTCCCATAACTTTGTTGTTCTTTAACACCTTTTAATTATAGTATGAAATACATAAGCATGTATTTAAATATATCTCAGTTCCTGCTGCTCTCATCCCGGTTACAAATGCAATTTAGAAACCTTACGCATATTTATGCACAATTCATCAAGCTTCTAAGGAGGAAAAAACTTTCCTGTATGCCTTCCTTTACAAGCTTTTCTTCATTTCCACGAACAAGGCCTGCTGCGGCTTTGCAGGCTTTGCCTGAAAAGGGATAAAATGAAACATCCATGTTAAACAGATAGAAAATACACTAAGGGTACAGACAGACATCTTCTGAAAGCCAAACCTGGGACGCTGCCTTTCCTTCGGTTCCTTGTCTAACCCAGTGAGTGGTGACTCTCTCCCAGCATGGCAGTGAACTTCAGCAGGAGGCAGTAATGATGTCTTAGCAGTAGCTGCCATAGTAACGGTGTATCTTCTTCCCCCTCCTGCAGCAGGATGGAGCACATGGTTCTGTTTTGGAAGGTGAGGCCAAGAGGTTTCTTGCTTAGAGGCAACACTGTTGTACATGTGGGGATCCTTTACTAATGGTTGTGGCATCTTCTTTTCTTGGCTTATCCTCAGGAACCGCTTTGGTAATTGCTCCACTCTTTTTACACAAGTTGCTCATTTGGTACTCGCCAAATTCTTCCAGTGTCCATCTACAGCTGGTAACACTTCCCTGACACTCTATCCATCAGGGCAACCAAGTGAACAGGGAAGGAGCTGCAAAAGCTGCTTGCTGCTTTGGCTCCCTCCTTTGTTCAGACAGAGGAGCTCGTCTGCACTTTTATTATAAAAGTACTCAAGAATTAAGACAAAGACCCTAATCCAGTGTGACTTCTCACTCACAGAACCATGCCTGGAGCACAGACCACATCCACACAGCTCCGAAACAATCCAGCGCTGCTCACGGCTCACGTTTCATTTCAGAGCCAAACGTGGAAAGCTCAGGCTAGCAGTTGCATTTTAAGGGAGCAGGTTTCATCTTTTAAGTGTTTGAATTTTAAGTTCAAAGTCAGTATTTCAAATAAAGGAAAGCTGATAATTTATGGCAGTGCAGAGGGCACGATGCCTTTAATAGAATTATTAAGCTGAATTAATGAGTGCCTATGTTTTTCAATAGGGAGAAAGAAAAGGGAGTAGAATGCCATGAAAGTTAGTACTCCTATCCAAAGAATTCAAAAACCAGTTCTGATTTTTTTCAGTGAAATAATTTTGAGAAGAAAACAGAGAATTTATCAGTGTCGGACCACGATGCTGTGATAAATGAGCAGCTCTCAGCAGTTTGCTATCCTATCAGTGTACGTTCAGATTTAATGTCTTACAGACAGGACTCTGATGGACCAGAGGTGGTTGCAGTCCTTCCACGCTCTTTATGAGCTTATCTTCCTGAAGCCTTCACATGCTCACAGGAACCATCAAACACACCAAATGCTATCAAGTGTACCTTTTGGTGGGTGCTAGAACTTCCCATTTGCCTGCTTCAGAATCTCAGCTCTGAAAGCAGAGCTTCCATCTCAACACAAGGAGAAAATGTTCTCTGTGCAGGTGTTGGAGCACTGACACAGGCTGCCCAGAGAGGTTCTGGAGTCTCCTCCTCAGAGATCTAAAGCCACCCGCACGTGGGCCTGGCCTGCCTGCTCTGGGTCTCTGCTGGAGCAGGGGTTGGACCAGCTGGACCCACATTTGTCCACAGCTTAGAAGCTCAAGAATGCTCACTTTGGCAGATATTTTACTTATTTTGGCAAACAAAAGATGGAACAAATAAATGCCCCAAAGCCCTTCAAGAATATTAGTTCATAAATAGTAATTGAGCTCAGTAATGCCATCAAGGGCTACTGTGAAAGCTATTATCTATTAATTCAGTCACTCGAGGTTGATTTCAGAGCAGCTTCTTTCTGCCAATATCCCAAACCAGCTACACTTCATCTTAGCTGAAGTTATCTTCAGATGATGGCTTTCTAGATTAGGTTTTGGTAATTCAGGCTACAGATGACAATACATTAACAGCCCATTTAACAGCCATAGCAGATCCTACCTGGAAACTGAGACTGAGGAAATAAAAGCAGCAGTTCTTGGTTCTGAAACAGCCTTCCAGTCAGGAGCATTTTACCTTTTTGCTTCTGGAATGGAGATGGACGCAGTAATTGACATTTCTGGTCATCAGGAGCAGCCAAATTCAGAAACACCAGGAACACATAAGAGAACGACTGCGATTTTCCCCACATCCAGTTGGCTGGCAGCAAAGAGGAGCAATCCCATGACTGTACAGCACAGACCAAAACCAGCACGAAGCATTTCCGTTCCCAATTCTACAGAAAGTCCTTTGTCACTTTGGGAGAGTTCCTTTAACGTCCTTTCATATCACACTGGTTCCCTCTGAAAGCGGCTGCTAGAGACAGGTTTGCGGGCTGAAGTCAGATTTGGACTAGATTAATGCACGACGCTGAGTCTACATGCATACAAACTGAGTGATTGTGTTGCAAGACAACTAACACTTGGATTTATTCTACGTAGTATTTTATTTGGGACGGGGTGCAGCCCAAATGGTAGAGGAAAAAGGCCAGAGAACTGTTGTGATCATTTAGTCTGGTAAGAGATACCACTCATTTCTCAAAAAAAAAATGAAGTCCAGTCTTATTCCAGTGCCATGGTGTGCTGTAGGGATAGGCGAGTAGCTGTAATGGTTAATTGTGCCCCTATCCCCCATTATCAAGTACCTTATTGCCCATTTGACGTCTTGAATGGCATCCCATTTCAGCTTGCAGGCATTCATCCTGTCAGACTCCGACTATTGCAATAAAAGCCTTTTATTACCAAATTTCATCTCTGTATAAAGTCAACTCTTGTTCTCCTTAGCTGAAGAACAAAGTCTGCAGCACTCACAGGCTGAGGAAGAAAGGATATTCCTCTTTACATCCTTCTGGCTTCATTCCGTGGTTTTCTCCAGCACACGAGATGCAGCAGTGCAGGGTCTGGCAGGGGATGAGTTTGTGGTGCTGGGGCTCATACTTTCCAGGATCAGATTTGGACCGCAGGTCCCAGAGCAGCACATGTCCCTCAGTACAGCACAAGGCACCCCGTCTTTAGAGGGCCCTCACTCACATGCACTTCAGAGAGACCGTGAGCTTCCTAGAATTTGAAATACATAGGATTCAGGGCAGCTCAGGATTTACAACTTGCATTGGTAAGTAGTGGTACTGGCACTTACTGTATGTTTCTTTACAGGGAAAGCAACAAATGCAAGAGAACTTCAATAGAAATGAAGCAATGATAAATATTGGGGAAAACATCAAAAAACAAATTTGTACTCCAAACATTTAGACAGTGCTAAATCTAGATGCGTATCAGGCCAAGTTAACCAGAGACGGGAAGAAAATCAGAAATCAGTCCTAGATGAAAAGTGTATCAGGTAGTTTTCTTTTACATAGCTACTTCGTAAGTGTCCCCTTCACAGAGCACACTTAAAAGCAGGTTCGTGGTGCAAGGAAAGCAGTTAACAGCACCAGCACCACTCCCTTGCAGTGATTCCATCCCATGCAGCACTGGTACAACTGACGGTGCCCCATGCCATTGGAATTGCACTGGCAGCTTTCCTGTTCTGTATTAAAGCCATCAGAGGCAGCATTCCTTACACCAGGGGATTGGTAGCTTTCTGAAAGGGCAACAGCTGCCCATGCTCCACCTGAGCGCAGCTGAAGAGTTGAGGTCTGCAGCTGAGTGAAGGCAGCTTTTCTCCCTTACATTATTTAACAACAAAAGGGAGACAGAGGCAATATGTGACTTTAGCCAAGTTATGATTTTTCAGAAGAGTTTAGGGTGTGTTTCATGTTCTGCAGGGGTTTTCCATGACTTGGGGAAAGCCTCAGTGTGTACTGAGAAACACCTTCAACCTTCCCATAATAACGGCCATGAATGACTGCAGCTACTTAAGACCTGCCCTGGTTTCTAAGGAAGATTTTAAGGGCACCGTCAGTGGCTTTAGTGCATTAAATACAACAACAGTAATCTGCCAGTAGCCAAACAGACCTGGCAGGAAAGCACCATGGGTTTGCCAAACTTCAGTGAAATAGAACACTTGTTCTGTCATCTCTGTTCCTTACCAAATTACAGCAGCACTCCAGTGCAGCCTTCACACATCTCATGCTGTTATCCCAACCGTGCATGGCAGTAAGAGCCACTGCTGTTTATTAAACACAGTTAGGAACATAGCAAGCAAATCAAGTCTTCAGCAGTGGTCAGAAGGCAACAGCCTTTACATGCCCCATCAGCTCTCACTTCAGCCACCTCTTTCGCACCCACTCCATTCCTCAGGCTCTGTAGAACGGTTTGAGTTGGAAGGGACCTTTAAAGGTCATCTAGTCCAGCTCCCATCCAATGAAGATGAACAGGGACTTGCTGCTACTGTTCCACCCTTTGGCTCTTCAACAACAGACCACAAACAAAAACCCATCAGGATTGCTTTAGCTTCACCCCCGGCAAAGAGCCTTCATGTAACTTTGCCTTGGGGCTACTTGGGTCACAGCCTGGAGCCCCCATCTGAAGAGGTTTCTCCCTCCTGCACTCAACCCAACCCACCGCTTCCAAGTCAGATTTATTGCAGCCTGCTGATGGCGTGCAGCAGTCACACAGGCACTGCCCAGCCATGCTGAGGTCAGACCACGCAGATCCCACCTCATAGTTCCCAAATGGAGTTACTGATCTGTGCCAGAAGACTCAACGATGACTTTTGCTGCATTGTGACAGGGCTTCAGCTGGGGCAGCGGGAGAGAACGTGGGATGAGCACTGCAGTGTTTCACTGGGACAGGGAAAGGCTGGGGTTTCCTTAGCCTGCAGCCTGCCTAGCTGGCATTCTCTCTTCACTCATCTGTTTCTGTTCACGTGTGTTTTACTCCCTCTGGTACATTGGCTGCACCTCCAGCCACAGTGCAAGGTGAGCACGTAGCAACACAGCTCAGAAGTCAGTCAGTGGCACTCACTGACACAGGGAGTTTCTTGGGGAAAGTAAACATAAATGCCATTTTATATCACTCGCTATAAGCTGGTGTTCTATTCATAATGGTTCTCAAGAACATTCTGCTCATGAACTGCACAATAATGAAACCATCTTGACAAAAAGAGAACACATCGTATAGACTAAATGCTGCATTTTTCACACACCTAAATTGCAATTGGGTTCTAAGGGCCTGAAGTTTTAATTTCGCTCCTTGAGAACAACTAGGTAACATACCTTTAAAAGTGAGGGGTTTATTTTTAGTCATACTGGAGATAATGGAAAAAACCTCAAATCCTGTCTAAAATCTGGGAAAAAAAATAAACTTTGAATGTCAGAACACCGTTTCCTTCCAGAAGATTACCAGTGGTTTATTATTCCAAGTGTATATTTAGAATATTCCACCTTCATAGTTGCTTTAATATCAACCACATTAAAACATTTCTGATAGCTGATTGATCGCCTCCATAAGCAAATCCCAAGCTCCCACACCTGTTCCATTGCGCCGAGTGCTCGGAGCATCCTTCCCATGTGTGCACACACACGTGGACCCTTGGCACGTTTCTCAAGCACACAGACACTGCTCTGCATGAAGAACACGTGGCCCACAACATCAGCAAAACAAAGCACACCCCTGCTTTTAGAGCACTCGGTAGTGTCCCTGCAGCAGCCTGGTGATTAAAAACGTAGTTTTAAAACTGTTTCCTGTTCCTTTGGTGCCGAGCAGCTCTTGTGCCATGAGTTGGAAACCAAACATCAATAACAGTTCTCCCTGTTTTCTGCTATACGTCACCTACATGAATATACTTTATTCCCCTATGCTTTGGATAGACCAACTGAACGTTCTGGTTTGCACCCACATTAGGTATCACTGTCATCTTTCTTCTCTGAGGTTTTGTTGGAGGTCTCAGGAACACGCAGAGGACAAGAAACACCTGTGTGGTGGCTCAGCTGTCCAAGCAGCATGGAAAAGGCGTTAAGAACTCCGGGGGAGGGGGTTATATTTTGCAAACAAAAGGAAAGTTCATTTCCTCTGTTAGCTCACCAGAGCATTAGGTGCAAAAACACGCCTGGAGCTCGTGAAATACCTTTACTTATGTCTGAATCTACCAGAATTCTTTATAGAGCCATCTGAAAAACATTCGATTTTTCCTTTACAAAATACTACAGAGCTTTTCTGAACCGTTTCATCAAGCAAACTCTTTAATAAAAAACACCCAGACCGACAGAAATTGTGAGCTATAATCAAATCTTGGGAGTTTGGGGGTTTTTTTTCCCTGTATATTTGAAGAGCATTGACAGAACAGTCAGAACTGCCTTCTTACTGCAGCAGTAGTTAACCCTCCACATGCTGACTGCCATGTAAATAAATCCAGTGATCAGTAAGTGAGCTTAGTATATAGCACACACCTGCAAGAAACCACAAGTACTCACAGTATATCTCATCTGAATGCAGCCATGGGACATTCCAACAGTTTAGAAAGTAAATGGGTGCAAATTTGTAACTGAAGCACAATACAGGTTTGACTTTGGAACATATGGAACAACAGTAAGGTGAAAACTGAGGAACAAAACGTCCTGGATGGCAGCGAATGCAGAAAGGAGCAGAGACACTCACTGCGTGTGCCACTGAGCTGGCTCACAACAACCCAGAGCTCCTCCACTCACTGTCTGGCCACGCTGGCAATAGACCACAACACAAATTAAAATAATAACACTAATAAAAATAAGTACAGATTCAGGCTTATTTTAGCCAATGTGTTTTAACAAGACATCACCATTCATTCCTTGGCACGGGGGTGGGATGCCTGTGTGCTCCTACTGCGTTCCTTTATCGCCTCTATACTTTCTACTTTACAAAGGTTAGGGCAGCAAGTTCAATCGAACCATAAGAATTAATTCCAACAATCACGTAGTTGTTGCTCCAATGGCAAACACATGCAGAGAACGACCTGAGATCCCTGTGAGTGCTGTGTTGTTTCGTATCCAAAAACGTTCCTCTGACAGTTTCTTAAAACAAGTTTAGCATTGCAGATGCAGCTCTACATCTTCTTACTGCCGATCCACAGCTACACAAACTTCTGGGAATAAACACTGCAAAGCACTTCCCACTGTTTCTCCTGATCCCTCGTTTATCAGTCCTAAGTCAACACAGTTCACCAAGTGTGTTGTTATAGTGAAGCCCCGAGGCTTCCTTCCTCAACTCCATCCCACAGATTGCTGTTAGAGAACACTGGTTAAGGTCCAGTCACTCCCAGGTATCTTACCTGTAAGGTATACAGTCACTTCCAGGTACCCTACCTGTTATGTGTGTGTTCAGTGGGTTTGAATGTGAATCCGAAGCAGCGAACAGCAGCATGCATCGCACTCCTAGGATTTCAACTCCACTGATAGTTAACAATTCCTGTATTAAAAACATCAAGAAGAGTGAACTGCGGTTCTGCATTTGTGCTCCAGCTTTAGCCTAACTTCTTAGTATTAATCATGCTAGGGATACTGCTTAGAATGTAACAATCCTTTGGTGATCTACTGAAATTGTGGTTGGGATTTTTTGTTTCTTGTAACATGTATTCAATATTTAACCTCCTCAAATGATTTAAATGAGCACAGAGAACTGTCTTGAATTCCTCCTAGCATTTCTCACTACCAGTTCTGACTTCCTATGGCAAAAGGCTGTTCAAACACCACCTTTATAGGATTTTTAGCAGTATCAAATCTTTATTCCAAACATGACAGGATAAGATTGACATTGAACTGAAAACTTAAAGCATTCCCATAAAAAGATTGGTGCCAAAATTGCATATATAGAGTCAAATGATCTGTACTTTCTGTCATTCAGTTCCCAGAAAGGCAGAAATACTTTCAAAATGTTGATTTCAAAGGACCTAAAGGTATGAAGAGACATGAGTGTTGGAAGTGGAGTAGAACAGAACATCACAACAGCAGGAACTGAAATTAACACCACTCCACTCCCATCAGCCCAACATTCCCATGCAAGTTGATAAACTGGTATAGAAAAAGGGAATGGAAAGCAAGAAGTTCTTCACAGCTGGGCTATTAGGTGATCTGCAAATAACTGACAGGGAAGCACAAAGTGCAGTACACCATAATCATGCAGGCCCTGGCACTGCTGCCCAGAGCTGCGGGTGCCCCATCCCTGGAGGTGCCCAAGGCCACGGATGGAGCCCTGCACAGCCTGAGCTGCTGGGAGGTGCCCTGTCCCTTCCCTGGCAGGGAGCAGGAACTGGGTTGTCCTTAAAGTCCATTCCAACCCAAACCATTCTGCGGTTCCATAAGACTGATAGGTTCACAGCCTGAACTGCTACTTCCAGCTGCTTATCACCACGCTCACTTTCTCCTATTTCCATGTCCCAGAAAACCCAGTGGTGCCTGCATGGTAGAGGCTGCAGTACCGGCTCAACCCGTGGCTCTCCTCACTGCCACAAGTTAAGGAAGAAAACCCTGCCCCTGTGAGCAGACAGCTTCTGCCTCTCCTGCACGCTTCACTGCTGAATTGTTCATCCCACAGACAAACAGGAACTGGCTTTTATGCTTGAAGGGTGTTTATATTTTGCATAATTTAGTGAAGGCCCTATCCTGCTTCCATCAAGCTCAAAAGCAAAAGCAAGCTGTTACACTTGCGTCAAAGGGTCGGACTCCTGAGCTGAGGAGCCTCACAGACAGCCCTGACCAGAGGGTGGGGGGGTCCATCTGCCTGTCTTCATCCATTCATCAGTGTAGTAAGCAGCAGCCCCTCAGCCTACACCAGGGCAGGAATGCTGACAGAGGAAAGGGACGGGATTCACCCCACTCCAGAAACACAGATATCAATGCATTACCTCTGCTCACCTGCCCTCACCATGTATCAGCTTTATTTAGGTTGGTCAGATAATTCCTGCTGCTCCCCCAAAGCAGGGGGATATCCTACACCCACTGAAATGCCCCACTTGCTATGGGATCCATCTCTGAAGATAGGCAGAGGGAGCAGCCCCAGGCATAGAGGGCAGCACGCATGCGCTGGATTCAACCTGCAGAGAAAAGGAAAAGAAACAAAGGGGAAGATTAGGAAAGCGCTGACTGTGAGTACATCTGTTTTCTTTCACGTGTTAAATAATATTCTCCTGCTGCTCAGAAATACGACACTCTGGGTTTATTCTCATCTCTGAATAAAGATGGACACTGTTTTCTGCACTCAGGTAATCTATCTGGATTTTTAGTTTTCATTTACTGGAAAAAATCTGATACTGCTTCCAGAATTAGAGCTTCCCCTGGGGGAAGCAATTAACACAATGAAGATTTCTGACTGCCTGCAACTTGCAGTTGCAATTATGAGTGCCATACAGGTCAAATATGTTTCTTAACAACACCAAGGGCGACTCAGAGACTTCCAAACCAAGCTAACAGATGGAGTACAGTCAGCCAAGTCAACCTGCCTCACTTCAGGTCTGTTATTTCTTTGGTTCCATATTATGTCCATTCTCTGTGGTTCATGAAAATTTCAGTTTACAAAAGCACACAGCATTAACCAGTTGTTAACATGTGGTTTCCACCCATGTTTATTTTATGGATATTAATCTGAAATTAAGTCAACTAAAAAGCATGCAGCATTTTCAGGGGCAACACAAGCCTGTCTTCTAACAGCTGAGGAAAATGCAAACAGCCTTGGGACTGGGAAAAAGTTGTGTGTAAAAACCAGGGTTGAGGAAGGCATGGCTGGAGCTGGGATGGGCGGTAATTTGTTATGGATCAGTCTAACACAGAAACAACAGATACAGGCTGCATAGTTCAAACACTGCTACCACAACTCCCATCTCTGCTGCTTTAGTGTGGAGATGGTTGGCAAAACACACACAGGGTCTCTCCCAATAGACACTTTAAAGAACGCAGAGGCAACCAACAGCTCCCTCACTGTGCATTTCTATAAAGCACACTCACCCTTTATTCAAGAAATGAAGTGTTAGCCAACGAGCTTATTCCACTGAGCCTGTTGAGATACGAGGAAAAGGGTAAAGTGAACTCAGCCCAATGGCCTGACCTGGCCAGAGGGCTCCGAACCTTTTGGTCCACTCAGTCACAGAACTCAGTCCAACAGTCCAAGTGATGACTCATGACCTGGGAGGACAAAAGAGCTGAAAGGGCACGAGGTGCAGATGTGTCCCAGCCACAACACTGCCTGAGCCATCTCAGAATTGCATGAAGTCATTTAAAAAGCAGCAGATGACTTCTGTGACTTTCCATTTATAAGGATTTTGGGTGCAATTTGAATTTAACACCATTTTTAAAAGAAGTTTAAAGTGACTTTTAAATTGAAGCTGCAGCATTAAATAACCAGCAGGAACAGAAGCAAGTGAATCACAGCGAAGTTATCAACAGGCAGACCAGCACTACTGTGGACGCACAGCTGTGGCTGAAAGACATCAGCTGGTAAAACACCATGTAGAACCCTGGTACTTGTTTGAATGGGATTCACTTCCAGAGGTGATGAAGGCATCTTTGGCACAGCCACAACCACAACTTGAGGTTCCCTCTGTATTTCAGATACAGTTTTTAAGCTCCGAGCTGAACCTCCGAACCTGACACTCCTAACTTGTTTTGAAAGAATTACCAGTCCGTGCTCACATGCAAAACCTCTGAATTCTTTTGCCAGCTGTTCTATAACATCACAGTCCTTAAATACTCTTTCGCTGCTTCCAGTTGTAGTTCACATATGTTAAGTACAGTGTAATTACCAACCAATATTTGACTGCAATGGTTCTCCGAAGGCTGGAGGTAATTGTGTGTGCAGAGCCAGATGCACAGATTGGAGTCTGCCAGTGGAGCAGAATAAGCATAAAAATTCAACTGTTTCAGAACAGGGCAATTTTTGCAGCACTTAATAGCTGTTTGATGGAACAGTAAAACAAAGCAATCATCCAGAGATGTCTACACATAAGCACTCCTCTGCAAAGAGCCGTTTCCTAAAAGGCACGCACTAACTTCTAAGAGGTTTTCTCAAAGCCTCCTCGCTTCGGCCTGTTACTCGGTAACCACGTTCTCTGAAGACTGGCTTTGGTTTTTAACACCCCCCTGAGCGTGTGATAGCAGCTTATTTCAAACGCAGCACTGGGGACTCCAAGCACAAGTGCTGTCATTACGCCTATTAATTTCTTTAACTCCCTGACCATCTCCCATCTTCCAGGTGCACCCCCTGAGATGCTCCTACCAGCAAAGAACGAAGCTGCCTGGAAGATTCTGGGGGTATTTTCACAAAGCAAACACACCCTAAATAATGCCAGTTCTAACACTTCTCATCCAGCCAAAAACCAGCCATGCAGAGTAGTGCATTCCCATTTGGTTGAATACATTCATATCTTCACTATAAAAAAATATGACTCTATCAAGTGCTGCTTTGCGAGCCCGTTATAAACCAGCAATATGACAATGCAGAAAGAGTACTTATTTTCTGTTTCATTAAGAAGTGATTCCCTCAAGCATTAAGAAGCGACATAAAATCTTTTAATATATTGAGCAATTTCATTAGGTTCTCTGTAAAGAAAGAAAAACACAGCTTGAAATACAAAAGCTTTTAAAACATGCCAGGGAATTTCACTGGGAAAGTAACAAATTATGCAAGTCACAGGCCTATATTATGCATTAAAACGTTGGCTGAGACATTAAACAACGATAAAAAGTATTTTTATAAAAAATGATTGAAGATGTGTTCTTCATGAACCAGTGAGCAACCATTTACTCCTGTCAGATTAATATTAGCAACTTCTTTTTTTTATATAAAAAGGCCTCATCTGATGACTGATGTAAGTTCCCAAAGAGAACCCATGTATTGCAGTTCTTTCCACAGAACACCTCCAAATAAAGCAGCAGCCAAGCACTGCCTGGAAGGATAAAACAAACTGAGAACCTCTACGGAGCAGGCTCCCATTCCCAGAATGTCATTTTTTCCTGCTTTTGAGGGGGCTGTTGTGAACTCTCACTCTCTTCTGCACGGAAGAAGCAATCTTCATGGACATCTTCTTTGCCAGGGAACGTTCCACAGCTCCGGGCCTCCACAACAACAGCTGGGCATCCTCTCCTCCCGTCAACAGCGACTCCTCCGCCAGGTTCCAGCAGAAAGAGCGAACAGTGGCAGAGTGTCCCCCTGGAAGGGTGCCCACCAGGCTCAGCCCAGCCGCGCTGCAGCTGATCAGGTGAACGTCTCCTGTTGCCGTTCCTCCGATCAGAAAGAGCCTGTCTGCCTTTTCATGGTACGTGCCTCCTACCAGGTAATGTAAGCTGCCATTTTCAATGCAGACTGCATCTCTGGCGTCCAGAACACGCAACAGCATTATTGGTTCTTCGGTATCTAACTGAGCAAGGTCCCACCAACAAAATCCCTCATCGTGGGTTGTGCAGTAGATCTGTTCATAATCTTTCCCAGACCAGCCAATAAAACTTACTGATGAATCTGAATTACAGGTTGATATCAAAGCATCATCTTCGTTGTCCTTGTTAATGTCAAACACGTTAACCAAGCCATCAGTCGACCCAGAAACGACCAAACTGGGTTTGATAGGATGAAAACAAATCTTAGTGACATCATCATTGTGACTTTCAGAGTACACTCCCAATGGTTCCCTAATTGTGCTGGCACAGTCTGTGCTGCCTCTCGCATCCCAAAACACCAGGAATGTATCCGTCTCTACTTTTTCTGTTCCAGCACAAATCATGAGATCACTGCAATTGATATCAAAACTGATAAACACGTTGGAAGGATAGCCACTAAATACCTGCGCAGCCTTCTGAGTTGCTAAACGAATATCCCAACATTTTACTGTACCATCACTGCATGCAGAAAACACGAGGCTGTCACACACATGTGCAAACCTGACGCCGTTAAGTGTCCCAGGACAGCTACTGTACTCCCGCAGGAAGCTCAGTGTTTCTCTGTTATAGACCCTAATTGATTTATTGGAACATGAAATTGCCACAAAGCGACTGCTTTCAGACTGAGCAGACCCAGAGATGTCTATATCCAGCAGGTAAGCAGGCTCCTCACTTAGCACAGAGCGCTTTGCTATGCGCAGGCTGGCAAACTGCTCCTCAATCTTCTCAGTGGCAGACATCTCCAACGCTGTTCTTGAAGCCGTCAGGAGTCTGTAATAAATTAAATATGAGGTTCAATTTGAAAGTCTGAAATAACACTAGCTTTAAATACATAGATCTGAAAAGGTTTCCTGCATAGAGCTTATGCATGAAATCAAAGGTCAGTCATCCTGAAGTCCTGCCTACCATTTTATTTACAGAAACAGAGAACCACCCAGAGCTTCCCCAGCAAAGGAGTTCAATCTCCTCCGATCGTAAGCACTGCATCATGTAATCCCCTCAGAGGATTAAATGGGCTGTTTGCGAATGCTGTGAAAGTCATTTAGCTACATTTGCTTTATTGTTTTGTTGGTGGTGGTTTTGTTTCTTTTTTAAGTCAATATTAAAGCAATGTTCTCCACAAGTGGGAGCACAATGAAGGCATGGTTACTACCTGAGGAATAACTTCTGCTCTAAAAGGCTGCTGCAGTCACAGCCCACGAACAGTTGCATCAGTACAGCTGCATCATTACAGCTGCAGGAGCCTTCTTGGGCCAACTTCTCTACTGGGAGCCACCCAGAGCATAGGCAGAGAACAAGACAAAAAATGAGGTAGAACTACATCCTGAAAGGGACAAATGAGATACGTTTTACAGCTATTCAGGTGCTCAATGACACATGGAAGCACCCATCCAGCACACCACAGGCTAAATAGGCAAGAGGACACCACCACAATTTGGGAGATTTAAGCATTCTCAACAATTCTTCTAAGAACCAAAGGCTTCCCTGAGGCTCCTAAAAACGAACAGCCCTGGCTCTTATTGCAACTGGAAAAAAAAAGCCTTTCCCTCTGAGGCAATTTTTCTCTGGCATTGTTGAATGTTGACTCTAGAAACCCAGAGTATTTCAGTGATACACGTGGATATTTAAATTTAAAGGAGATGTTACCATCAAAATCAATAGGTGGTTTCCATCAGTTCATGAACTTGGATCATTTTTCAACAAACAAAACATAGTTGGGATATAGAAAGGAAGCATAATCATCCACTTGGACGATCTCTCTCCCAATTACAGGCTCAATTAGACTTCTTCTCTGTGTTATAAAATGAACGTGGGGGAATCACAGCAGTTCCCATGGGGGTCAGCTCTCCTGTTCTCACTCTTATGAGACTTATGAGCTATGAGACATAGTTTAGTGGCTTGTGGTAGCAAGGGTAGTGGGAGGACAGTTGGACTAGATGACCTTTTAGGTCCTTTCCAACGTTGTGATTGTACAGTTCTGTTACGGATATTTCAGTTAAGGCAGAAAAGGGTAAAGCAATACTCCAAAATTGACTTCTTTCCTTACAAAGTAGGCCAGTGCCCAACCCCAGTAACCACACGCATGGAGGGATTCTTTCTGGAAATATCCAAATAGAAACCAAAGAAAAATCAGGCAGGCCCAGAATGCAAGAAAATACCGTCCTGCTTCCCCAGCTGCCCCGTTGATTTTTTCTCCTAATTCCTCAGGCTGGATTTTGGGATGGGGACGAAATGAGCAAAGTGCCATGCACTCGTTGGTTTGGGCTCATTATTTGAATGTTCCACAGGAGGCCAGCAACAAAAGAGAAGTTGCTATGACAAAACTGCATTCTGCTTGTTTATAACATGGTGTTGCTGGTATTCTCAAGGCCCTGCCTTCCCTGCTCTGTTTGGTACACGCAGATACTCAACGCACCACGTGATGAACGAGCAAATTCTTAAAAAACAGCTTAAGTAGACACACTCATACAAGCTTAATTCCCAAGTCACAAATAATCTAAGCTATCCGACCTGGTAATATCCTGACAATGAGGTCCCAGGTTAATCTTCTACATCAAAGCAACCTTTCAGAACACATCTACAAGTAATTTTTGCCATAAGATGCAGACATCCTGTGGAAACTCCTTTCCCCTCCGAAGAGAAGAATTTCAACATGTTTTCTGGCACAGCCCTACCCACACAGCCTGCTTCTTACATACTGAAATGGAACAAGATTTTAGTACAACCAATATGAAAGCAGACAGTCGTTGAACGCTGCTTGCTCAGCTGCGCGCAAGGCTAAGGCCCAATTTTAGCCAGGTTTGTGGAACTTTATTTCTGAGAAATCACCAGCTGTGAAAAGCCAGGGACTGCAAAAACACGCTTCATTCAGATTTAATAATACTCTCAGGGAAGTAAAAGGAGCCCAAACGATCCAGGTGGAGCTGTTTTACACTAGCAGAAAACACACTGCATATTTTGCAGAGAGATGTACAACATACATCACCAGGAAGGTGCAGCGTACAGCCTTCACTTCTATTTCCCAGCAGCAGCTAAGGAGCTGCAACACTGCATTGGATGGCAGCTGGGTTTTTTGCTAAAATCTCAGTAAAATGTCTGCCCCAGTAAGACGGTCTTCAGGCTATTATGAAATTGTGATTGAAGGTTACATAAACAATTTGTGCTCGAGCGTCAGGGTGTAGCTGCCAGCCCTTCCTTTTCAGGAGGGGAAGTCACTGTTGTACTTTGATGGGAAAGTTTAAATGGCAGGAATAGGATCTGTGTTAAATTTATGGGACAAATAGGAAACAATGGTCTTCCAAACACAATAGAAGATCACTAAGCATTGGACCGCTGCCACCTGGAAAGCACACGCCGCTCTGCACTGCAGAAGCAAAGCACTTCTAGTTCAGCACTCCTTAACTTTGACAACCCAGGTATCACTTTGTTACAGTCACCAGGAACCCCTG
This sequence comes from Pavo muticus, assembly GCA_016647715.1. NCBI lineage: Eukaryota > Metazoa > Chordata > Aves > Galliformes > Phasianidae > Pavo > Pavo muticus. The sequence continues at coordinate 4,739,806 of JACDJE010000028.1, read as the reverse complement.
TGCCAAGTAAGCTGCTCTGAACGTTCTGGACATGGACAGGAGCCAGTCACAGTGATCAGTGCAGAAACCTGTCTGCAAGAACCTGACACCTCCCCGGAGGGGGGAAGGGAGCTTGTTCTGGAACTGCCTCTGAAGAAGTGGCAGAGATCCCTTGGGAAGAGAAGGGGGTTTGGGTGCTGCTATCTCCATTCTGTAGGATATGCAGTCAGTAGTAGAACTCAGGCTCTTCCTTTATTTCAGCTCACAGTGGCCCAAGGTTTGGATCTACAGAATGCAGTCTCAACACCAGTCTAGTATTGAATGTGGAGGTTGGTGGCCCTGCCTGTGGCAGGGGGGTTGGAGCTTGATGATTCTTGGTCCCTTCCAACCCAAGCCATTCTATGATTCATTCTATGAACACAGACAAAACACAGGTGATGTTAGCGTGATAGGAAACACCACAGCCTGGATTACACAAAGGTATCTGGCCCAACTGTCAGGCTAATGCCAGCCATGTTCATCTTCAGCGACTGCCACTCTTCACATGGAGCTGCATCTCCCACTGCCACCCTCACCAAGGTGAAGCCACCCGTTACAAATCAGCCTACTGTATGCAATCCTCCACACTACAGCTGCTGGATCTTTGTTCCACACTTGCAGTTCTCTGTAACCTCGGAGCGTCTCTTTGGTATCGCAGCGTACCAGCAACGCAGAGATGCTTCTCTGCATCTTGGGAACTCAAAATAAATACATTCAACTGAAACAACCTACAATATTTTGACCTCTAGGATGTTCCACAGAGCTCCTTTAAAAAGAAATAAGCTTGGTTTTTAGAACAGAAGGCACGAAGGGGCAGGAATGCCAAAGAGGAAGAGGTTTGCAGATGCTGTGGTTATGTACTTCTCTCTAGTGGAGCGTGGAAACAAACACATAGCAAGAGCAGAAGCAAACAGTCAGAGGTGCCCAAAGCAGCCTTCCCAGTGACAGAGAAATGAAAGGTAAGGGCCTATCAGCGCAAGCTAAACGTTTCATTTTGCCTGAGCATATGCTGCTGTGCTCTTTGTGTGCTACTCCAAACCTCACAGCCTAAACTCAAGCCAGCAGGCTCGTGAGTCCTCTCCATTGCAGAAAGCTGCTCAAAAAATAAACCAGCAATTTGTAAGTTGTTCCTTCTCGTCGTGCACATTTGCCAAATCTCATAGTTCTCACTTCCAGAAGGGATCATCAGCTCTGCAACGTGCAGCAAAGTAAAATCACCTCTGAAAAACGCCACGGAAAATGTGGCAGAGATGGATCTTTGCCTCAAAGACTTGGTCAGGGCTTGAGAGGAACTCAGAAGAGAAGAGAAGTGTGTAAGAAAAATGAAAACGACCTGCAGATTTGGCAATCTTCTCTGCAGAGGTCAAATACCAAAAATAGCAAGGGATCTGAACAGCAGTAGATGAAATCTTGCGCTGTCCTTTCCTACTACAAACAATGCAAACAGACCCTCCCTTTATTTTCATGATTATCAACAGTTCAAGAACAAATTAAGAATAAACCTGAAGCTCTGGACAGCGGAAAGCAACTCATGCATGCAACAGCACATGTGCTCAGCATTTTAAAACAAAAACAAAGCGCAGCGTCGGTTGAGGAGAGCACATCAGTGTGCTGCACCTCACCAATGCAAAACGCCTTTGGAGACCTCTCCTCATTGGCACCACTTCACAACAGAAGACAGATCTGCCAAAGGATGTAAGAACTGAGGGGAAGCACAGCAACCCCATCAGGCATGCAGAATTCCTGCAGAATACGCACTCCTGTACTTGGTTTTGTTACTGTACCAAAGCAGTAAGATGAGGTGTTTTTCCAGCATCCCCATAAAGGCATTTTTAGGGCGCAGAGGACAGCATCTCACCTACCACAGGAAGGGAATACCGTACACCAGAGGCTAATAATTTAATTTATCTTTTTAAAAAGATATTTTGTTTAATATTTTTATTGATGACCTGGATGAGGGCATTGAGTGTACCCTTAGTAAGTTTGCAGATGACACCAAGCTGGCTGGAAGTGTCAATCTGCCTGAGGGTAGCGAGGCCCTACAGAGGGATCTGGACAGGCTGGATAGCTGGGCTGAAGCCAATGGGATGAGATTCAACAAGAACAAATGCTGGGTCCTGCACTTTGGCCACAATAACCCCAGGCAACACTACAGGCCTGGGGCAGAGTGACTGGAAGACTGTGTAGAGGAAATGGACCTGGGGGTGTTGATTGATGCTAGACTGAACATGAGCCAGCAGTGTGCCCAGGTGGCCAAGAAGGCCAATGGCATCCTGGCTTGTATCAGAAGTAGTGTGACCAGCAGGAACAGGGAAGTAATTGTCCCCCTGTACTCAACTCTGGTGAGGCCGCACCTCGAGTACTGTGTCCAGTTTTGGGCCCCTCGCTGTAAGAAAGACACTGAGGCCCTGGAGTGTGTTCAGAGAAGGGCAACAAAGCTGGTGAGGGGTCTGGAGCACAGGCCTTATGAGGAGCAGCTGAAGGAGCTGGGATTGTTCAGTCTGGAGAAGAGGAGGCTCAGGGGAGACCTGACTGCTCTCTCTAACTACCCGAAGGGAGGTTGTAGTGAGCTGGGGGTCGGCCTCTTCTCTCGTGTAACTGGTGATAGGACTAGAGGGAATGGCTTCAAGCTGCGCCAGGGAAGGTTCAGGCTGGACATCAGGAAATACTACTGCTCTGAAAGGGTGGTCAGGCACTGGAATGGGCTGCCCAGGGAGGTGGTGGAGTCACCGACCCTGGAGGTGTTCAAAGAACGTTTGGATGTTGGGTTGAGGGACATGGTTTAGCAAGAACCATTGGTGATGGGTGAATGGTTGGACTAGATGATCCTGTGGGTCTCTTCCAACCTTAGTGATTCTATGATTCTAAGCTAAAGTGCAGAGACGACATGTAAACCACCAAGAGAATTATTTCATGCTTTTAAATCGCTACGTCTTGTTTCCAAACAAAGCACAGCAAGAGAAAAGCTCCTCGTCTCCTCAATTTGGCATTTGTAGCACAGAGAAAAATACATTGAGAAAGCAGACAGGAGGAGAAAAAGATAACAGCACTGCCACACCAAATTCTATGAAGAGAACAAAACCAAGCAAACAGAGATAATGACCTTTCTGCATTCCATTAAATGAATTTAATCCTACCGGCACGGAAATGGCCTTAGCAGCACTGATTAGAGGAAAAAGTACGAATCAAGGAGAGAACAAAGGGAAACAATCACAGGAGGTTGTACGTAATTGTGAAAATGCTCACATTATTAATTTTAGCTTCAAATCTAAACCAAAATTAAAATACGATGCTCGGATCGCTAAGCTTCCCTCTCCTTAGGAAGTTCCAAACCTTCTTTCAAATGGATTTGAGGGCCTGCTTGTTTTTAACCTCTGCTCATCCACTGCCACACTCGTGACAGGCTTACAAAGCGAGGGGCAGCCAATAAGTCCTCTGCCACCTGCTTACAACTCAGACGTGAAAGCCGGGTGTGACTGAGCGCTGATTCCCGAAGGTGGTTTCCTAGCAGCGACCTCACCAGGCTGACGTTGTAATTACACCCATGTGCTGAGGTGGTCCAGCAAGAAAGAGTGCACAGTCATACGAGGACACTGGGTACTGTTTTGCTCTTACGGCTACTCCCAAAAGAAGCTGAGAGAAGCTACAGCAGATGCATTCCCACCTCATAACGACAGGAGATTGCACAGGAAAAGTTCAATTACAGATAGAGATACAGGAGAATGGCTGCTGGGAAACCACTCCTAGCAAGGCCCTCAGCTTCCAACAGCCTGCCTGCAGTGCCACCACAGCCAGCCAGCCCGCCACAAACCATGAGAATCCAAGTCTCAGCCTTCTGCATTTGTGCTTATCTCAGACCACAGAAGAATCGTTCCCTTTCTCTTATGAGCACCTCCCATTGCAGACACCACATCGACCTCGATTTCTGTAGCCGCAAATGTAGGACAGGAGAGAGAGAACTAATCAGTCCCTCAATTACACAGGACCAGCAGCTGCTGCAAATCAGATACATAGGGTACAATACACAACTGGGTGCAGCATTAACTTTGCCTCCATTCACACTTCCACAATACAGCTGGTTTCAGCTACGAGCCGATACCGAAGCTCTCTCTGAACCTGCCTCTTCACTAACAGCATTTTCTTTTGTTAGGAGAACCAGTAAGGTGTTCGGCTTGGCACTAGGGCTACACGCTGAGATGGTCAGCTCACTGATAAGGCAGACAGAAATGAAGCTATTTATCTGAGTGGGAGGCTGGACTTGAACCAGATGTTGGCCTACAAACACTGTCTAGCCCTGATGATGGCCAAGCAGTCAGGAAGCAGCAACATTCACTCTTTAGTTTCTTAATCTGAATGTGTGTGTGCTACTGGATCAAATGCAGAAGGCACAGGAATACTGCAATCCATGATCAGAAAGTGCTTCAAGGTCCCTTCAAGCCTGGGATCACAACTCAAGACTCTAACAGCAATGACCTGCAGTGCCATTTTAAATGGAAAGAAAGCACCCCACAAACGGGCAACCCCCACAATGCAGCCTACAGAGGAAGGCAAAGAGGAAGAATTACTTACGCAGCCGCATGAATAATTCAGTGGCTCTGAAATAAGAGCATTTATTTCCTTTGAGTTACACACTGCTACACGGTACCAACATCCTCATAAAAAAATGGAAATGCAGAGACTCTTCCCACAGACTGGTAAATTTTGCTGAAATTCTTCCAAGGAATTTATTTCTACACCACAGAGGAAGCCTGGGAAACTTCAGCCTAAACTTAGCAGCAATCATAATAAAAGGATACAAAGACACTTAGCTACAGCAGGAAAAATAGCTCCTGCCATCACACACTGGTGCCAAAATACCTATAATGAGATGAAATGTTTTATTTACCGGGAGATTTCAGAAGTTCTTTCACAACAGTAATTTAACTTAAGCACCCTCATTCTTCAAAACAAGGCTATTACATTTTCAGGACACCTTTCTTACAAATCCAAGCCTAACTCAGTACTGCAGTTCACATCTCCACTAGGAATGCTGCTGGGAAGCTGATAAGATGTTCTCAGTTATGCCCAGGCGTGGCAGCTCTATTATCCAAAGAACATTCCTGTGCCTGACCACTTCTGACACTACACCAACATCCCCAGCTCCAGACGTGTTGTGCAAGGAAAACAACTGCAAAACCCAAGCAGGGGAAGCGGCACTGCTGTCTTCTCCTCACTTGCTTCCCCAGGAACGTGCAAGTTCCCAAGGTATCCCCACCAATCACACCCTGCAACACCCCCGTTTGATATTTAGCTAATCCAGAACATCACCACATCATTTGTCAGCGCCTCTCCAGTATCAAAGCAACGGTGGAAACTGGAGATCCCTGTGTGCCCGTGACAGTTCACAGACGATCGGTTTCCAAAGCACGCTCTTTGTGCACGACAGCTGGCAGGCTCTGCTGAACCATTACCATGCCCTAAGCTCGCTTTTCAATGCTTCACAGCAGACAAAAGGAAAAAGAAGCCATCTAAGCGACAGCAGTAGGATGAAAAGGCTGAAATAAAAGTTTTTAGAGCTATGTCGACTTTATCCTGTTGAAGAGAATTTACCTTTCAGCTTCCATAAAAGATCCTGAGGCACCCAGTCTGCGTGCACTGTAGATGTGTAGGCCGTTCTCTTCAGCTCTTTGTTTTCAAGAGCCTTTAAACACTGCTCACACTTGACCCAGAACACAACACTCCTGTACTGGCATCACCAATGCACTACACAGATATAAAAAGGGAAAAATGATTTTTTAACACTCAAATACACGTTGATTTTACACCATACTGCACTGAAAGCTCACATTCAACTGCTCTAACCCGATGAGAGATTTAGGTCTCAGAAGCAGAACTGAGGAAGAGAAGGACAAAAGAAGTATTTAAGCATTAATACTCCATCACTTTCTGAGCAAGAGACCTATTGTATGTGGCAACAGCCGATCCCTGCTGGCAAATCCTAACCAAAGCTGTGTGCTTTTGTCAGCACCCACAAAACTCCAAGGATCCACAGTGGAAATGTACTTCTCAGAGATCCACAAAGACTCTTCCAATATCTACAGCAGACAGTGCTACTCCAAAACAAGACAAGTACAAAAAGTAAGGCAAAAGTTTCACGCATTTTAATAACCCTGCTCTCCAGCCCTATTTGTTCTCAGTGCTTCAGTCAATCCAGATTTCACAGGATCACGGCAGGCTGCCAGAGGGACTCGTTGCTGAAGCCAATCTCTTGATAACTAAACTATAACCTAGCCCAGAGAACGGGTTAGATGATGCAGGGAATTGACTGTTTATTTTACAAGATGTAGCTGGGATGCTTTGCTTGGCAGAAACGGAGACCAAGAGGGCATACGATTACTATCTACAAATACATCAAAGGAATAGATGCAGGGGAAGAAGGGAGCTACTCAAGAACAATACTGGCACAACAATTTAAGACTATAAACTGACCTTAAAAAAATTTGGAGCAGAAATTACAATCAAGTTTAACTGTCAAAACAGTTCCCAATTGGAACAGCAGAGGCAAAAGCTCTGATTTGCTTTATCTGCTTCTGCAACCCCGTCGGCCTGGCACCCACAAGCATCCCTGCACAGCCAAGAACAGACAGGAAAGCTGACTGAAAACCAAGCCACTGTGAGATAAGCGGGCTCAGAGCTTCTTTCTGGAAGACACCAAACTGGCAGCCAGACGGCACAAGACACAGCAGCTGCTCACTGCACACTGTCACGAGCAGAACTAAGCCCACCTCCAGCCTGCAATGGTTTCCTCTCCCCACGCCTTTGAAATCGTGGGGATAAAAACCTAACAGCTTGAGTGTGCTCCTACTACATAGCCACATCTTTTTACAGAGGCTGTGTGGAGAACGCCACGTCTCCCTCTCACATCAGAATGTTTAATTGACACTGCCAGGAGAGCTGTGGGCTCGTCCTGCAATGATTGCAGCTCTCAGCACCACAAATAGAAAGCAGTGCGGCTCAGATCACACGCACTAAGGAAATCTCACAGCGAGCTGAAGCTACAAGCGTGCAAAGGACAGAACGTGTCATTTCTCACTCGGCCCACTTGATGTCACTAATGACCACCAGTCAGACAGCTGAACCAATCTGCACACAGCTGAGGTCTGACACACCACAGGAAACTCAAAGAACAAGAAATCATTACGGATTAGCAGATTTTTGAAAGGAAATATTAATGTTAAATTGTTAAAATGAGCAGCTGTGTAGCTGGTATTTGCTTCCTTCCACCACTTACAAAATATTTTGATTGTTGAAAATGCTTGAACATCCCTAAAAGCAGGACAGAAAAGGCATTCTAAAGCTGGGACATTTGGAACAGCTTAACCAAACAGCTCAGTATTTGTCCAGCAATTCGAACCACTTTTCTTAGTGCTACAGATTGCCTAGCTTTGGTTTTCTGGTGAGCTATCTCTGCCCCTGTTACTTGTCTGGTTCTGAAATATTTTGTCATAACTCCACCAAAATTACCAGCTAAGTGAAAAATACTTCATAGAAACATTTCATCCCAACTACTGAAATTTAACCTGAAGGTAAGATTTCAGCATCAGACATCTTTAACTCCCAGTCTAAAGCTTCATCTACCAAATAAACAACCTTGAATAGACAATTTGATAATTCTCCCTCCTCCCGTTCATTTCCAAGCTAACAACGCTCTGTGGTTGGTCACATTCATGCAGCTACCTCAGCTATTTAGCCAACCCTACCAGAAATGCTCTGAGCTTCTTTACAGATCGCACTGAATACATCCCATCTCTGCATGCTGACTGCACCACTGCAAGTCAGCAACGCAGCACTCAGCCTGGGCTGAACTGCTCACTGCTGCAGCTTCTGCTACAGGCAAGTGGGTGGTAGCAGCTGAGAGGGGAGGAAAAGGGAAGGAAAAGGAGGCAACAGGAGGAAATAAGTGAGGAGGACACACCAGCAAGAATTCATGTAACCCTTCTGTTAAAGGAAAAGAGATAGAGCAGCAACAAGAGAAGGGGAAGAAGGTAACGGAGAAGTCGATTGTGTGTCAGGGTAAACTTCAAAGAGCGCAAAGGCATGCTGGAAGCCGAACTTCCTAACCTCAAACAGCTCAGGCGATGTCGGTGCTACCACACGGAGGCCCACGCTGCTGCAAAGATGCCAGTGCAGGCTCTGAGGGCTCTCGCCTGCCTTCCACTGTCCATCCTGCACATCCCAAAACGCACCCATGTCCAAAACCGGGCACGTCCGTGTCTGGCCCAGCAGTCCCAGCGACAGGAGTGACAGAGCTGCTGCCACCGCACAGAAGCCGTAGATGACACAGACGTCTTTCACCCACCAGTCAAAAGCACCCCCTAGGAGCCCGCACCGGAACTTCACAGCAGCACGGGCACTCGGCTCGGTGCGCCGATTTACTTCAGTTTTGCTTTTTTTTTTTTTTTTTTTTTTTTCCAGAAAAGCTCAGAAACTGCGTTATTTGTAAAGCTCCAACAAAAACGTGCCAGGGTTGCAAGGCCCGGCACAGCACAAAGGTACCGACCAGTTCTTGGGGCCCAGCAAATATACATCTCTAGGAGACAAGGAACTTGGAATTACACCGTTATAACCGATTTCATTCCTTAACATAACCCGGCGTTTTCCCTCACGCACCCCCTGCCCAGAGGCCGCACGCCGCTCACCTCAGCCCGGCGCCGCGTGCGCCCCGCCCGCTACAAGTACCGCCCCAAGAGCCCTCCCCTGTCGTCCCATTAGCTGTTCCTCCCACCCCGTCCACCACAAGCCCCGCCCCAAAACTCATCCCCTGCTGCCCCATTGGCTGCTCCCACCGCCTTGCCAGCCGCCATTTTACCTTCTCGGTGGCGAGGGAGGAAGTGACGCACAGGAAGGGGCGGGGCGCATTCGGCACCGCCTAGTCCCGTTGCCATGGCACCGCCGCCTTTGTACCAGTTAAAATTAGATTTGCGGACTTCCCCCCTCCCTCACCTTCCCCCCCCATAAATGCTGTAAGTTATGATAAGTAATGATATTCCCACTTTGGTGCCCACAAGCATCTTTAAACCCAAAACCTAAACATTTGCACTGACCACTTATTTTTCTGGCAAGGTAAAGGAGCTTTATCTAAACCCAAAAACATGACCACATCACATGGGTAATTAACACAGAACATCATCAAAATCCATACAAACCACATAAAACACTTCTCCTGCAGTTTAACTCTGACAGGTAATGTAAGCAGAATTTCAGTCAGAGGCCAGCTCAAAGTACTGACATTTCAGCCACTTCCCACTCACGTGGGAAACTTTAATTAATTCTACACGCTCCAAGTACTGTCGTTATCACCGCAGCTACTTAAGCACCTAGCAACACTACAGTATTCTAATGAGTAGAGAATGCCCATCTCTGTGATCACTCTGCAATACTGAGATGGTCAACTCATATTTCACAGATACGTTGCTGATTCACCTAGACTGCAGCTTAAAGACAACTTGCTAAATAATTTATTAGAACTAAATTTAACAGTAATTTGCATTTGTGAGGAGTCACAAGCCAGAAGCCTGCCAGCCAAGCAGGTATCCCGGAGGACAGACACGTTCACCAACTGCCATGAAGAAACGCCCTTTTTATTTTCCTTTATAATTTTAGGAATCCTCTTTTTCCTGAAATACAAAAGCACACATGACAATAAAAGCACAAAGACCCAAAATACCTGCTCGGTGTTTTCGCAGTAAATGCCCTCCATAAGTCCGTCACCCAGAACTACAAGCACTGCTCAGAGAGCAAGTTTTTCTCAAGGCTTCAAAATGAAATCTCTGTTCACATTGAAGAAAATACTGAATTTAATACAGTAAGAGCGTATTGTAAGTTTCAACAATGCAATGAAAAATAGTTTTAGCTGACAGATTTACATCTGAGTTTCCCAGGGTGATTAGTATTGTCACAAGTTCAACAAATACCTTCTGTTCATTGTTCACATAGTGAAAACAGCTGCAAGATCAACTGGAATGACATAGTTCTACAGCCACAGATTTGGCATTCAGTACTCCCAGATGAATCTGGCCCTATTAACAAAAAGTACAATTTTCATGATGGTACACCAACGCTGCTGAGTCACGACGTGTGTTCGCTGGAAATACATCTGTAGAGTTCATCACAACAATTGCACGACTGTCCCTGGAGATCGCTTGTAACTCTTGACAGTTAGTTCACAGAACTTGAATACATTTTTAGAAAGGAATCTCTGTGAATCCCACCTTAGAAGACAGTGTAACTATATAGACAAACCTGAGTTTCAGAGTCATGCACTCTAGGACTAAGTTCAAATATTCATACAGCAGGTTCTCTGCAATAAGAATTTCTTGCTGTGTGCCTACACAGTGCCACAACATATGTTATGACACGACCATCCCTGAGTATGGCCAGCAACTTCTAGATGCTGACCTAACACACCATAAATATATCTGGTATCTTGCTTTTCAACCTGCCCTCAGGTAACATTGTGTCAAATGCAGGTCAGTGAGAACTGCTTCTTCCTCTCACAGCAAAGTTAAATTAAAAAAGGGAGAGAGAATAAAAGCTCCATTGTTTTTAGAGTCATTTTATGTCTAGCATTCAAAGCAGAGAAATATTTATATGCAGATGAAATAACTTTTTTCATAAGTAACATTGGTGGGGCTTGATAACAATATGAACATTGCTTGCTGCAGTTTTAACTTGCACTACTCAGTCAAGATCTATCAAATCAAGCAGCGGTATGCAAACTACTTAACTATTTAATTAATCTGATGTACAGTGAAAGCTTTCAACACACAGGCTTCTTCACAGTTTTTTGCCTCATACAGCATCTTCTTCCATGGTACATCACTCCAGCATGCAAAGAGTTACGTGGTAGTATATTTTAGCCACCTATGCCAACTTCTATAGTAAATCAGCAGTGAATCTGCATATGCATGAAGTGTTACATACCTGGGATCAATGAATATAGCCCTCTCCACAGATTTCCTACAGCTGTAGAACTAGAAGGTAATGAGATTTTCTGGGGCTGATTTAAAGTGTCTTAAAAAATTACATCTTATTGGATTGTTTCAGTTTGCAGTTTTTATCCCTCCAGAACTTTTATAAAACTTATCCAATTGCATTATGTCCCATAGATATTAGCCCAAAGAAAATATTTTAATTCTTCAAGTAGCGTGGGACCACTTGACCAAAAAATATCTTTATTTAATTTACAGTTCCAACATCTGTAATTCATCCACTGCAGTCCACAGCAATAATCATTAAGCAGTCAGTAACCATTACAGCATGAATAATGCTGTAAAAAGTAAATTACCAAAAGTGAATGATCAAAGTCCATTCTAACTATAGGGAAAGCATAAATAAATGGCTTTGTAAATCTCAGTTCAAAAATCTGTGCAGGTTAGTAGAAATCTGGGTCATTCTGTTCTGAAATTTAATCGTTCTGTGCAAGGCAAGTATGATTACATCCCTTTGCTTAACAGCAGGAGATTAGCAATTGCGAAGTAGCAATTCATATAGGCATTTTTGTTGGCAGTCTTCCCAAGGCAGCTGTGGACTTGATTAGCCACTGGGATTGAGTTTTCTACAGCAGGAATTATCCAAATACAGAGATAAACACAATGAATTAAATAACACAGTGAAGCCGTGTCTTTAACTGACTGGAAGTAGAACATGCTTTCTTCCGTGCTCTCTTTTTTTCTTTCTAGCAATCTGTTACAAACACATTTGAGACTATCTGGAATCAAACCACGTTAGTGTTAGTACAGACAATGAACTATGTAATAGTTATCACAATTTCTAAGCCAAAACAGCTCCCCGTTCTTGGGGAGGAACTTAGCTTTTAATTAAAACTAGAGACCTCCCACAAACTAATTAGCAAGCAAAAAGTTAAATCAAACTAGACAATCTATCTGCAAATCACGGCTAAACTACGTCAAAGAACGATTAAAGATAATTTGTACCTGTGTAGTTTATGCATTTCTCCTCAGCTGATCCACTCTTGTGATCTAACAGTCTCACAGAATGCAAAAGGAACACAACAGAAAAGTCGGTCTCTCAGAATGGTAGGGGTTGGAAGAGACCTCTGGTGGCTGCCTGGTCCAACCTGAGCTCACAGAGGGCCACCTCTGGCAGGATTGCCCAGGATCAGATGCAGATGGCTTTCAGGCATCTCCAATATCTCAGGCCTGCAGAGATACAGTTGTCAGTTCAGTATTATTTGTCCAAGATGGGCTGGTCAAAAAAGCTCCAACCACATCTTCCTGTTGCAGTTTCTAGCATAAACAACTGTCACGATCCTATCAGTTAAGCTCTATCAGATGTTTAAGCTACTCTGAATCCCTTTTGAAATTATTTTATTCAGGAGGAAGGATGAGAAGGACCAACAACTTAAGTCATTTTAATGGAACCAAGGGACTAAAGCTTTGCTTTGGTAACAAGTTAGGTGCTTTTAATAGACCTTCTGCCCACCTTCCCATCCCCAGCAACCACAACCAGTTACAAATATCAGTAGAACGATTAATTAAAATTGCCAGAGAGGTGAGATTTAGTTGCATTGGTCGAGGTTTTCACAATATAGTTTCTTTATTCTATTTTGGGTTTATCCTTTGGAGTTCCTTTGTCAGGTCTAACAGAGGACAAGAAGGCCTTGCTAGAACAAAAACCACAATCTCTTCAAGTAGCAGGAGAACTACATACTATAAAGTTCTTACCTTATGTAAAAAGTAGAATCCTGCACACTAGCACCACATAAATCCTTGCAATTAGCACTGTAAGGAGAAACACTGTACAGTGCTTAATAAATGGGCTTGAAATAGCATTTCTACTTCCTTCTAAGCACAGTTCCCCCCATTATGGGGTGTTCAGTAATACTTCTCAAACATCACTTAACTGCTTAAACTTCCTCACTTAGTATTTACTATAGAAATGCAGAAAGATAAGTAGTAAGACTTGCAACAACTAACTTCTTTTGCTGCACTTCTCAAACTTAAAGCCAGAGTAGTTACGCAGATATTAAATTAAACCAATATTTGTTGGTGGTTTGTTTGCTACATAGGAGTTAAAGCACCTTGGGATCATGGCAATACAAACCAAAGTGTTTGAAATTAGTATTCTGCAATTGGACTCGTTTACTAAGGAAGTAATGCTCGTGCAAACACATTGCCTACATGCCCTCTATGAAAAGCTGCAGATACTCAAACAGCCTATTAAAAAAAATAGCCACAGCTGGCCAATTTTCAAAGCATATTTGGGAGATGAGTTACTGAAAGGTGGGCGGCCCAACAGGATACACACTCATGTCATTGAGTTCTCTAAGGATTCTGATTTCAAATAAAATCATCTACCTCATTAAGCTAAAACTGCAGTGTAAGTACCCATCAAATATCCACCAGAAACCCAAACTAGAGCAGTTTCAGACTTTGTGAAGCTTTTCCTTCCTGCCCACAATAGGCACTGCTTATGGGCAAAGCAAGTTCAGCCGGCACAGTAAGAGCAAATTACCAAATTCACTCACTGTGGAACTAGTAGAAAGAAAATTAAGGAAGAATGTGACTTTAGTCTCTGCATGCAATTTGAACAGTAACTTTCATATATGAAACTCAACAGTACCAACGTTAAGACATTTAAATATTTCTTCACTCCTTTTCCTGGACTTTTGCATCTAAAACAACACCTTAAAAGGCAACACTGCTCTAACAGTCCTTGCTACGTGACAGCCTGATGCCAGTGGTTTGGGATTTTTGTGATTAGCATTCTACATTTGTGATCTGCATCCAACTGGAAGGAATAAAGACAACAGAACACAGCTGAATCCAACAGTAGTTTATTACACACTCTTGGCAGATGAAGTTAGACACTTCAGTTACCAGTAAATATGAATTTAAATATTAGTTGACGACTGCAGAAAGTGTACAAGTACAAAAATATCATTAACAACAACCAAAGGTTCCGACATTAACTTCTAAACAGCAGTTGTACGCTATTATACAGCAACCAGTACACGATCCTCAACCTAAATCAGGGCTTGCACTTGAAAGCACTTTTTGTTCTGTTTAAAATAAAAGCTCTCCAAAAGTTGGAGAGACTGGGGCTACAGCCACATCATTTCTCAAAGCACTATCAACATGTACCCTTGCCCAATATGGAGAAACCTGTGTTATGTTTTATGGATACTGGCTTTTATCGGGGAATACAGTAACAAGAAAAATATATGCATAGAATTTTCAAAGCTAAACTCCAATATGAACAATACTTTTAATATATATTTATATATATATATAGTATTACAGATTTCATATAAATCAAGTATAGGCCAAATTTTGGCCCAATTGTAAGTGCATTTAGTTTATTATAAAATCCCCTTCAGCCTTTGCTCTTACTTTTCAAGCTACTAGCTACCAAATTCTCTTTTTCAGTGCTGGTATTACACACGCCCCTGTTGTAAAATCTTATTTCCATTTCAGGAGTATCAGCCTCGACTTCCACAAGACATTCTAACAAAATAAAGTTCTCAAAAAAAAACCCCACCTCAGTGACTAATTTAGTCACATAGTTTAGTCTAAATTGCGAGGGCTTCTTATTTACACTTACGATTAATGTTTTCCAGGTAGCATTCTCCTTTGTACCCTTTGCACTCTTTGATCTTAATTATATCCTGCAAGCACTCACTACTTTGCCTCATTTTGTTAAATGGACTCTTACCAATATGCAAATTATTTCAGGGGCAGAACTAAGTGCAAAAACCATTTTCTAATGCATAGTTAACTTGCTTAAAACTTAGCATCTGATATGAGCATTTTAGAGAACACCTAAAGAGTAACACCCTCTCTGCCACATGATACCTCATTTTGTTTCCAAATTAAGTTTTGTTTGCCCTTGTTTCACAAAGTAACATAGGAGGAACAACATTAGTGACCCAGTTATCTGTCAATCTGACGCGTACGGTATTTACAGTATATTTTAAATACCTTCATATATCAACTGGAACAAAACACACTTAAGCTTTCGACCAGAGTAGAGGGGAAATTTTTCTTTACTTAGAAGTACCCCAGAGCACCTGGGGACCTGGCTGCCCACAGAGGTGCTGGCATCTCCTTCTCTGGACATGCTTAGAACCCACCTGGATGTGGCCCACTGTCAGGAACCTGCATTAGGAGGGGTTGGACTACATGATCTCCAGAGGTCCCGACCAATCCCTACAACTCTGTGATTCTGTCAAAGATGTGGCATTAAATCATTCAACTTCCTGACACAAGGAAGTCAAAGGCTCCTCAAAGTCATTTGTGGAATATAGCAGTAAATCGTATGACCCAGAAACACTCTGCATCTTAAAACGAAGGTTATTATGGAAAGTTGAGTCTCAGTAACCAAGAATCAGTTCTCCTGCCATTATCTCCGCTGCTGACAGCATTCTGGATCTTGTCACTCAGCACTACTACAGTACAGAGGAAAAAATATCAATTAACTGCTGCTGCTGTACAACCAGTTCCAGCTACTATGAAACAACTTCCAAGTTAAGCCCTTTAAAAGTCCTGTAAAAACTGGGCTAAGAGATCTTAAGAACAGTCTCCCAGATCTCAAAAGCAAGAATATGACATGTACACCTTAGAAGGTAAGTCACCTAACACACACCAGTTATTGGATGCGTTCAGGGTTCATTCTCAATGAAATACGTATGCAGCTGGGTGCAGAAATCCCAACAACGTCAATAGGAGCTAGGCAGCAACGGCCCCTCATACAACTGAATTGTTAAACATCTTATATTGCATGTGAATCTCCCTTTCGTATTGAGAAAGCAAATACTAAAATAGAGACAACTTTTAACACAACAGATGTATTTACAAACAGCATGCAAGGCCTGTTTTATGTATTTGAGCAGCTAAAACAGCCACTAACAGCCCTTAAGTATTTACAAGTTCAAAACAATCCTCACACAGGGAGAATTACAAGAAGTTCAGGACGCTCCTTGGGAAATAAACAAGAAATGTGTAAAAAACACCAACGAAAGCAATAATAAAATCTAACAGCAGAGGAAAACATGTCAGCTTTTAAAATCTGGACAATTTAACACTGTTCTGGTAAGAAGCAAACAAAGCCATCACATTCAAAGATGCCATTCATAAAGAAGCACATCTTTCTGGTATCAGGTTGGTTGCTTTGTTTTTAATTTCTCCTCCAGAAGAAAAGCTGTACCTAAGCTTAAGAAAGAAGTTTCTAAGCGAAGAAGATACAGCTCCCTTTGGTTTGCCAATTTACCTTGATTTTTCACTTTTATTTCAATTTGCAAGGTAAGTAATAAGGCAACATGACCGGATGCTGAAGAGCCCCACGGGTTGATTCCGTAGAAGAAAGATGCTTCAACTGCAGTTCACAGAATGGGAAGCAAAAGTATGAGCTTTATGGTAAGCAAGAAACATTTTTCATGAGGAAAGGTTCTAGAACTTGCATATGTGTTGCACTGCGGGTCAGCCCCACTTGAGGGTCAGGTTAGGAAAACAAATTTCTTACGCATAAGGCAGACTGGGACGGATTTCTGTCTCTTTTGTCTCATGGAAAAAAAGAACTGAGTTCCAAATTACACTCTACACTACTGGTAGCTTCAGCTTTGCATTTCACATGGCAATCAGATAGTCCCAATCCAGCTCCTATCTTTTTGTAAAAGATGCGCATCCGTACCTGCTTCAATAATGTAGCTTTCTTTCCTCAAGACTTCATAAATCAGAATTAAAGTGAACCAGAAGTGACAAGTGAGTAATGCTTTTGCTTCACTCCATGAGACGTATGAAGTATATTGCCCTTCTCAAAAGACACTTCACTACCTTTTTAAAGCTATGTTAAATGCATTTATCAATAATTGGGTACCAGCTGCTGCTCACACTAGAACCATTTTTTTCACATCCAACTCCAGCAATACTTTAGGGAAAAGAAAGTGCTCTAGTCTTACCTGTTTATTATGACTAATTGGAGGAATCTTAATTCATTACTAACCAAAAATGAATGAAAATGACAATATTTCAGTGGGCTTTTTTTCCCTTTCTTCTGCTTTATAACACTAATTCATCCACACGTTTTGTGCTGTACATGAAAACAGAGGAGTAAAAGTTTATTCATGTAAACTTCAGAAAAGCAGCTGCAGTCTCAGCAACAGGGTAGTAAAGGTGCTGTACAAAGCAACATTGCAATACACGTTTCCTACAGACCAAACAAGGTGCTACAAGGAACGTATATATAAAGTATGTATAAAAATATAAAACATATGTTGAGTAATGGGAGAATAAGCTACAGTGCAATTTTCCTTAGCCCAGTGAAAGTCCTACCTGCATTTACTCCCCGTTCATTCCAGATCTTCCACAACAGGTTCCATTAACAGTACAACAGAGCAAGCACGGCTACAGAAGACATTGTAAGAACATTCTTATTTTGTAAACTTCAAGTTCCTAGAAGTCAAATTTGTACCTTAAAAAATTAGTTTTTGTTCACACATTCTCTCTATACTATAGTTTAAATCTGCTTTACTCTAAAATGCAAAGTTAAGACGTTTAATGAAAATGTCCTAAATTTTAGGAAAAGTCATCCCATTATTGTCATCAGACTTCAGACTCCTTTAAAGTAATTGGAAGTACAAACACTTATTGAGGGCTTTTAAATATAAGGCATTTTGTGTACATTCCTCCCAGCTTTTTATTCAGTGACTGCTTTAGTGCTCAAAGCCAAACCAGAGGAGATCAAAACCCTCAAAACCTTGGGAACAAACTTCTCTTTGCATACATTCAGCACACAACTGCAATAAAGGAAAAGACAAACAGAAATATGCACTGAAATAAGCTAACCATTTTCTACAAGGTAAGATCTTTCCAGCTGTAAAAGCAGCTCAACACACCATCAATTCTTCTGAGTACATTCATAGCTGTGCATTCTGAACGCACATCAGAGAAGTCCAATTTCACGTCATCTATTGCCAGCGTATGGAATCTTGGACTGCTTTGGGGAAAGAGATACAAAGTCAAGTTTTTCATTTACATATTAACAGTTCTGAGCTGATACCTCCAGTAAAAAGAACCTCCTGATTGCAAATATTTAGTAAGAAAAGGAAAGCTTTGTATTCTAGCTAGGTGATTCCCTAACCGAACTATGGTTTTTCTGAAAGAAACACTGATACAAAACAAAAGTAACCCACGTCATATCAAACAGTAAGACAGCCCTTGCTGCAATGCACCAGTTCCTAACATGGAAACAACAAATTGGGTAACACAGTAACAGATGAAACCAAACTCAAAAAAGAAGCAAATGAAATCACAACTAAAGGGTCACATCCTGCTCACTGCTGCAAAAGGGATCATGAAAAGCTCAAAAGTGCTTAACAATAAAATCCAGATATGCACAAACCGTTCATGAAATGACCATGCTGTCTTCTGCGTGCTCGTACCTACCAGAATGCTTAACGAATTCACTTTGATCATTATCGTATAGCTAAGTTGGGTAAAAGTGATCATTACCTTTGAACACGGTATGTTAGTGAATGGAAATATTTACTTTTTTCAAGAATAAGGATATTTTCTAAGCGTCTATCTAAAAAGCACAGTACTTCTCCATCAGTTTGGAATACTTTGTGAGGTTCCTTTCTTAACGGAACGGAGTATTTTTATTGTTTTTATTCTCATATAATTTTGAACACCTCTCCTTTGTAAAAACCATCTCCAGAAAAATATATTCTCTTCAAGTAGCTTACAATACACGTTAAAAATACCTACAAATAGGTTATTGCCCATTTACAATCTCTTGAGGTGAAGAACAACTCCTGTATCATTTTACGTATGCGATTTCAACAGGCTCACCCGTGAATATTCCAGTTCACTTGAACCACGTCAGCAACATGGACAGTCACCATTTAAAAATACCTGCCTAATTATATACCATTTTAAACAAAATTAGTCTTTTTACATCACAGTATGCGTGGCATTTCTTAATTTAGCAACAGAAAGGCACAGTTATTAAACTGCAAGATACAGTACCTGAATTAGACATGCTCTAGTGTTATCTACCACCAGTGCCAATCCTGACAACTTATTCTGCAGGGGATGCTAAGGGAAAAAAAAGCTTCTATTTGGAGGGGCTTTCTTTTAGAAAAACTCAATCTCGTGGCAAGTTTGGTCCATTAAAAATGCCTATTAGCCAAAACATCTTAAGCCCAACTTTGGGAGGTAAGTGAGCAAAACCAACTTAGCACCGTATGGCCCAACAACTTGAATAAGTTACAATGAAATGGCAAAAAAAAAAAAGTCATGAACGCAGCTTTCTGATTAGCTGTCAGACATACCTGTTAAAGCATCAACATATACAGATACAGCATGACAGACATTCCAGATACATTCATTGCATCACACACAAACAGACTGTGTGACAGCAGTAAGTCCAGACATAGCATTTATAGACGTCAGCATTTCTCAAGGTACCCACCTTCCGGCCCCATGCCACACCAGAGACATGCCATGTCTTCTAAATGCTTTGTCTGCTATGTACTGCTGGGAAAGTGAAGACCCTGCTAGAAGCCAAGCTTGCCGGCCTTCCCTTAGCAAACTAGTGCACCTCTTCCAAAAGCAACTAGCTCTGTTTTCCTACTTTAAGTGATAAATCTACATCAGGAAAGACCAATAAAATGGAAGATGCAAGGAACAACAGACATGAGGGAGAAGCCAACCATTCCATACGTGATGTAGCGATAGGGCAGCTCGACTTCCATGCGTTGTCTTGCTTTCCGTACGTCATCGTGTGGTATGCGAAATATTTTGCACGCCAGTGGAATAGTGGCTTTCTTCATTGCTATTTTGGTTAGTAACAGAATTATTACTCCAATCAACAACCGTAGTATGGCTTTTCCAAACACAGTCACGGTGAGAGAGGAAAGAGATAAAGGCAGTGCATCAAGAGGGGGATCTAGTTTCACACCCATCATGTAGTTAACATGAGACCCACAGGCTACTCCAGCACCGCAGCCAAGTATCTGCGCTGTGTCTCCTCGTGATGTGCTCCACGTGTCTAGAGTAAAAGAGAAGATGCCCAGGGCTAAATGCAGGCTGATGATAATTAGGGGCGCATACTTGTAAGTTAAGTTGAAGTCATCAATCAGGTCCACAACTGGATGGAAGACAATTAGGATGAGAATTGCATACAGAAATCCAGCAATAACATCCTGTTGAGGAGAGAAAAAGATGCTTTCAGTGTAGGAAAACCTAATTTACAAACCTAATTTAAGTTACATTAGCATAGAGACAAGCCCAGCTGCTCCGTTGCTAAACTCTACTTGCAGATTCCCATCTTTTCATATTTACTGAACATGTCTTTTTATTTGTTAAGGGTAAAGTAAGGAATTGTATTTGATCAAATGAAATTGTAGAACTGCCTAACTGCTGGCAATGACTAATGGTAAGGCAGCAGAAGACCACAGCAGCCAGATGTTAGAGCAGCTGGGACTCCACAACTCCAGATTCAGAATAAGCAATAGCAAAAACAGTAAATGCTTCCTATTGTGTAACTACCAAAGAAGAGAAAGGGAAGGAATTTCCGTGGTTTCAGAAGCACAGTTTTATTATTTTTTAAAAGCATCTTCATGAAAATGTTCCTCTACTTATTTTTCAACTTACCACTAAATTTCAGCTATTGTTGATTAATTACTCTGTTGCACAGAATTACCCATGAATTTTGTCACCTTTATTTGTGAACAAGGCTGTTGAAGTCTTTGTAGACGTGAAAGCACTAGAGGCCAAATCACCTTAGCATCATAGAATCACAAGGTTGAAAGGACCTACAAGACCATCTAGTCCAACCTTTATCACATGCTTCCAGATTTCCCATGCAAGTGAAGAGGAATGACTTCCATCTGCAGTATTTATACTGCTGTCTTCAATCAATCATTTTTATTCACTTCCACTAATTAAATGCTTGATAAAAGCTCTAATATGATTTGACTGATACAAAGTCAGACTTGCTCTGAAGCTTTCTATCATTTGCCACCCTACCCCAACATTATGCAGCACAGTTCATCTATGTAACAGGTAACCAAATTAGCAGGATTCACTCAAATGCTACAGTGATACAAGAGCTCTGAGTAGTGCAGTCTACGTGATGCATTGCTACTTCTTGCATGACTTGGTTCTAGGGCATTATCTGTCTTTAGCTGAAATAGCAGTGCATCCCAATAGACCTCCATACAAACGGCTCGGACTTGGTAAGCCTCCAATTGCTAATGCAAATCACTCATTCAGCTTTCCTCCAGCTGCCTTATTTTCACATGCTCCTCTTTTACTTCCTCCATCCACCAGCTTATTTACCCACTACCAACTTTACCACTTTGTCAGCTTTTCTCCTTTCAGCACCTCAGCCATCTTACGTTCAGACTGCCATTTTGTAGTGTTCTTTTGTCTCCCATTTATATATCACCTGTGTTCATATCCAGTTTGGAGGGGGTTTTTCTAATCGTATTTTTAATAGATTCTGTTTCTCAAGGATGAGAACTTTGTTTTTCATTTCTTTTGGAACTTTGATAAGTAAAACCCCAGCACATGCTTTGAAACCTCAGCACACACGAACAGACACTCTATTATCCAACAAAATTACTTCTGCTCTGTAGGGAAAAGGCAGTCTATGCTTTGCTACCTTAATCACCCAATTCTGCACTAAATCTGCTGGAGTATGAATTAACAAAGCTTGACATGCATTTTCAGCTACTGTGTCAGTTCTGTAAGTATTCTGCCAAGCCACCACATACAATTTATCTCAAGCAGGTGTGCAGAAGGATCTTTGTAGGGATCGGCCTAAAGGAATTCCTTCTGAGAGGGATACAGAGTACCTCAAGGGAAGACACAAAAACCTTTTATAAGCAAACCTTCCAGAACAACAAATACATATCCAACATTCCTCTGCTACTTCAATAAATGCACCAGACAAGTGCAGGAGGCATTTCAAAGTCGTTCCAACTGTGGTTCAAACAACTCGCCTGCTTTGAGTGGTCTAATATAATCAGCTCAGCCTACGTTGCTGTCACACCACATCACACTCTAGCAATCCATGCATGCAAGTCTAAAAACGATGGGAAGAAACCCAAGCATGAATTACTTTGCCAAAAAAACAAAGAACCAACTGACTTCCAGATGTTGTCCTCACTCCACTTTCGTTACTGGCAGGACTTTCCTAGGTCTCCGCATTCACTATAAACAAATTCCCAAGACTGTTCCAGCATTAAAGATGATGCCATAAAATCCGAACTCCGCTGAATGAAGGCTGACAAGC
Organism: Pavo muticus; assembly: GCA_016647715.1. Classification (NCBI taxonomy): domain Eukaryota; kingdom Metazoa; phylum Chordata; class Aves; order Galliformes; family Phasianidae; genus Pavo; species Pavo muticus. Next base: position 4,717,489 of record JACDJE010000028.1, on the reverse strand, counting down.
TTTTTTTTTCTGCACTGAAAGTGAGAACTGGAAAGTCTGAATGGCAATTCAGTGACACGAATATTAATGCAGACTGTTTCAACACAGCTCAGCAATTAAACTTTGTCATGCAACAAGAGCAAATGCAATCTTAAATATCGTAATCATACGCCTCTAGTATCCTAAAAAGACGGAAGAATGAGAGGTACACGTTACTGTAAATCTTGATAATGCTTTGGTTTGCATTTTGCTTTCTTTCATTCTGCTTCTAACACCTTCTGAGATCATCTTCTAAAGGACTTTGAGCAGAAACTAGCAGAACTGCTACCCAAATACAGCATGCAGGTATTAACATGGCTATTTGTATTGATCTCAAATTTAATAAACATCAAGTTACAGAAATAACATGGAAATAATAACAATGCAGAAACCTGATAGAAAACTGCTCCAAACTGCTCAAGCCTACTGACCTTTACTGGAGCATGCAGTTATTAGAGGACAGCCTAATAATACAGTTAACATGTGTCTGGGTATCTTGTTCTTTTCTATAGACACTTGCTGCATGCTAAGGACAGCCTAGAAAAACTGAGCACACATCACAGATCACACTGCAGTATGTTTTCTCCACTGAGGAAATGCAAGTATTCTGTTCCTATAGGTATTCTACACATCCTATATATCTCATCCTGTATCCTGTAGAAGATACTCCAAAATAAATCATGTTAGATACAATGGCTGCACTGTAAATGCTTCTGCCATGGAATTTATGAAGGCAGAAATTAACAGAAGTTATTAAAATAAAAATTCAGTATGATTATTTCTTACCAGAATGGAATGCATTCCCATATAAATCCTACTGCAGCAAACCAAAGAACACCAGCAGAAGGCAAGGATCAGTCCAAACAGAAGGGGATACTGGTAGGAAAAAAATTGAAAGATTGCATTAGTATTTGGGGGGTAAAAAAAAAAAAGCACTAAGAAACCTATGATTAACTACATCAATGTAACCTGCAACAGTCGATTCATGCATCTCATGCTCACCCTTCTTCTTGTCTGAGTCTCCCCAAGCCCACCTGGCTACCTCCACTGAGTCTGCTTTTAATTAAGTCAAAGCATTATAAAATCAAACTTTTTCTATCTTGTCCTTGTCCTGTTCTTCTGCACTCAGGCCACGTGAATTTTAGAGCATTAGGGCTTTCGGGTTTGGGCTGCTTTGTTGTGCTTTTGTTTGCTTGTTTTTCCCAGACCAAGCAAGAACAAGTTAACAGATCTTTATAACAGTTAGTCTTGCCAAGCTGTGGTGTTCTAAACGGGGAACACAGCCACAGTCAATCCTTGTGTTATAAGCTGTGGAACAGTTTCACCCTGGGTAACACGGCCATGTGATACACCAGTACTGTTAGCAGCCATCCAGGCAGAACCTAGTAGCTTTACCTTTCTCATGATAAAGCAGAACTCAATAACTTACTGCTGAATTCAATACCCTGCAGACTGCTTTAGAGGTTCTGCAATCCACGGTGTGATCTCTGAGCACCAGGACTGAACTCCTAGCATAGCAATCTTTGATCTCTAGGAAGCATCTCTTACGAGCCATGCTACTTAATCAAAACCCATCAAATTATCACTAAGGCCTTCTGGCAAAAGAAAGATGTTATCATCATTATAAAGACTCTTCATTAGGAAAGTACCATTTCCTTGGTTATAACAAGCATGTAGAAGAAAGTGTGGAAACAGCATATTAACTTTTATAGGCTTGGGATAAAAAATAGAGCACCACCTCCACATCTGACACCGCACAAGAAACGCTTTCCTCACCACTGCATTGCAAGATGTTGTGTACAGCCAGACAACTTCCCTCTTCAGTTTTAAAAACAAGCAGTAGTCACATACACGAAGCAGTCACAAGACAAAGCATTTCCTAAATTGCTTCACTTCCTGTATGAAAACAGTGAAGAAGCTGATCTTGATATTATTTTCAACATCAGCAGTTCAGATGTATGTGCTACCTCAGAACAAACAACTGCACTTCAGGCTCTTCTCTTGCCCTTCCCTGGCTCCTTTTATGCAAGATGAAGGGCAGAATGCCCACCCCACCAGAGGAAAGTCTTCAATTCACTTGAAGCTGCACATCCTTTGTGAAGGCCATCTAACAAATGCACAGTCTCCTAGATCAGCACTCCAATGAAAGCCCTGAAGTATTATTGGTTTTCCACATTATCGTATCGCTCCTTGAATTCCAGCTTCAGGTTGAACTTAACACAACAAACCTCAAAGAAAGAATCCCCAAACTAACAGGAAATCAGGAATTTTACATCTCACACGAAAACAAGTTTCACCTTCAAATCCTTTCTATGTGCCCAGCTCACAGCTGTGCTGCATCTAGTTTAAGCTGATTAATGAAACGAGCCCTTTTTCTACTGCAATTGCCTACAAACTGTACCCGAACAAAGTCACATTCCTAATAACTTATTGCTCATGGAAAGGAGGGAAGAAGCTCAGAAGCTGGAGGTTTGACAGGAAGACTAATGAAGTGGCAGGATCAGCAGGGTACAGCAGCTAATGGCACTGGGATGATAAGTCTGGACGGTGCAGGAGATGATGTTAGAGCAGCTAACAGCAAGAGCCTCAGAAGGAGGAGCACAAAGAAGGAGGTGTGTGAGGAGCCATGCTTTAAGAGCGCTCAGCAAGTCATTATTACAGCAGGGGAACAGGAGAAAGTCTGAAAATGAAGCAATTGCTCTCAGGAATCCTCAAGAGAGGTGCTGGGGAAGAAGCCAGCTGCGTCATTAACTCCCACTTTGAAGAAACTTTTGGAAAGAATACCTGGCTCTCACACTAATATATACATATATATTAATTTTTTATGCTGTTGAGAACAGACCTCCATTAAAAGACCTAAAAACACTGGATAGCTTGGTTCCTCTGCACCAAAGCATCTGTATCCAAGAGCTCACAGACTTCCCTATTGTGTCCCCAATAAAAAGCCAGTTATACTGTACAGTGGCTCACATATTCATAAGCATAGCAGGATTCTTTAACTGAACCCCAAGCAAGTTACTCTTACTGAAATAGTTTCAGTACGACCTGCCAACAAACGTGCCCACAGCATGAAGCACATCCTGATTTTTGTTCCTTTCAGTGCACGATGCTGATATTTGTACAAGTCCTAAACCCGGGCAGTTTCCTTGCACCCAGAGGAGCTTACTCAGCACAGTGCATCACACAGAGCAGCCTCCAGCCCACCAGAAAGCAGCAGACTACCAAAACAATAATTACTCTAATTTCCACTGGAATCATATTCCACAATGAAGCAGCTTAGTAGATTTCCATGATTAGCTCCCATTCCAACCATTCCCCTCCATGCTCCCAATGGGCACACGTGGGCAACTGTTGGCTTATGAAAACTGACAAGTTATTTTACTGACTGATATAAAAAGAAGCTTCAGACAGACATATTTATGTATAAGAATAAAATTTGATCTAAGAAAGGCTTCAGCCTTCATCTGTCCTGCCTTATTCCAGTTTTATTTCCGCACCTCCCTGCACGGCACACACAACTGATATCACCTTCCCAAACCCCAGGACCCACCTGTGGAACATCACGAAGCTGTAAGTACATTCTGGGGCTCCAGAGTTCCCTGGATTTCTGCTAAGGAGGTCAGCAGAACAACCTCCCCTGTTACAACAAAAAGAAAGCATGATACCCTGCTTCTCCAGGGCCCATTTTCACTCCCACCTTTTAAAAGCAACCACTAAGATCAAGAATTCTCAAGCAGGTCCTACCAGTTTGGTGTTCTAAGATCTGCCTCGAGGTGATAAGGCAATGGCATGTTTTGTTCTCACACAAGGGATAAGTGTACCAGGTGACTAAAGGAGAACATTAACACTCTCACACACTTTGTAGCTCAGTAAGAACACTGCTCAGCACCATGCCAAGCTGTAACACCACCTGGGGACACGGCTGCGATCCTTCAAAAATAAGAAGAATGAAGTATTAGCAAGCACTTTCCAGGTGATGTTTCATCTGGAAAACGATGCCCCATTTCAATACGTATATATGCACACAGTGAGGTAACACCCTTCATAGCCTCCCACTGCCTAGGCATATGGAATCCCCCAAATGTCACTCATCGCCTACTGGCACAAGGCCTTAAGAGTACTACCAGGTGCTAGCAGCCCTGCTTTACAACAAACCTTGCTTCTCACAGCTCCTCTCTCAATCACAAATGAATCTTCAAAGAAAGAAACAGCTTCTAAGATGCTTTTGCCTTAAAGCAGGCACATGTTATGGGATATTAATGTGAAAATTTTAATAGAAACAAATCAAGTGTTCACAGAATGCCTGCCTATGTATGCCCTTTAAAATGCATTAGATATCTCCATTGCTTCTATGTCACATCAACAGCTTTGAATATGTGGAATATTGATAGAACTGTGTAAGGCATTTGTTTCTCTAAAGCAAAAAACCTTGTAACTTGAAATTCTTAGCCTTCTATTAGAAAGCTCACGCAGTACTCAAGCTGAACTTCAAAAATCACACATTGACTCCAAACCAACATTCCTCCTCGAGGAAAGCACCCACATTTTGCATTAGATCAAATCATTGACCTCCACCTCACACAGATCTTCCTCCAAAGTCCGGAACAAGACTTTGGTAATATGCACAAACATGCAGCACACCAAATACTCCAAGGAGAGGCAGAGGCAGATGGAACTGACAGCGACACAGAGAGCAGAGAGAAGAAGAAATGCAACATACAGTCAACTTACAGCCAGTGGCATTTTGGTTTTTAAACGTTTGCATTGATGTGTTTCTTTGGAGGCAAAGTGTCCTGCTCTTTTTATTTGTAAATGAGGGACAGATCAGGAAACGTGTTCTTTAGAAAACAAAATAGGACAAAAAAATGAACTGATGCACTGAATTCCCACGTTAAGTTAAAGGTCTGGCAATAAAGCTGACTACCAGAATGCTGACTTGCCCCCAGGCCTCAGTTTTGTTCCCACGTCCAGAATCTTGTTTCAGTCAAGTATACCGAACCAAATTGGTGCTGTTTGGAAGACAGCAGTGAATCTATTCCTGGGTGAGCTCTTGAGCACCGTACGCCTTATGTTTCCAATGGAAAATCCCCATTTTCTTTAACCACATCCTCCAAAGAGAACTTGCGAGCTTCTAACTGGATCACACAGCACATGTCCTCCCACCCCTTAAGCTGACTTGATGCCAAGAGTCTTAATAACATAACCATTGTTTTAAAATGCTCATAAGGAAACAATCTGTCTGAAAAGCTTTGACCTCGGCCAGAAAAGTCTTTCTTTTAGAATGGAACATTTGTTAAACATACTCGAGATGCTCATTTCTCCACAATTTAAAAGCACGTTCTGTACTGGGTAAGTTTCCAGTACCCACAAAGGATTCCAAATTAATTCTCAACTATATTCAGTGTTCTGTGGTACTATTAAAATATCACTGAATAATAACTCGGAATCACAGACTGAATTTGAAACAACTAATTGGCCCACTTAGAAGAAAGAATAGAAGCAGCAATGGTAGCACCACGCTTTTACCAGGAGGTCTGGGCTGTGCATTGCTGACAGTCAGCTAAAAAGCTATAAACAATTTGGACCAAAACAGATGAGATGCTCTTTGGCCACATGAGTCCAAAACACAGCATCATCTTCTTCCTTCCACTGACAAACCTTAACAGCAAAAGGCATCAAAATCTGAATGCTACACGACATTATTAGAATCTCCTCTTTCAATTCCAAGATAAAGACTTCAGTGTCAGCCTTGTAGAGAGCTACAGGTTTAATTTTCCACTAGATATCTGAGAAGAAATCAGGAGTTAAATAGCAACGTGAGCCTGTTCTTTCTCCTTGCAAGCATCACAAATAACCTCCCCCACCACATCCCACAAAAATCACCTGGAACTTCCTCTGTTTATGCCCTCCAAACCTAAAAAATAGTTTTTCTGCAAACTGATGTTCTATACTACTTAAAGATTTGCTTACACAGAACTGAAACATATTTAATGCCAACCAACACAGTTCCATAGGGCAGGCTGCCTCATAGCCTTGGCACAGACACCCCAATGGATCTGCAACAGGATGCCATGCTCAGCTTAACACAAATTTGTAAGAGCACATGCATCAAACAGGCCTCACCACTCTTCACAGAATGGCCTGGTTGGAAGGGACCTCAAGGATCATGAAGCTCCAACCCCCCTGCCAGGCAGGGCCACCAACCTCCCCATTTAGTACTAGACCAGGCTGCCCAGGGCCCCATGCAACCTGGCCTTGAACACCTCCAGAGACGGGGCATCCACAGCCTCTCTGGGCAGCTGTTCCAGCACCTCACCACTCTCTTGGTAGAGAACTTCCCCCTGACATCCAACCTAAATCTTCCCTCCCTCAACTTCAAACCATTCCCCCTTGTCCTGCTGTTATCTACCCTTTCAGAGAGTTGGCTCCCCTCCTGTTTATAGGCTCCCTTTAGGTACTGGAAGGCTGCAATGAGGTCACCCCGCAGCCTTCTTTTCTCCAGGCTGAACAAGCCCAGCTCCCTCAGCCTGTCTTTGCAGGGGAGGTGCTCCAGCCCTCTGATCATCTTTGTAGCCCTCCTCTGGACCCTCTCCAACAGCTCTCTGTCTTTCTTGTACTGGGGTCTGCACACCTGGACACAGTGCTCCAGATGGGGCCTCACAAGGGCTTTCTCCACAAATAAGCTACAGATGCTCACGTGGGCCGCAAAATACGCCAACTCAAATACACAGCACAGGGCAAATACCTCCAAATTCACAATTCCATCTCAAAATCTCTTTACCATGCAAGTATTTGGGGCTTTCAGATCACCTCTTCAGCCAGGCTTCTCACATCAGAAGAGTTTTGGGTTGATTGCTTAAGAAAAATGTAACACAACTCAGACAAGCACGCATGCTGCTCTCTGTGCAATCCCCACGATAGCAGTGTTATGATGAGACTATTCATCCAGCACCAACAGTTAATCATTCCTCGTTCCCAGGGGTACCTAGCAAGTCAGCCTCTTGAAACAGAAGAGGCAGACAATTCTAATGCTAAAATGTAGCAGCAGTCCAACTGAATGATGCAGAACTCCCTGAAATCCCAGTACAGAGCCTGTCCAGCCCATCTCATTGTATCAGATTCATCAGCGTTGCATGATAGAAGTGATGGTGCAAATGAAAGCTTTCTGGAAGGGTGTTTGAGTTGGTACCACATGACACACTCACACTATTTGTACTATGGAGAGTCAGCATAGCATTAAGTAAATGAAAACTACAAAATGCTTTGAGGTGTGTCAGTCAAAGCAACAGTTCCAAAATGGTTGGACTCTACTGGAAGTCCAGCTGTAGTGCTTAATAGGCCACCATTCTCATCAGTGGAGTCATTGTTGGCAGGATTTGAATGTACAGCACAGGCAGACAAGTACACAGGGAGGACAATTCTGTCATGCTCAGTGAGCTAGACCACTTTGCAAGATAAGCCCTTCCCAACAATGCTAGTTAACACAGTTAGATGCAAGTTAGATGCAAACTCATCCATCAAGGCTATGGGCTCCCACTGAACATGAGTGAAGTTTTTCACACAGGGTGGTGACGCACTGGAACAGGTTGCCCAAGGAGGCTGTGGGTGCCCCATCCCTGGGGGCATTCAAGGCCAGGCTGGATGTGGCTCTGGGCAGCCTGGTCTGGTGGTTGGCGACCCTGCACGTAGCAGGGGGGTTGCAACTGGATGATCATTGTGGTCCTTTTCAACCCAGGCCATTCTATGATCCCTATGACCTATGATCAGTTTAGCCAAGCTCACTCAGCAGCCTGCAGCTCCTGACACAGCTCAGGAAGGCAGAGCCTTTAAACCAGAAACTGTGGCCGGAGCCAGGGTGAGCACTGAAGGAGCTCTGGAAGAAAAGTGGTTTCTGTCCCCAACTGTTCGTTCTTTCTTACTTCCTCAAAACAAAACAGCAGGGTTACGGCTCATTAAGGTATCACCCTATCTCAAGCACAATACCTAACTGAAATCAGCAGTTCAAAGCCATTAAGATTTAAATAAAAAGACTTTTTCCCACAGTCTCAGATTAAGGCTTTTGGAGATCTGGTAGATAACAACCAGCAGTCCACACCATCTCTTCCACTCCGCGTTCCCTACACTGTATCAGGATCTACAGCCTCACTGTCTGTCCTTCAGCATCTGTCCTCTTCTTTCAGGGTATCAGAACACTCAAGATGGGAAGAAAAATACCATTTGTAATACTCCTAAGTTGTTGATGTGAGCTTTGGAATTCAAGCTTACCTAAATGCCTTTGGCACAGGTAGCGTTCCCAACTGAGATTTAAAAACATACATAATATTTAATTAAATGATGCAAGCAGAATCAAAAGTTTCAGGCAAGCTCTCAGAACAGAAGGAGAAAGCGAGAAACTACATTCCGCACTTGAAAGAACAGTTAGCTATAATTAAACTGAACACCTGACTTTCATCTAGAAGCAAAACACTTGCACTGAACGTTCCCTGTGAAAGTGCACAATCACGTTTAAAACACACCATCTCTCCAAATATTTTACTCCAGGCATTGCATTTATAGCAAATATTTTAGTTTCACTACGTGTAGCCTAAACTCCTTCTGAACACTACGTGAAATGCAAGTAGCTGTAAGAGGATTAATGATAGACGTTGAATAATAGGGAACCCCAAACTTAACAAGTTAAAAGAAAATCAATTGGAAATGAATTTTTTTGTTTCCAAATGGGTGATTTGGGCTGTACCTAGAAAAAAAGAGCAGATTTTCTTTGTTCTCTGTAGTGTGTAAGGGAAAGACTAAGAGACTGTTTGATAGAAAAGTATTACACAATACTAGGAAGTCATAGCCCAATGAAAGCAAACTCCGAGTAAGTTATACAGGAAAGTGATTCCCCTTTCACTGGAGTAAGCTCTCCTGGTGCAAGAGCAGCTCTCTTTGGTCTATGAAAGTCCCTGAATTGTCCAATTCAGTTACTTCTACCTCAGGAAACCCTGCCGAGAGTTACAGCCCTGTCTCCTGAAATTCAGCCCCATCCCACTACAACGGTTCTGAACAAACACTGCTAAGATTTGGAGCCGTATTTACCACGATAAGGGTCTGTGCAATGATTGCTTATACTGAGCACAGAGAAAGGCTGTACCTCAACATCTGCAGCAAGTTTAACATCTAACCACCTGTACCTGCTGATACACATCTGCAACTTGAAAGCTTGCCATTAGTAGCTTACCAAGTAAGTTAGATGTCAGTTCCAATTGGTTTTGGTGGTGGTGGTTTTGGTGTGAGGCATCTTCTTGTTAATAGTTTTTACTCTTTTTTTTTTTTTGGTTATTTAAATCCCTTCTATTTACAAAATAGTACAACAAAAAAAGTTCTCATATAGATTCTACCCCTTTTTCAAAGTCAGTAAAACATGGAAAACAGCAGGAGCATCAGATGAAAGCTTAACTCCTGTTAGAGATACTGAATATCCTTCAGTACGTCCTATAGGTTAACTTTTAATATCTAGAAGTAATTTTTAAAGTCAGAAAGGTTTTAGATGGTAGAAGCTGGTTTCAGAAAGGTCAAACTCATTTCATAGGAGGAATGAATTCATCTGAAGACTTGCTTCGCTCCCTCATTTCTTAAGTGTGGTTCTACGTGAAGAAGAACAAGGCTGCACGCATATAACTTCTTAACACACATTCATTAAAAATGTATCTAGTCAATTAGCACAGTATTTCATTGACTGCAGTTGCAGAGCTAGCAAAGAGATTCAATCCAGTTCACTGCCAAAAGAACTATTTTACACATTGTCAGTTTGCTGGTTTTATAAAAGCAATCAAGGCAGGTTGTGCTTAGTACATAAGTCATCAAAATCTGAGCAAAAGTAATTGACTGACACTACTAAATGAGCTTTCCTACACGCAAAGAAAAAAATCCCATTCATCTTTTAATAGACATCCCTCTCACACATCTAAGAAAAACAATAATATTCAGACAGATAGACAGCCCTAAAAACCAATTTTATGATGAAGCACCTCAGTGACAGAAATCCAGACATTTATTTCATGAATGCACACAAAGTGTGAACCACAAAAGCCTGCCAGACTGTAGCAGTGGGCCATCACATTTTCCCAGCAAAGAATATGAATCCCCAGCAGCTTTCTTTCAGACATGCTGCACCACCTCACAAAAGTAGATACGTAAGCTCTCGTTAAAGAGAAGACAAACAGGACACAGTCTTCAACCTTCAACTCCTTCTTTCCTCTTGGGCACCCATTTAATACACTGAGATAAAGCCACAGAGTGGAGACTGCAAACCATAACTGGAAGATAACAGTTCAACTTCTGCACAAAGCTTAAGAAAAGAATTCTGTTTACCAAGGCAGCACACATGGTTTAAAGCAATCAAGTTTCATAACAGAGTTTGCAAATATTAACAGCTTAAAAGTAGAATTATTAACTTCAACTTTATACACAGAGCCCTCAAAACCTTACACTGAATGTATATCGCCTGGGAAAGCGTTCTGCCTCACTTACTGCAGGAACTGGCACAGTGATTTAGAGGACCGAGTACGTGTTGGGCTTCCTTTAGAACCCCTGCTGCTGGCCATACCGCTAACAGCATGTGCCACAACGCAGCCCGTGCTGCAGCCTGTGTGCACAGATGGCCAGCAGCATTCCTCCAGCTTCGTGCACTGCCTCACAGTGCAACAGACCCCCCGAGCATTTGCCGACTGAAGGTTCTAAAAAGGTTCAGAGATTGCTTCCTGCCAATTATTGGCATGTTAGCAGTTGTAAAGCCATCCGAAATTCAGTGTACGCCTCAAAGCAATAAATGAGCATCACCAGTTTACAGGCTATTCAACTAAAAATAAGAGTTAAAGAAAAGGCGAACTGATTCAAGCTATAAGGTGACTCAAGGCAAAGCAGGCTCAGCAAAAACCCTTCAGTTCCTGGCTCCCCACCAAATTCTCAGTCAGTAGAACCAGAAGCCTATACAAACATTGGATGCCTATCGCAACTGTATGCAAACCACTCAAACCCTACAAGAGAAAAGCTGAAAAACCTCATGAGAACCACTCGCCCGTTTTTAACGCAGACTTATAATGCATACAGAGCTCACCGCTCACTGCAGAAAAGGGAAAAAAGAAAGGAAATGTGGCATGCCACAGCCTCACAGGACGGGGAGCTGAGCGTTACCTGCCAGCGGCCGTAGCTGAGCAGCAGCAGAGCCAGCGGGATGGCGGTGCCCGACATGGCGTGGGTGGAGGGCATGCTGTACTCGGAGTTGTAGAAGACCTCCAGCTTCACCACGGGCGGGGAGGCGGGCCGGGGCCAGCGGATGACATCCTTGGTGCACTGCCCCAGGTACATCACCCACACCCAGATGATAATCAGCCTGCGGCCCAGCCAGGCGTCTAAGTTCCAGATGCAGAAGGGGAAGAAGAGGATGTAGAAGAGCTCGTTGCCCAGCTCGGTGCCCAGGCTGAAGAGATAGTAGAGGAAGCGGCTGCGGGTGTTGAACTCCTGGCAGCCGTCCTCCTCCGTCAGGGAGTTGCGGCGCGGCCTCCGCCAGCGCTGCGGGGCAGCGGTCCCTCCGGACACGGCCCCGTTCCCCGCGGGATGCCGCCGCCCGCCCGAGGGGGACCCGCCGTTCGCCACCGGCCCCCGGCTCCCGGCCCAGCCCGCGGGTACCTCGACCCCGCACAGCCGCTGGAAGGCGGCCACCCCGCGCGGGTCTTGCAGGTTAGCGGCCAGCCGGGCCAGGCGGCGGCACACGGCCATGGCGGGAGGGACGAGGCCGCCGCAGCGGCGGGCTGAGGACGGCCCGGGAGGCGAGGAGCTGAGATGGGTCGAGGAGAAGCGGGGCGCCTTACGCCCGGAGAGACAGCAGCTCGGGAAGGGATCTCCGAAACGATGTTCGCTGGAGGACGAGACGGAGCGGCCTCACCCGCCCGCCTTCCCCCAGCTCGGGCCGCCCTCGCCCCAGCTCCCAGCTCGCTCCCTCGCGCGCGCCCGCCACTGCCACCGCCCCTCGCCACCCCCGCTCAGCGGCGCCTGCGCGCTGCTCCCGCCCACACGGGAGGAGCCCTCCCTAGAGGGAGTCCTCGCGGCGCGGATTGGCAGCGACCCTCTCTAGGTCCCGCCCTCAGGGGAAAGGGGAACCAACCAGGGCGGGGCGCTGCCTGGGCGGTGTGCCTCAGCCTCGGCCTCGAGCGTGAGGCGTGGAGGCGGCCGCGGGCGGGGTGTCGACGGTGTCTGTCGGCCCTGAGAAGCGCGGGGTCGGTGGTGGTTCCGCCTCGGCAGCCATCCTGTCGAGCTGGCTGTCCTTCCCTCTGCCTGAGGGCTCAGCTTGGCTTCCAGGGCTCTCTGATGCTCCTGGCTGTCCCAGCAGTTGTGTTTCTCGGCTTAATAATGCCCTAGTACCTCGCCTTAAAATCAGGAGGTTAAACAAGTGTTAAATGTGCCTCTTCTTGCTGCTTTTGTGAGCAACGTGATCAAAGTGAATAGTTAGCCTGAAAGCCTTCCTAAGCTGGACAGGAAATCCGATGTGGAATTCAAATAATAAAAGCTTGAAGGAATACATCATGGAGGTGATGGTCCCTCTGTACTCAGCACTGGCGAGGCCGCACCTGGAGCGCTGTGTTCAGTGTTGGGCCCCTCACTACAAGAAAGACATTGAGGCTCTGGAGCGTGTCCAGAGAAGGGCAAAGGAGCGGTGAAGGGTTTGGAGCACAAGTCTGGGGAGCGGCTGAGGGAACTGCAGTTGTTCAGTCTGGAGAAGAGGAGGCTCAGGGGGAACCTTATCGCTCTCTACAGCTCCCTGAAAGGAGGTGGTGGTGAGGTGGGTGTTGGCCTCTGCTCCCAGGTGACAGTGATAGGATGAGAGGTGATGCCCTCAAGTTGTGCCAGGGAAGGTTCCGATTGGATATTTGGAAACATTTCCTCTCCGAAGGAGCAGCAGTGGATTGGCACAGGCTGCCCAGGGAGGTGGTGGAGTCCCATCCCTGGAGGTGTTCAAGAAACGTGGAGATGTGGCACAGAGGGACACGGTTAGTTGGACTAGATGATCTTAGTGGTCTTTTCCAAGACCACTATGTCTACACAGTGTAGCAAATATTGCTGTCTGCTGCTTTGTGAAGTTGCTTCACTCAGTACTTCCTGGTGTTCTCATTAACACTATGCCTATGGAATTTGTGTTGTCCATTACAAGAAGGTCTGTAGGAAAGCTGGGCTGAAGGAGGACTTGTCTGAGGAGAAGGCCCAGCCTTGTACAGCATTTCTAGCGGTGACCTGGAAGCAACTGCAAAAAGTCATCTCAAAGATTAATGAAGGCTTGAATAAAAATGGCCAGAATGTTGGTAGAAACATCCCATCCAAAAAATGAACCAAGCATCACACTCTATCAAAGAGCCAAGCGTGGAGGCTGTAACTATCAGATAAAAGGCTACACCCTGGGAAGATACTGGCACTGAGAGGCACCTAGGGTTAGAATAAATAAGAATTTCCTTAAGAGCTCTGCCATACAATGCTATGACAGAAGGGGAAAAAAAGGATTGATCAATGTATAAACAATGGAATAAAACAATGTTCATTGTACTTCTCGTGTTTGGCCTCAGCAGTGCCTTCCGCAGGACAGTTCATACAGTTCTGGTTTTCATTTCTGAAGAAGAATATTGGGAAGTGCCTACTGAGGCAGTAGGTTCTGGTGGTTGGAAAAAAAAATGCCTTACACTGGGAGGTTTTAAGAACTAAAGCTGTTAAAAGTAATCTAAAGGAATTGAGAAGTGACTTGATTGCAGTGTATAAGAACATTCCTGGGGGAAAGTACAGGATATTAAAGGCCTCTTTAATCTATTGAAGAAAGGCGTAATAAGAAGCAGTGGCTGGAGGCAGGCATTCAAATATGAAACAAGACACACATTTTTATGTGGTTAACCACCAGAAATCATTCCCAAGAGAAGCTGAGGATTCTTCGTCATTTCATGTCTTCTGTTGAAGATTAGATGTATTTCTGGAAATGGTTTTTTAGCCAAGCAGAAGATACACTTCAGTTTATTGGATGAATACAGGTTGAAATCTGATGGTCCGTGATACGCATCGTGGCAGGTTAATCTAGTGGGACATTCACGTTTTAAATTTTAAAGGCCTGAAGCAGACGTTCCATTAATAACCATGAGCATTAGAATCTTCGTTTTTTTCCTTGCCTTGAAATACTTCCGCTCAATAAAAAGCTGATCAGAATTTAATGTTTGACTGCAGAACATACGTACTGAAGCAAGATCTGGGGTTGTGGCCCTTTTACTTCCCAAATTTGCACTCCTGGGGTTACTTAGGAAAAAAAAATATCTCTGCATTTCCATTTAGATTTGTGAAAGAATAGATCCTTACACAGAAGTTTCATATAAAATCTGGATAATGGTCCTCCCAGAAATATTTCACATCGAGCACATCAATTATGTAAAATTGCCTCAAGGCCGAGAGGTTCAGAGAGCACCAAGTGAATCCTGATAGATTATCTGTATTGCACATTTTATATATTTATATGTTGCATATGTTTGCATTATAGAGTCTTAACCTCACTAGAGGCATTATTGTGGCGTAAGCAATGATATTACCAATGGAAGGGCTGCTGTTACTGAAAGAGGGATAAATGGAAGATAAACAGTGTTTCAGATCAGCAGCTTGTCAGAGAAACACACACAAAAACCCAGCCCTGAAATGGTACGTGGTGAATTTTTCTATCTTGAGATGGAAGGTGTGCTGCCATTTCTCTGCCTTCTGAGAAATGTGCAGTGCTAATCCTGCAAGACATACATGCTTCCTAATTTAAATGCTTCCCTTTTTGCTGGATCCCGAGCAGAAAATGCAAAAGCAGAAGCTGAAAAACGAGCTGCTACCTTCTTTTGTGTTTTCTTTTTCCCACAGCCAAGCCACAATCTCCTCTTAAATACAGAACAAACTGAAATCTGATAATTAACTTGATGATGCATTCTGGAGTGTGATCTGAATAACTGTACAGGTAAAACAGTCACTGTGGTTATAAAGGATGAAGTGAAACTTGTCTTTATGGTTTGCTCACGGTAACATAAAAAAGCTCAAAGTATTTATGTGTGTGAGTCAAACTTTGACTTTGAACTATTAGCGTGAAAATTGGATGGCACTGAAACTGAGGAAGCTTTTAAATCACTTCTGTGTTTTTGAAGTGAATGACTGCTGCAATGGGCGCTCCAGAAGGAGTGTGCAATGCACCCTGCAACTGAAATGTGTTTCTTTTTGCTGTCCGTAATATGATGGACCCAAAGCTGTTCTGCATACCTTTCAGCTGATAGTGCAGGCGTGACGTTGTACTGCATGCATTTCCACAGGTGGTAAAACCAGCATACTCATGGCCACATTCCCAAAGGGCATAAGTATCCAATGGGACAGCCGTGGGACTGGATGGCAAAGGAGGTGCAGAATACATCATGCTCACAGCTGCTGCCGTGACCATCCTGTAACATGGCAGAAACAGAGCCAGCAGTCATTTATGAAGCAGAACATCTCACTTGCTATCCCTGCAGATGGCCACTGGTTTCTGGGTGTATTAAAGGCACTGGTTCTGCTTTATGAAGCCCTAAGCCATTGGAGAACCATTTATCTGTGTCTCTGGCAGCCAGCTGTTTTTCTCTCATAGTTTAATTGAAGGAGCAGGTGGCAGGGCATTCTCCAGAACTGTGGGGCTTGTTTTCTGTCATCATCTGAAATAGCTTGAATTTGGTAATTTCTCGTGCACAAAGCATCTGTTTGTTAGCATTTTTTGAAGAAAATGAAAATAATTTCCCAGCATGATGGAGGATAGAAAGGAGAGGCTGTAGAGGTCTGGATTCCTGCTACGATTATTATTCCAAGGCTTCTAGGATTTTGTTGTATTACTAATAATGTTAAAGTACCTAGAGTCAGAGGCAGGCTTCCTTTTAGATAATTTTGGATACAAATAAACATGTGCTTGTCTGTTGGCTATGTTATTCTCAATGGCTAAAAAAACGTTGAGTAGTTTGAGAAGAATAAGGCTTGTTCTGTTTCTTGTTGTTATTCGTTGCTATGCTATAAAGTTTACCAGCTGCAATAAAAAAGGAGTTCAATGACTTGCTGCAATCCCCTAAAGCCAGTTTGGCCTGGTTGTGCATTTATGTCTGCTGGATAAAGCTAAAAGTTAAGTATGTAAGAGTGCCTTGTTATTCTTTGTTTGCTTTCATAACTCTTTCCCCCTATTATCGGCTTTTGTAAATTTGTTAAATTCTTTGGGCAAGTATCGTTGTTCACACACTGTTAAGTTGTTGCAGTATTTTAGTGTGGTAGGGGGAGGTCACTGCGTGCCTCAGAAATCTCATCTGTTGGCAGAGCAGACACATTGAGTCACAAAGGCCCAAATAGCTTAGTGGCAGGAACATCAGCAACAAAGCAGAAAGTCCAAGCTGTGTTTAAGTGGTGAATGTTTCACTTTAGAGCTTGGGTTTTCCAGGCAATGGACTAAGGTGACTTTAGTGTGTCCCTAGTTCACCTTGGGGTGGCAGAGCACATGTTCCTGTGGCACAAGATGTACTTCATATCACACTGCTGTCTCACTGGGTGAAGGCCGAGTGGGCCCACAGTCACACAGTCTCCCCAGCTTCTTGCTTTTTGCTTTTAATCCACATGCCTGTATTGGCACCTGGTCTTGGGAATGCAGTGATTAGGTAACTGCATGCAGATGCAGAGAGTACTGTTTTATGATTTGCTACAGCAAACAGGAATAAAAAATTTAAGTAATAAAAGAGGCTGTAGTGATATGATCTCCCCTGCAAAGTCATCCTGGGAATGCAGTTGTTATCACAGAATCACACGTAGGATCACAGAATCGCTGGGGTTGAAAGGAACCTCAAGAGATCATAGAGTCCAACCCCTCTGCCAGAGCAGGTTCCCTGCAGTAGGTCACACAGGTAGGTGTCCAGCCAGGTCTTGAATATCTCCATAGAAGGAGACCCCATAACCTCTCTGGGCAACCTGTTCCAGTGCTCCGTCACTCTTACTGCAAAGAGTTTTTTCCACATGTTGGTACAGAGCTTCCTGTGTTCAAGTTGTAGGCTGTTACTCCTTGTCCCGTTGCTGCGCACCACTGAGAAGAGCCTGGCCTCATCCATTTGCCTCCCACCTCCCTTTAGATATTTATAAACATTAATGAATTCCCCCTTCAGTTGTCTTTTTCCCCAGGCTAAACACACCCATGTTTCTCAGCCTTTCCTCCAGGCCCTTTATCGTCTTTGTGCTCTTCGCTGAACAGTGGTATTGTTATATTCTTTTTTGTTCTTCTGTGAGCTTAATTCCATGTATTTAACCATATCACTGGCCACTTCAAGCATTCAGATAAGGTGACCTTATTTAAGGCATGTTTCTGTTGTGTTAAAAATGAGATTATTCTCTTTTTTTTTTTCCATTCACATCGTCTTAAATTATTTCATGTCCTCAATAGCAGCATGAGAGTGCCTTGCAGTCATTACTTGTTCAATCCATAGGACTACTTCACAAGGGACTGGAATGCATCATTCCTCTCCACTCTGTTTTACAACTGGGAAGAGATGCAGACTTTTAACAATTTCATTACGCTTAAATTTCTTCCGTTTTCCCAGGTTCCCTTAATTTTAATTATTTTAATTGTATAACATATTGTCTTCGTGATGAGAAAATGGAAATCTATCTCCAAAGAGACTAACGAGCAACAGAAGACCCTGGGTGTTTTGCCTCTTAGGCCCAGGATTTGGAACTGAAAATAGTTAAGTTTGGGAAGACGGGGGAGAAGTTTGTTGCTTTGCGGGTGGGTGGAGTTTGTTTTTTTATCAGGAACAAGGAATCAAACACTGAGGAGGGGGGGGTTTGATTCTGGCTTTTTCAGATGTTCAGGTTAATAATATTTAGCTGTAGGTGTGAAACTCATTTCTAGAAGGTGTTTCTTCACTCTGCCTACGAGGGATTAAACAGAACAGTTTGTTTTCATTTGCAACAGCTGACTGCCTTCAATCCCATGCTCTCCTTTATCATCTACAACATTTACATATTGAAAAGACAAACTAGTTGCTAACCCAGTACATGCACCCCTACCTCTAAGTTCTTTTATAGCTATATTTTATTACTAACAAGGCATCAGAGAAGGGATAGAATGAAAAATACGCTCATGCACAGCTCTTAATCAACCCGGAGCCCCGAATTAGAAGGCTTCTTCCACATATCATCTGAGCATTTCTGCTTATGCAACACCTGCAGCCTTTTTATCACCATGATATCTGCAGATCCCTTAAAGATATTTGTCCTCATTAAGACAGGAATGAGTCCTTTCATGCATATTTGCATCAACTGGAGTTATTGCATATTGAATGGATTTTTGGGTGCAAGAGCAGGAGTTACATCAGTACCTGCAAACCAGCTGCGCTGCAGGTGAAATGAGGGCTGGGCACCTGGGACAGCAGGAAGCAGATTCTTGTTGGAGCATGCAGGGAGCGGCAGGGATCCCAGCTCCAGGCTCCCTGCTGGCACAGCCCATGAGAACATTCAGCCCATGAGAACGTATCTCCGACCCGAGGGGCTACACCAAAAGTAAGTGCCTTGCAAAAAGAGGCTAGATCTGTTCTGGTTATTCAGACTCATCAAAGGGTTATGTCCCACACTTCACTAATGGAAAGGAAATATTGGGAATTAATCTGCATAGGAGGTGCAGGAGAGTTTACCATCCAAGGGCATGGAAAGGAGGAGGGATGCAGGTTGTTCACTTCCTGCCCTCCGTTCATGCAGGGGGAGAAAGGCAAGGCAGAGATTTGTATGTTATGGGAAACGGTATGTGCAGCATAAGACACATAAGAGATGGGAATTTGCCTTAGCACGTGCACTTACATCTTTTAATCACTTCCAGACATTTTTTCTGGGAAAATCCAAAATTGTCAAGGTTATGAAATGGAGCCAATTCATGTTCGAGGGTGTGTCGAGTTACTCATCATTGGAGTAGGAGGACTGAAATCTTCCTAAGGGTTCTTTCTGACAACATTTCTTCATTTTCTGTTCAGAGGTGGAAAAGAAGCCCCAATTTATGGAATGTGTTCATAGTTTATACTAATTATGAATTCTCTTCAGTTTCAGAAGAACTGTTTGTAACTACTACAAATGAGGTCATTGCCTAGAGGCCAAAATTAAGTCTGCAGGCTTCCTCTGCAATGCAATGGGAAAGGCAGAAGCTTTGACAGAGAGTCCAGGAGGTCTACAGGATGTTGAGGGAGCTGCTGGAAGTTAGCTAATAGCAAAGCAAATATGAGAACGACTCTGAAAACCCATCCCACACTTCAGGCAGGGCTACAAATGACATACCTTGAGTTACGTGCCATACAGGATCTAGCCGAAATCCCAATGATAGTTGGTTATGAATATTCTTACAAATAATTGGGAAGAGTTCACCTTTTCACAGGGCATCTGCTCACTTTCATTGTAAGTGCCTACCAGTTAGAGCTCTTGCCTGGAAAGGAACTTTCTAAGGCTTTTTTAAGATGTGATCATTAATATTAATTCGCTGTCATAGTTCTCTTCACTGCAGCTAAATGGAGAACATCCACAATATCACAGAGAACCTTCTCCTTTCATTCTGCTGAAAGTACCTGTGAGACATCTCCTTCAATCTTCCATCTTTGGGATGCTACGTGCTCTGTGTCCTGGATCTGGCTCCCAGGAAAAGGCCAGGTGCTCTCAGTGATTCTCACAACAACTTGCTTGCCTTACCTCTGCACCCTTTTCCAGATAATGCAGCCCATGTATCCCAGGGCAAATCAGAACCAGTATAACCAGTATTTGGAATGGAAGCAGTACTGCAGACTCTCGCTCTCAGGGTTGCATGATCATTGCTGTTTTTCTTAATTATGAAGAAAGCGCTCAGAATTACGTGGGTGTATGTGATATTCCCTCAAATGTAAATTAAGCTTTAAAAATATCATCATGAAGTGAGCAATTAAAACTTTAGCGGCGGATGAGTTAAAATATGTAGGAGGATTTAATGTCTTGCCCTCAGACATCCAAGTCCTTAAGTAAAGTGCATTGTCATGGTGGATGTGTGCTAGAATATTTACTTGGCACGCCAAAATGGGACTCAGAGGGATCCACTGGGCTCAGTTCAAGAGAACTACTGGTAAATCTCCTCCTGTGGCAGCTGCCTGACCCATGGCTGTCTGAAAATTCCTGCCACCTTCTCATTTGTCCTGGCAGCAGCACAGGTCACTGAGCTGGAATGCCCAAGGCTGCCCAGGCAGCAGTGATAGGTAGGGCCAGGATCTCAGCTGAATCCTGCCGTGGTTCAGACACACAGCAAACACACGTCCTCATTCCACCTGAAACCCTGGGGAAGCCCATTTGGCCAGGTATGCTTGGTGCCTCGTGGCACCAGGTTTGTCACTGTTGACAGAAAAACTCACCTAGGGGGTGGGAAATCTAAATTCAGTTCCAGCTGTGTTAGGTGATCTGGATTGAGAGGTAGTGGGAGTTTCAGTGCTTGTATTGGAGCCCCCTGAATCCTGCCGATGGATGGAATGGAAGTTAAGCAGCTGAAGGTTTGGACTCAGGGTGTGTAAGTGATTGGAGCCGGCCAAGGACGCGAGATTGCTGATTCACAGAGCTGTGGTGCATCTGTGTGTAAAGCACAGCGAGGATCAGGAGCTTTGTGTTAATTTGCCTGCACACCTCCTGATACCACCCTCGTGATTTGCTATGGCTGCTGAGAAGCAAGCAGTGAAGTGGGATGTACAGAAGGAGAAGCATTCATTATGGAGGGGGTGGGAGACTGCTTATGTGTTTGATCGCTGTATTTCTGGAAAGAAAAAGAAGTCATTAACCAAACATGACTGGAGGAACTTGCAGTGTAGGTTCAACTGCTTAGAAGCTGTGTTCTCAGGACTGTTTGGTTTTGCCCCTTTATTGTGCTAGAAACTACATACTGCTGATGAAGGAGCTTTTAAAACCAGCTTAGCCAGGCTGGTCTAAGGAAGACTAAACACTGTTCACAAAAGGATTGCAGTTGTTGTTCTCCCCCTATCTTAAATTTTGCTGTTTTTCTGCCTAATCTCATGTTTTCCTTCTTACGTCTTGTAGACTGAAGATGCTTACTCTATGTAATGTAGTTTTGCCATATGTGGCTGTCCTGCTGTCCACCTCTTTATATCTATGTATAGATGCATGTGTATGCATGCACACCTCTTTTAGTCTGCTTTCTCACCTGCTTTTGTTTGCTGGGAACCTACCTAGGTCCTACCTAGGACAGAACTCTCATTTTTTCTAGTGAACTTGGTCTTTGTTAAGACACTGGAGATGCAGAGTGACCCAGTTGCTTGTGAACATACCGTATGTCCTTGGCTGGGCATGAAAATAATTATCCAATGCTATTTACACAACCAAATGATAAACAAATTCTAGCTACAATGATTAAGTCTGTAGATAGAGTCACAGATTTCTGCACATTATCCATATGAAAATAGAGCTGACCCTTCTGTCCTAGAGAAATTTGCAGTCTCTGAGTCCACAGGCCTTGGGTTCCATGGTAATGCCAGCTTGCTCTGTGTCGTATCCAAAGAAAAATGGAAAGAGCAAGACAAACTCAGTACAGCAATGACTAGCAGCCCTCTTTCAAGTGCAGATTTAATAAGAATACCTTCTTAGCTCAGCAAAATCACTGCCCTTCCTCAAGCAACTCACTAGAGCAGAACCAGGACTTTTATACTGAGAAAGAAATAGAATCTGAATGGTGCAAGAGGCTGTCCATCATGCTGCTATTGCAGACCATGTGCAGCAAAATCTTGGCACGCTGTGCTTTGCTCAGGTGGCTGACTGTAGTGTTTAGCTAGGTAACAACTGCCTGAGAGATTTTTAATGAAAATACAGTATTTTTTCTTAACAAGCAACTTCAGTTTTTAACAGCGCTTGGAAAACCGACACTGCAGGATGTCAGGCTCTCTTAACATGGGCTCAGCGTCTGCTGAAGTGCAGTCCCACAGCACCCCAAGAACACAAGTAGGTCAGTCCGTGAACTAAAATGCAGTTATTTTTGTCAGAGCATTCCAAACATTTGCAGAAACACGGGAAATTGGAGTAAATCACAAATCCAAACCTCAGATCGTGTTCTCTGTAAGCCTGGCCAAGTTTTATTAGCTGTATCCTGAACCTGGGCCATGTCTTCAACAAATCTGATATGACACAGCTTTTGACTGAAATGGTTTAAATTCATAAATTTAAAATGCTTGTACAAATAATTACTTATTGCCTTCTGGTTTCATCTGCATTTTTGGCCACATACAGTTACTAATATAAATGCTCTTTTCATGCAGAGATGGAGGAAGCTTGTATGTGGGTGGCCCTTGGGGAAAAAAAAAGAATGAACACTTGCTTTCTTAGTGTTGAAATACTCTCTGCAAAGACGGTGAAGGTAAGAACAATAAGCAGATTGAGATGTAAGAGAAATTATTTAGGTCCAGGTTTAGAATTGCTTAATGGGCCTCCAGGGCTCTCCTAATTCCAAATAAAGCTCAGAGGAGCCAGAAGTTCTTAACACCTCTGAAAGGCATTATGCTGTTACCGGAGGTGAAAACCTTATAAAGGTATTTCTTCTCTCTGTGCTTCTATATGAATAACACATAGAAGTTGATCCTTTAGTAGATCAACTGATGAGAAGTGCCAGAAGAGCTGTGTTCAATCAATGCTTCAGGTGCTACTTCCATGTAGCCTTTCAGACCCAGAAAGCCTCTCACCCCTCTACGAAAACATTTCATTGAAACCATTGATGTATCCTTGCTGACAATTAAAATCTAAAGTATTAACTGCCACATAGTCCTTGATAAAACAAAACTGATACTTTGTAAGAGCTGTTTTCAAGCTCTTCCTCACATAACTCAACAGCACTCAAAAGAAAAGCGTAGGAAGTACAAGATTATTACAACATCTCCCATTGTGCTGGAAAACTGATGTCAAACTCATATTCCTGTCTTCTAACTATGCCAGAACAGTAAAAGCCACTGCACCAGAGTGTGCATGTACCATGTATATGGCATCTAACTGCCTCAAAGAAGTGCAAAAACAAAGCAGAGGATCATTGTGAAGATGATAGCAGGGAAGGTTTCAGGAGAAATCCCTGCTGACAGAAATACTGACCTACTGGCAGCGATCCCAAACTTCACATGGCCAAGAGCCATAGCATCTGTGGTGGTCATCCCCTAGGGCAGGCCCTGGGGTCAGGAGGTGGCCCTGGCTGGGCTGGGAGAGGTGTCTGTATGGGACAGGTACCTGTGTGGAAGTGGTGTCCTTGTGAGAGAGGCATGCTTCTGAGAGAGCTGTCCTTGTACCAACCCCTCTGCACACCCAGGCTTGTTGCTGGGCAGGAGCAGGCCCTGGTGTGGAGGTCTCACTTCTCGCTTCCCCTGTGCTGTCCGTTCTGACCTGTGGGTGTGACCAGCCCAGAAAAGATGGCAGAAATTCATGAAGGAAAGTGTTTAAGAAACAAGCAGTGCTGGATCGCAGCTTGCTTCCAAAGGAGGCTCCAGGTATCTGAATAGAGCTCCGTGGCATTTCACCTGAGAAAGAGTTGGTATAAAGAACCTGGCTGGCAGAGGAGTGCAAAGTCTGCTTTAAGAAACAAAAATCACAGGACAGAATTTGCAGACTGTGGGCTAAACGGTGGGCAGCTGCAAAATGTTTAGCTAAAAGAAGCCAGTGAAAAGACATGGAATGGCTTTTTAATTATCTGTCTGGGAAAAGATTATACAGAGATTAAGGGAAGGGCATGTTTGCAGAGATAATACAGACCGAGGGACAGCCAAGAGATCAGAGGTTGCCCCGAGCTTCACCAGCCTGTGCCTCTCACCCATGAAGCCACACAGTGCAGCTCCCACCAGAGCCAATGCTGCCAGCACAGCACAGCCAGGCTTTACCTCCATGCTGGGTAGGTGCTGGAGTTACAGGAAGCAGAGCAAGGGCACATGGGTGGAGAAAGTACCCAAAACCAATGAATTAAAACTTCTGAGGTCTTCTGGTTAGTTTTTTTTTTTTTTTTTTTTTTTTTTTTTTTTTTTTTGTATTTTTTTGCCATGTTTATGCTTATGTTTATGCTTAACTTATATTTTATATCTAATTTACCTTTATTCTCTTATCTTCCCTCAGAAATCTGCTGCTGGTCCAGGGCCTCTGGGGAAGCAGCATATCTAAAACCATACGGTGTAAAAAGATGGCTCAGGGCAGAGCCTTGGATCCAAGTGGTGCAAATCGGCATGTGGCAACTCAGAGAAGGCAGTGCTGCAAGGCAAAGAAAGGTCTGAGCTTGATTTTCTTGGTCTCTTACCAGGCTGAGACCATCTCTGCTGATTCTCTGGAGGTGGGAGCCATCTAGTAGACAAGTAATCAGGTCCAAGCTCTGCTCTTTGCCACTTTCTAAAGCAGAAGTGTTCCAGCCTTTCTAGCAGCAGCTGTCTTTCCTCTTTGAAATCATACCTGATGTGCGTAAAACTGGATGCAGGCTTAGCAGAAATCTGCATGTGAATCCCATGTGCGTCGCTGTGTTTTGTCCCACAGAGTTATTGATGCAGGTTTTCATGCTGTTGAAATGTACTTGTCAGGAGAGGGGTCCATGTTTCTCTTCCACAAATACATGGCCATTTTGATAATAGAAAGTGAGTCCAAGATGTGAAAGGAAAGAGATGTCTGAAGTGAGAGAGCAATGCAAATGCTGAGTTCATCCCCCCAAATTTTGATGTCTCTCAGTCTCTCTCTCTGGATAACTCATCTGTGTTGTGCTGTCATTAAAATACTTGCTACTTTACATGAGCAAACTTAGAGAAAATCTATGGATTTTTTCTTTTGCTTTGCCTTTTTAATACAAGTATGTATTTGTGTTCTTAACCTTCCCCCAGTATTGTTATGAACTCATTGACCCTCACCAATGAGCTCCTCCATGCTTTTCTTTTAGAAAAGACATTGAGTGGAAAAAGATACAGCTGAAAAATGTTCTCTCAGTGTCCACATATTTTCAGTGTTTGTACATGAGTCAAATTCTGTAGTTAAAAGGGTATCTGCAGCACAGCAAGACAATTGAAATGGCAATGGAGAGTTGAGGAGTTCATGTGCTGAATGATGTCTCAGTTCCCTTCTCCGCTTTCCTGCAGTTTGCTGGTCACGCATGAGAGCAGATCCACTGTGCGTGCAGTGGCTTT
This sequence comes from Pavo muticus, assembly GCA_016647715.1. Taxonomy (NCBI): domain Eukaryota; kingdom Metazoa; phylum Chordata; class Aves; order Galliformes; family Phasianidae; genus Pavo; species Pavo muticus. Next base: position 4,692,260 of record JACDJE010000028.1, on the reverse strand, counting down.
GAAGAAGGTGATGTAGAATCCCGGGCAGGAAAGCCAAATCTGATGACACGGGAATGTGGTGCCAAGCAGGAGGGTGTGCATCTGAGTTGCAAGCCCCAGTTGGGTCTCACACAGGGCAACCGTGCTGTAGATTGCAATAAGGACTATTTGTTATTACTTACAGGACTCAGGAATGCACACTATTTCCTACAAATATGAAACTTACAAACACGTTAAATAATTTCTCCAAAGAACAACATCACAAAGTTTTGCTTTGCCTCACTGACTGTTACACGTATGCTGTGTAAACAGTAAAATTGTTTACATCTATTTCAGAGAATTAAAAGAGCATGGAATGAGTTTGTCTTTCTTTGCTCGCCACCTGTTTAAATAAATGCAGGAGTTACTGTAGGCCCAGCTGTCCAGAGCCTAGAGAGCAAAGCCCATGTATCATCTGTATGATTGATTTTAATCCTCATCATGCCATGGCTTTGAAGCACAATAAATCAGTGCCTTGGCAGAGCTCAGGAAGAGCGCTGGCTCAAAGCTGTAACCCAGCTCTGGATACCACCAGTCACTTATTTGAGGATAACTTCTGCATCTCTTAAAAAGAATGAGGGAAGCCATTTGGATTGGGGAAACAAGCCAAATTCCCCCTCCTAGCAAATGGCAGTGGGGTGAGGCAGATCACGAAAATGCAAGAAAGTCTGTGAAAGCCTTAGAAAGGCTGAGAGGGGACAGCAAGTGATCGCCATGGTTCCACTTCTTTGGGACCATTCACATCTCTGCAAGCAGCAGAGTCACTTCGAGAGCCGGAGTGAAGGCATAGCTCCTCTCAGCATATCAGTGATTAAACTCAAGCTGTTGTAAAGAGTAATAGAATAGGTAGTGTGCTCTTATCTAAATGCACATAATCTTTGCAATGTGAAGTTATAACCCGTATGCCAGAGGCTTGCTTTTCACAGTGTCAAAGTCTTTGCAGCTATGTGCTCAAACTGTATTGTGTTCTCATTTGCATTTACTCATTTACGTTTACTCATAAATTGTGGGTGAACACACAGATCAAGGAGTTTTGCCAGCATGGAGGGATTAGCTCATGCACGTATGCAAATACCTAAGTAACAGAGACAGACCTTGCAGGATACCTCAGCCTGTGCTGGGAATTTAGTGGGGCAGAGGTAGAGTCATAGAATCATAGAATGGCCTGGGTTGAAAATGACCACAATGGTCATCTAGTTTCAACCCCTCTGCCACAGGTGGGGTTGCCAACCACCAGACCAGGCTGCCCAGAGCCACATCCAGCCTGGAGGTAGGGAGAAGGGGAACACCATGCCGAGCTGCAGCTGGGTTGTACATCTGCTAAACCATGAACTCCTGCAAGCAAACACACCTCCCTGCAGGCCACCTGTGCGATGTGCATCCAGCTGCGGGGATTCAGCAAAACTTGCCACCACCTACCTGCAAAATGTCAATGCAGGAAGGAGAGTAGGGCAAAGCCCTCATGTATTCCTATGCCTGCCACAACACCTCAGGCACTTGGTGCCCACTCTGCACAACAGCTTCAAGCCCTTCCCCAAAATGTGGGATTTACAAGCGAGTCTCACCCACATGGGCACCAGTCATGAAGGAAACCTCACAGGATGTGGATAGCCCACAAGTGTCACACTAAGTGATGTTCTCATCCTCACAACTCCTGACTGACATGAGGACTCCCTACTTATTGTGTTCTATGGGCACATGATGGGGTTGAAAATAAGGCATTGATGGTAAATAAACAAAAAAGAGCACCGCTGCTTGGTCACCTTGAGCAGGGAACAGGAGAGACCTCCTGACTCTTGCCAGGGAACTCAGTTATCGGCATGGGCACTTCGTTCTGTGTGGAAGGAACAGGAGCGCTGTATTTGTGAGCTGAGCAATAGCATTAGTGGAAAAAAGGGGTGGGACTGAATGCTCAAGGCTGCCTGCAGGCTGCTGGGAGCTGTAAGGCACAAGCTGGCACACACAGGAGGGCAGCAGGGCTTCCAGCTTTCATGCTTGTGCTGGGCAGAGCATGGTGCCGATGTGTGCATGTCTGCTGGGCTTAAAGCATGTATGGCAAGTGTGAAATACCAGTCTGCCCTCAGAGATGATGCTGAGTCTCAGCATCCCAATAAAGCCTTAACAAAACATCCAACTGCGAAGGCAGACAAATGAAGGTGTATGGTGAGGTGGGCGCAGCATCCCTCTTTGCATTGACGTCCCACCCTTCTCACAGGCCAGGACCTTTTAAGGTCTGAGATCTTGCTGCAGCAATAAGAGAGGTATTGTGAGACATGAGGCTTTACTGCCTTTTTAATACACTCCCTCAGCAGAAAAAATGTGTCAGCTATTTACCTTGAGATTTAGCCTGAACACCGAAGTAATCCTGAACAATCAGTGTTCTCTATTTGTGTTGGGTTTTAATGAGCAAATGTGAACTGCGGAATGCTCTAGCTTTTTGTATAACAGAAATCATTACTGAAGGCCTTGATTGAATATGGGAAGCACGTGTATTTTTTGTCCAAAATTTTCATGTTTTGTAAATATTCTTTGCAGCCATAGAAACCTTCTCTTCAAGAAATCCCCTGAAATAAATGAAAACTAGACATTCTTTTCTGCACATCAACAGATTCAAAGCAAAAAAACCCAGTTTTCATGTATTCACGGGCCATGTTCTTTGCACAGCCTGTGGGAGAATGGCATCCCCATCACTGCTGCCCCATGGTCACCTTTCCTTGGGGAACCCCTGGTGCTGCCCCTGGAAGCTGCTTCTGTCTCCATTTTTCTGGTAGGGTATTCAGAGCTCGGAGGCAAATTTAACCAGTAGGGAGTTAATACAGTTTAAAGGCTTGACATGTGATGGCATTTTCCAGACAGGGTGCTTGTGGATAGACCTTATGCACTTTGAGATGCAAAAGCACAACAAATCTTAAACGCGTGGCTATCTCCTGTCATTTCGGACTCTCTTGCTGATGCTGAGGTCTGTCCCTGCTCTGGAATGAGTTTTCCTGGTGACATCACAATGGGCTTTCCCAGCATAGTCTTGCACATGTTTCTGTAGCTGTGGGAAGCTAACCATTCATTTCCACGTGATTCTTATCAGGACTACAAAACTAGCTATTGCTTGTTCAGATTTCTAGGGAAACACCTCTCCTTTTAACTTCTCTTTTGCTCCAGCTTCTGGTCAAATCGTCCTTTTAAAGCACACAGGGCGGCATAGATAAAAATTCCTGTCTCCCACATTTCATGATTGCAAGGGGCTGGTGCATACCGCATGCTGTTATTCTGCATTTATGCAAGCATGCAATGGATCAAACCAGGCAAAAATCACTTTCTTCTGCTGCTTTCACCTGTCAGTTTTAAGGCTAGAGCAAGAAAGTTTGATTCCGTGATGTTTCAAACACAGCACGGCTGGTCTTCAGACTGTCCTCCATTCCTGAGTGGAGAAACGTGGGGTCACACACCATTTACAGATCATTGGGATACACCTTCAAAACATGTGGGTAGGAGCCCTTCCAGCAGCTAGCTCCAGTGGTGGTAATTCCTGCTTCGATAAATTGCTCCTGAATGCTCATCGCTTGCTGTCCCAGAGTGATCACTGCAATTTACACAGTCTAATAGTGATAGGACAAGGGTGGAAGGGCTTTAAAATAAGAGGGGAAATTCAGGTTAGATGTTAGAAGGAAATTTTTTACTCAGAGAGAGGTGAGGCCCTGGCACTGCTGCCCAGAGCTGTGGGTGCCCCATCCCTGGAGGTGCCCAAGGCCAAGGATGGGCCCTGGGCAGCCTGAGCTGGTGGGGGGCACCCAGCCCATGGCAGGGAGCGGAGCTGGATGACCTTTAAGGTCCCTTCCAACCCAGCCATTCGCATTTCCATTTCAGCTTGCGGAACACGCTGCCCGCTAGATGTCAGTGTTGCTTCTGTAAATCGCAGGAGCTGTGACAGACGCCGGGATTCTTGGGCTTGTTCAATCCCGTTTGCTTTTTTGGAAATGAGGCACTCGTTTCTATACGCGTCACGGCAGCCCCACTTTAACACAGCCGTAATATTCCTGGTGTCTTGACAGTGCCCGTGTTCTGGCAGCTTTTGAAGCTCCGGGAGCATCCTGGAGGATGGGGATCTTGCCTTCCATAGCAGAGTGCTGGGCAGGAATGAAAAGAGTATTTCCATCATTCAGTGTTTGTTCAATACCTGGCCAAGGACAGCTCGAGAAACTGATTGGAAATTGAAAAAGAAGAAAAATCCGTTTTCTTCCTCTTACCTAAGGAAGGAAGGAAGAAGATGAAGTTAAGAACTTTCATTTCTGAAATCTTGGAACCCATAAAAAGTACAAATCCCATCACAGAAAATGCTCTTTTACTTAAAAAATCAGTTAGTTTTAATATTTTAAAAGCTCTTTCCCTGTATGTATTCAGGACATTTAAGATACGGTAAAAACACATTTTAAAGCAAATGATTACTCATTATTAATTGTAAACCGACCTCCATCCAGTCTGACCTCAATGAAAAACAATCTTTTTTTACTATATTAAGAAAAAAAATCATTCATCACTTCTAACAGTTTTATTAAAGAGATAATTAGGAGTCTGAATAAATGCATATAAGATACAGGCTCCTTTGAACAAGTAGAGGTTACAGGTGCCCTCCTGGTTAGTCACACCTCATTAATTCTGGCTGTCACTGAGATCAACCCTTCCTTAACAACAGAAATAACTGTAAGGACCCGTTGTAAAATGGGAATTAAAATAGCAGCCAGTTTTTTTATACCAAGGTTTTCCTGATTGTTAAACTCTGTCACCATTAAAATTCATCCTTTCAGTCCATCCCTGGCACGTACAGTTAATTGTCCCTTCTACACACAACGCACAGTAGGCAATTGCCCTTTTGCAGCTACATCTCTGGATTCAGCCTGTTCATTAAAATATAATTACAAGCCATCTTTGAAGTTGTCATCAAAATGAAGGATCAGCGGCACTGAAAACGAAGGTTTAATGGCATGAAATAAACGTCAGCCGTAAGCAACTTGTCTTTGCACTTCTAGCCTTTCACCTCTTTCCCACTTCACTTTTGGACTCGCCGAAAGTGAATAAGGAGCATAGAGCCAAATTATGCAGTGAACTTTGTTATTAAAACAGCGTGGAGTAATACTTTGAACTGGAGAGAGATTTACATTTTGTTTTGGTCCGTGGTAGCAGAGGAATAAAAGAATCTCTGTGTCACCCAGGGCTTTCTCAGGGACACTCACAGATGAGCAATCTCATTGCTTCAATGAGCACATGCTGTCCCACATCCAGCATTCCTTTGCTTAGACAAGCAGAAGTCAAGCTTCATAATGAGATGTCTTCTTATATCAAGTAATATTTACAGAAATACAATGTGCTTATGCATGTCTGCCTGCAGCCTTTTTTATATCACCTGGTGAAACCTTGACCTGGCTTTTCACCCCAGGCAGGTGACACATCTGGTTCATTGCACATCTGGTCATCATCATTGGTGTTCTCCCACTGGCTGGCACTGCAGGTCTTGCTGTGCTCCCACTCTCCTCCACCTGAGCCTGGCCACAATGGAGGGATGGCTTTGGGTACAGCTCAGCTCACTGAACCACTGGTGAATCCAGTTCTGACTCCCACTTTGAGTCGGGGAGCTAAACCAGCCCAGCCAGAAGCTGATGTTATTCTTTGCAAGGAGCTGTTGGTTGCTTTATCTCCCTGAGTGTGGTCAATGAGTTCTGCACAGCCACATGCCATGGGGAGGGAAAAAGGAGCTGCAAGCAGGCAGATGTGCTTAGACACAGCATAGAACACACATTACACCTTGTGATGACATGACCATGTGATTAATTTGTTCAGTAAAGCAGATCAGATTGATCAAAAAGCATCCCAAGAAGTACCTCCACAGACAGCAGTTTTCTGTTGTGTCTGCTGGTTGACATGACCCACTCTGAGGCCTCCTATCACTAGATCTGATGTAGAATGGTTGGACTTGATGATCTTTAAGGTCTTTTCCAACCTGAGCTATTCTATGATTCTATGTGGCACAGCTATGATGGTTCAGCATGGGATCCCATCTCTGACTGCTTGGCTTAGATACAGAAGTGGCTCACACTTACCTGCATGGGCAGAGCTGCCATGAGTTGCAGCCCTGCTTCCTCCTTTTCTGACCTGTCAGCCATGGTCCCATGCACTGAATCTGATCACCCAACAGAAAACCACCCACATGCCTTCCCCGGGGCCATTTTTCAGATGCATTGGCTCATTTAGGCTGAGATATATGAATCCCAAAAGTGCCAGTCCAGTGCTGAATAGGTGAAGACCACCTGGCTGGAGATGGTGGGGAAGAAGCAGCAGCGAGGTCTTGTGTTAACCACCCTCTATCAGAGCCACATTCCTGCCAGGATTTCATTGCTCTACATGCCTATGTCCCCTCCCCTTTTCAGCTGCTCCTTCTCATCTGTATGAGTTTCTGCTCTGTTGGGAACTCCTCTGCCCTCTTGCTCTGGCCGTCCTCTGGGACCATTTTGCCCCCAGCCACCAAACCCCAGCAAAGCTCAGGCATGGCTTCACCCATGTGAGGCTGGGGCTTGTCTCACCTCTGTCCACCTCCAGCAGCAGTGGGCACAGGCACCCCAAATGACACATTCAACACTACAAACCCTCATAAGAATACATTCCAGAACTATAGTCATCATGAAATTTCCCTCGTGCCTGCAAGGTGTGCTTTTTTGAGCTTGCTTTTTCCAACACCAGCAGTACGTGATAAATAACAAAGCACTGTGCTGGCCTGTATATCAGTAGGTATTCTGCAGAAATTGAAATTCAGTAAAAATATTTATTTCTGCAGAACAAGGGCCAGAGGCTGGGGTGATGGTGACCAAAGCTGGGGCATGATCTGCATCTGGGGGATGGGAGGAGAACTGTGGGGAGCAGGGCTGTGTGGTCCTTCACAAGGATGCCAAAGCTGTATGGAAAAATAGATGGAGAAAACTTGCATGTGGTGGGTGTTGGCACAGCGCTGGCTGGTGCCCTCCGTGAAGCAGAGCTTTGGTGGTGCAGTAATTCCTTCATGCCTGGTAATAGGGCCTCAGCAGCCAAAAATAGCTGGGTTTGTCATGGGGAGGATGACACTGCCAGGTGGACTGGGCCACGCCACAGGGAGAGCCTGACCCAGTCAGAAAATGCAATAGCCTCTTATTTAGCACACATTTCATTGGTTTCAGGAAAACTCTTTACCAATCAGTACAAAGCCATTTACTCAGGAGCTGGAGGCTTCCTGCACTGCTGCAGAAGGTTCAGTAGCTTGGGAACCTTGCAGTGGGCTTAAGGGAGAGGACACAGCCCTAAAGCTGCTTTCAAAATAGATGGGTGTGTAAATGAAGGAGCAATTTAAAGACTCCATGTGATGCTCCCAGTCAATGCTTACCAAAACATCAGAGCTGCTCCGTATCAATTATAACACATGACACTTTACTAAATATATCCACGATGCCAACACGAACAGCACTAACTACCAAAACAGGGGATTGCTGCGGTCTGTCCTCCACGTGCCTATTTTCTGTCTGCTCTGAGCAAAATTGGAGCTGTGAGGACTGAAAAATGAAGTAAAGAGGTAGAATGCACATTAACATCCACCAGGAAGATGGATTTCCACTTTGGTAAATGCCTACATATCCTCTGTGACAGAAAAAGTCACAGTTGTACAGAAAATGTTACGCCATAAGCAACGGCAACTTTGCACAGGTAAGGACTGAATGAGACTTTTGAGGTATAAATCAGAAAATAATAAAGGTAATGAATTAAAGGTAATAAATTATTTATACTTTCTGCCCCAGGGTTCATTATAAATATTGTCTGCTTTTCAGACGTGCATAAATACTCATTGTTCTGCATCTTTAATTGAAGAAGTACTTAGCTCAGCTGCTTTTCTGTTGACAGCTCTGTGGAGTTACACTATTAATAGTCCTAACAATTACTTGGTAGTATTTGCATTGAGGTCCTTCTATGAGATTATAGAAACCTAGAATCAAAAGGTATTGCCTGAAATCCAATCGTAAGTGTTATAATAAAAAAACCTTCTTTAACATTTCTACATGTATGAAAACATCAGCCTAAAGGATTCAGGAACACACATTCTACTGAAATCTAAGAAACCTACATCTAATTCCCTCCATTCTTCTCGCAGATCTCAGCCAACTGAGTCATCAGTGAAGAAATAATAATTTTAGTGGGATTCCTAAATAGCACAGGTCTCATCCCAAGTGAGAGCTGTGCACAGAGCAGGGCAGTATCCAGGCAGACTCATGTTTGCCTGGGCTTTAATCTCCGTGCAGACAAAATCCCAAACTTGAATGCATGGAAAATTGGTGTTGCTAATCTTATTTCGCAGGAGAAAAGTAATGTACCTCAACCAGCATCTGCTAAGGTACAGACTTATAGCTTTGACTTAGAAGAAAGCTTGTATGCATACACACTGCACTGGTTGGTATATTCTAGGATTACATGTTTTTCCTTACAAATTTTAAATATGCAATACCAGCCTGAATCCCCTTCTTCTGTATTATTTACCACTGCGTAGAAACAGCAGGGCAGCACGCATTTCATAGGCCATAAAAATCAGAATGGGCTTAATTCTCTTCTCACACCAGATTTACATCTGTGTTCTGTGAGTAAAGTTGGCAGTAAAGATGCTGAGGACGGCTGGCCAGGTCCCAAGGGCACAAAGTTTGGAAGGTGGTGATTGGGATTACTCAATTTTGTTGCCAGAGAAGACTTAACCCCATATCTTTCCACTGAGGGTTTTTTGTTCTCCATTGAATCATACTGGAAAGTGGGCTGCAGCCACCCCAGAGCTGTAGGTGCTGCAGTGGAAGCAGAGGCAAATCAAACTCTCCTATGAAGGAAGGTTGAGGGAACTCGGATTGTTCAGCTTGGAGAAGGGAAGGCTCCGGGGAGACCTCGTTGAGGCCTTCCAGTACTTGAAGGGAGTGTATAAACAGGAAGGGGAATGGCTGTTTGCGAGGGTGGATAGAGATAGGACAAGGGGGAATGGTTTTAAACTGAGACAGGAGAGGTTTAGGGTAGATATTAGGAGGAAGTTTTCCACACAAAGGGTGGTGACGCACTGGAACAGGTTGCCCAAGGAGGCTGTGGATGCCCCATCCCTGCAGGCATTCAAGGCCAGGCTGGATGTGGCTCTGGGCAGCCTGGTCTGGTGGTTGGCGACCCTGCACATAGCAGGGGGGTTGAAACTAGATGATCATTGTGGTCCTTTTCAACCCAGGCCATTCTGTGATTCTATGAAACTACCTGGGAGTTGCTGAACAGGGCCATACTACAATTACTGAGGTACATGTAGGTGCCCAGAACATTGTAAAATTGTTGTAGGCCAAAGCAAAACTATTGTGTCTTCCCCGAGTCCCAGAGAAAGGGTTTCAGGAATGACAGGAGACCATCAAACAAAAAATGCTTTAGTCCTTGGGTGCCTTCTGTTCAGTTCTGCTTTACAAGCACCTGGGGCTTGCAGACCTCCTGTTGGAGCTATTTCACTAAGAAAGTGCTTACCCATTTCTTCTATATCCCTGAATCCAGACCTAGTATCCAAGTGTCGCACTGTAGTATTGCAGCTTCTGCTATGGCCAGCTGAATACAGCGTTTCTTGGCAGGGTTCTCTTACCCAACTTCTCTGCTAAAACTGAGATACTACGCTGCTGCTGGGGTGCAGGGTGCTCCAAGACACCAGCCAGCCCGGGGGCATGAGGGTAAAGCTGATAGGATCAGTGTAGTCTTGATGGCAGGCTGCTTATAGCCCCCTTACAAATACACTGCAGTACAGGTGCTGCAGCCATGACAGGCTGAAGATAAAAGAAACATTTTTTTTTTCTATTAAGCTAACTTAATGAAAAAAGTGAATAAACTTCAGGGTTTAAGATAAAGGGATTCCAAGTCCAAAACCTTGCCTGAGTTTACTGATAAGATCAGGTCAAGGTCTGATGATCAGTCTAACAGGCTTCTAAAACTGTCTGCTAAGCCCACGTGGGTCATCAGGAATGCAAAGCAGTGAACAGGATCCAAAAAGGCACTTAATACCTGAAGCAGGATGTGGGCAGGTTGGTGGTACCTCAACAGAAACCCAGGATTTGAGGAACTTCACTTAGCTGGCACTAAGGGCGGGAGGTGCTCAGCTGTTTCTTTCTCATTTTCTGTGTGGAACCTGAAGTTGTGCCTCTTGCCTAACAAAGGTGGGAAAATGTAAACTGGAAACCTTTATTCATGCACAAGGGCTGTGTTATAAGTGGAACACGTGAGCTCTGTTCAGTTCAGATTGCTGGTGCCTGTCCTCATGAGACTAACCTGGGTGTGTCTCCATATGAGTCTGGCACCTCAGATCTGGAAAACACGGGAGTTCACACCAATCTGTGCTCAGCATTTCCTGTTGGTTACCTTAAGACATTTCCCCATATGAAACATCTCACATACAAGACTGTATAGGAAGATACAAGTGTGTGGTGCAGGCTCCTGGAGGCTGCTATAAGGCTCAGGTAATGATTTGTAGGTGTCTTCAGTCTTTTCTTAGGCAGGAGCCATAGTCCACAGGCAGAATTGGGGGAAAAATGGAATAAAATAAAAGGTGAAATAGTTACTTTGAATAGTGTAGATTCACTAATGATGAACCTATTCCAGTTTTTCTACACATTTGCTGCAACTTTAGCATTATTAACCTATTTTTCTCTTCTGAAGCTGCGCTGCTCTGTTCTTAAATTAGCTGGTGACCTAACAGAGCATTTAAGCATGTGTAACTTTAAACATGCAAGTGCTGCCACTGACCACAGCAGGAACAGTTAGGTGTTAAAGGCAACCTCCCTGCCTAAGCAGTCTGCGGGGTTGCTGTCTTATACTCTGAGGAGAATGTCATACGTAATGCTTAGATTAAATGGGAGGGGAAAGGGAGCATTCCTAACATGATTACATTCAGGCTTCCTTTTATGTTTTGCAGAGGAAAACAGTATGCAAATACTGCACGTGCCTGCATGGATTCAACCTTTATTTCCTCTTTTTTGATCTCCCTAATTCTGACAAATACATTGCCCGTGGTTGTTGAGCAAGAGAGTCTCTCTTCCAGGGACTGTGCCATGGGCCATGTGGGGGAGGGGGCACTGTGTATTTAAGCTGATCCCTATTCCCCTTGCTTCTTTCCCCCTCCAATGCTCTTGCTCCAGCTGCACCTCTGCAGAGATGGGGTAAATCGTACCTGGGCACTCAGCCAGGGTGAAAATAATGGGGATGGGGACGGTGCTGCTTTTTTTAAGCCATCTCTGGATCTGATTGACTACACAACTGCACAAAGAGCTGTACCAGCATAACGGACTCAGAGCGCTGCCACCCAAAGTGATGCGTGCAGAACCACCTTGTTTCCTCTGTGTTGCTGTGGCAGCAGGAAGGAGGAAAGGAGGGTCCAAAAATGAGTTTCTACTCTCACCTCTCCCCTTTCCTGCTTCTCTCTCCTGCATGGGATGGGGCGAGAGGAGTGTAGCCAGGTGTGGTCATGGAGGTTTCTGGCATGGTGCTGGTCCCTTATTCTCTTGCTGTACCATCCTGTTACCGGCTCCAGCTCATACTGTTTGTGTCCATCTCTCTGCTGGATTCTGCTGCCCCTCAACTGTACCTGTTTGTGTATCCTCGCTGCCATCAAATCCTGAGAGCAATCCATCTGCAAACAAAATACTGTTCCTCTGGGCTAGTTGTCATCTAACTCCCAGCTTCAGCATACACAGTGTGCTGGCACAGCACAAGGGGTTGCATGCAGAAGAAAGAGGAGGGTCAGTAGGCCAAAGGTTCATTCTGGCACACCAGAGTGTAAACATGGCTTGGAGTATCCAAACAAACACAGTTTACACAGACATCACTATCCTTCAGAGTTAACATTTTATCCAGCAGACGTGGGGAATTTGCTCTCCCTCCAATGCTGGATTCCAGTCGTGCAAATTTGCCATTGTAGGAGGGATGTCCTACCATGGAGTTCATGTCCTTATCCCATGTGGGACCTGACAGCCTGAGATACCTGGATGCCTTGTGCGGGACACATCTTGTAGCACCTAGCTCTGTATTTGCTGGATGGAGTGGTGTGGGAAAGGCAGGACATACTGCTGAACACCCACGCGCTCTTTATAAGAACTTCTCATCCCCACTGTGGTCACCTTCACTATTGCTGGTCGTAGCCTGCAGTGCTGCTCTGTTGGTCTTTTCCCCAGTGCCCTGGGATCTGTCAGCTCATTTTGGACACCTGAGGGCAGTAGCTGAGAGCCCTGGCTGCACAGCTTCCAGCTGTGATCTTCCATGAAGACTGACCCACTGCAGGTGCTTGCTGGCCTCCCATACACCTGTCAGGTCTGCAGCAGTTCCTAGCTAGAGGACCATGTCTAAAAAGAGATTTAGGTTGTACTGTGTAATCAACAGATGTAACATCCGGATATAAAGTAGGCACTTATGACTTAATTTTACCTTTGAGTCTCACAATGTCTTTTTAATGGTGTTACTATTTAATTGTCTGCATTATGTCTGCCCAGTAGTATCACTTAATGTAATACTTTCTGTTGTGCCTTCAAAGTACTTTATAAGCTAATTATGAAATGAATAATTTAAGTGTAAAGAGACACTGCGTGTTTGTATTTGACAAAGCATGACAGAGAGCTGCAGCACTGTGTAAGCTGAACGAGGAGCTGTACAGTTTATGGCAGGGCTAAGTCAGTGGGAAAAGCATGGAGTGGTAATGCTCCACAGCACAAAATGCTCCATGAGACTTTTTCTGCAGTCCCAGTGAGCAAGAGCTTTGGAATAATTCTTGAAGTAACAAAGCTTATATTTGATGTTACAACTTCTTCTATCCCGTACTTAAACTCAAGACTGAAATACATCAGCCAAGGCTAGTAAACAAGTTGAGGATGCTTGTTTCACTTCAAGCATATGCACAGCAGTAACCATAACACAGAAGTTAGGAAACTACAGCAGAGAGCCTGAATCATAGAATCATAGAATGGCCTGGGTTGAAAAGGACCACAATGACCATGTAGTTTCAACCTCCCTGCTACGTGCAGGGTTGCCAACCACCAGATCAGGCTGCCCAGAGCCACGTCCAGCCTGGCCTTGAATGCCTCCAGGGATGGGGCATCCACTGCCCCACCCAATGCAGTTCTCTGCCTTCTTCTCCGTCCGTGGAGTATCAGACAACACTGTCATTGTACAAATTCGATAAGAACCCCAGTGCTCATGATAATAGCACAACAGCAGCATGAATCAGAGCAGGTGTTTGCCAAGGCAGAGCAGTCAGGTTATAACCAGCTTTGGCTGGCACTTCTGCAACACGCTGCATTCTTGGCTCCAGCTAAAATAGCAGGCAGGAAGGTACAGTGCTCACTACTGACTGGAAAAGAAAAGAAAAATCTTTACAGAAAATCAGGTGCCCAAACCTGGCAGAGCTTTAGACACACCTATGGGCATAAGACGCTTGCCTAAGCAGTCATGAAGGAATGAAATATTTGGCTTTCTAGCCCTCAGTGGCTTTAAACTGGAAAAGGGCAGATTTAGACTAGATATCAGGAAGAAATTCTTTACTGTGAGGGTGGTGAGACACTGGAACAGGTTGCCCAGTGAGGTTGTGGATGCCCCCTCCCTGGAAGCATTCAAGGCCAGGCTGGATGGGGCTGTGAGCAACCTGTCTGGAGGGAGGTGTCCCTGCCTATAGCAGGGGGTTGGAACTTGATCTTAAAGGTCCCTTCCAACCCAAGCCACTCTGTGATTCTATAATTCTATGACCTTGTTTGTTTCCACTTAGGTTGGCTGATGTTTTATCAGCACAGATTCATCAGATCATGGAACCATTAAGGCTGGAAAAGACCACTAACATCCCCAAGCCCAACCCCAGCCCACCTCCACCATGCCCACTGCCATGTCAGTGCCACATCTCCATGGTTCTTGAACACCTCCAGAGATGGTGACCCACCACTCCCTGGGCAGCTGTGCCACTGCATCACCACTCTTCCTGAGAAGAAATAGGAAGTGGTTTTTGGGAAGTTGCCTTTTTCTACGGATAGCTAGCTAAACTCTGAAATCTTGCTCTCATTACCTGTACTCTCTAACTTTGTCCATAGCCAAAAGCTACCCAGTACCAAAAGAAACAAACAGAAGGAATTCCTTCCTATCCGAAAAGAAAAGAAAAGAAAAGAAAAGAAAAGAAAAGAAAAGAAAAGAAACCCACTCTCCTCCGAAGTTCTGAAAACCCTTCAAGTTGCTGTGCCCACACAGTCGGTCCCCATTCACCGCCTGGACACTGCCCAGGCAATGCCAGCTGCCGCCGCCCCTACTTGGGACCCGCAGAGGGAAGGTGGCCCTACGCGGATCCGTGCGCGGCGCTGAAGTGAAAACCGCAGCGTTCCGGCCGGGAGCGGTTCCCAGGCGGCGCCGTGGGCAGCCCCGAGGGGGGAGGCGGAGGCGGGGCGCGGGCCGTGCCGTGAGGGCTGCGGCCTCTCCGCCTTGCAGCCCGCGGGTGGGGGGCGCGCTCGCAGCGGCCGGGGCGGGGAGCGGCCGGTGTTGGTCCCTCCTCCCGCCCGCGCTCACTACCGCCGCCGCCAGCGCTCGTTGCCGCCGCTGCTGCTGCCGCTGCCGATGTCCGGACCGCTCCCGCGGTGAGTGCGCCCCGCCGGGACCCGCCCGGCCAGAAGTTCGGCGCGGCCCGGCCTCGCCTTTGTGCAGGGAGCGGCCCCCTGCCCCGCCGCGCTCCGCGGCGCTACCTGCCGCTCTTTGTTCCCGCCGCCTTTGTTCCCTCGGTGCCGGCTGCACCTTCGGCACCGCCCGCTTTCACCCCAGCCCCCCTCCCCGCTCCCTTCCCTCCCTCCGCCGCCTTGTAGCCGGGAGGAACGGACGAGAAGCCTTGGGGCTGAGCGGGCCGCCCGGCGGAGTTCGCTGCGGGACGCGGCCGGAACCGGGCGTGGGGGCTCCGCCTGGGGCAGCTCCGGGCCTGACCCCGCGGTCGGCGGGAGGCGGTGGGGGCTCGGGGAGAGGGAACGGTGTGCGGTGGGCGGGCAGCGCTCGCTCCCCCGCAGCTCCGCTTCGCGTGGGGGGCACGGAGCGTCCGTTGTAAAGTCCTCATCTCTTCGGTGACACGTTCAGAACTCAGCATGCTTACTTGTTCTGGAGAAGTTCCCTTCGGAGCGAAAAGCAGCAATGACTTTCCCAGTTAGCAGTTACGGGACCGTTCCTGCCCTGCTAACAGCTGAGGGCTCCCCGCGCTTCCCGCTTCTTTCTCTTTTCCTGCCCCAGCGCCTCCCTCCGCCGCTCCGGGAGCGGTTGGCTCCTGCAGCGGTTGAAGCTGAGCAGTGCCGGCATGGGATGCAGCACGTGGGGATTCTCGGGCTGTTGCTTGGCGCGTAGCGTGGGTAAGGTGCAGGGCTTGGAGGGAAGGATCCCTCCATCCCCCCAAAACGGGGAGAATCACAGAATCATAGAGATTCAGAGGGACTTCTGAAGTCCAACAATCTGCTAGCTTAGGTTCCATTCAGTAGGTTGCACAGGAAAGTTGTCTGGGTGGGTCTTGAATACCTCCAGAGAAGGAGACTCCAGCACCTCTCTGGGCGGCCTGTTCCAGTGCTCTGTTACCTTCAAAATTAAGTCTTTCTTATCTTTTTGCTCAAGAGCTGCTGCTGCAGGAATTGAGTGGTAGAGCAGGTGCATGCTCCTTGAGTCCCTCCAGGTGCTCAGGCAAAAACCTACAGTGAGTTTGTCTGAGAGCTCTCGCAGCCTCTCGATCCTTTGTTGGATCAATGCACCTTTCAGGGTGCACTGTGCCCTACCTGTCCTCTCCCCCTTTTTTCCATTGCTCAATCATTTTGTCCATTGCAGCTCTCAGGGCACTCTCCGGTCATGGAACACAGAAGTGCCATGTGCAGAATCTCTGCTCATTGTTGTGACTTGACTGAGGTGACAAAACCTCTGCTCACACCTTTGTTTGAAGCATGGTATCTGAAACTGGACACACAACCTCTGGCACCCGGTGAGCTGTCATGGCCTTCTGCCACCCCTGCGGCTGTTTGGCAGCGCGGTGGCAGCTATTAGTGCTGCCCACAGTGATGGTCCCCACCGTGCCACGCTCACAGCCACCTCACCTGAAAATCAGGGCATCCCAAAGAACTGATTTCCAGGATGGAGCAGGTGGGAGGGGAAGGGCTGTGCAGGGTGGGACTGGATTGCCTGGAACGTGCCGGGAAGGGGATGAGCTACAAAGTGCAGGGAATGATGGGCAGTGGCACGGGGGGGCTTGGAAGGACAATGAAAATACTGGTGGTAATTGCAGCCAGTGCTGCACTGATTGATATTGCAGCAGTGTGTGGGTCCCCTTGTGCTAGATGCTGTACAAATACATATTCAGAAGTGATTGTTCTCATCCTCAGAGTGAAGGATGATGAATGATAGCTGCCTTTTTGCTATCTATAGCAATGTATATCAGAGTTCCTTTATTTAAACAGATATTTACAGATAAGTTCAGGAAACAAATATATTTGAAGTACTGTGGATATCAACTGAGAACTATGCAGGACAGTTTAAGAGGGGCAAAGAAACTTTTTCTCCAAGTAAATCTGATCAAAAGTTCGCTAAAGTAAATGGGAACTGTGTTGGTGTGAGCAGTGCTTATCCAGTCCCGGAGTGTGCTAACTGTGTTTTATTTATCTGTCAGACAAAGATTATAAGCACAGACACAATGAAGTAATTCAAGAAGTGGCGTGCCTTAATGATCTAATAGGCTTAAAATGCTTTATCTCCCAGGCTGCTAGTTTTACGTCATCAATGGAAGTAGTGAAAGCAGTTTTTTACTCTGGATTTTATATTGCTTCTTTTGGTAGGTTTTGAGTAAAGCTGCTGCTTGTGTTGATAAGTCTTCATTTGAGGGGGAAAATGGGCCACAGTTTAGCCCTTTTACTGAGTTCATTGTAAGCACTGTAACCTCCCTTCACCAGTAATTAATTACATAAACAGCGAGTTCAGCTCCGTTTGGTTTCCTCACCATCTGAATATAGAAATGAATGAAAGAAGAAATCCCAAAGAGGGCAAGAAGAAGCACAGCTTGAAAGATCAGGTATAAAGAGCCCCATTCATCTGGGTTTATCTGTAGTACAGGGATATGCCCTTACCCCATGAATCATCTCCTAACATCTGTTTGCAGCTCTGTTTTCTTAGCAACTGCTGCTCTGTTAGATCTGGATTCTCAATGGCTGGGTTTGTACGGGGAGATGCGAAGAGGCGATCCGGACTCTCACTACTGAAGCTGTGCCTTTGAGCCAGTTCAACCCATTTATTTTCTTCCCTGGAGCACAATGAATACTAGTTTTAAATTCTAGCAGCTGGGATGCTTGTATGTATATTTGTGCAAAGAGATGCTTATCTGTTGCTTACCACAACTGAAGTGTTTCCCCAGCATTACCTGGCAGCGGTGGAGAACCAGCCAGCTGGCTGTGCAGTTGCTCATGTTGAAGGAGGTGAGCTGCTTGTACCACGCTTTCCCCAGCTTCCCCTCAGTTTGTTTTGAGCTGTCACAGGGCTTTTAGATGTGGGAGAGGACATAGTCTCTTCTTGCAGAGTTGGAGGAGCATTCGAAACAGAGACAGTGATTGCAAGAGAACACTCCTAGCGACGTGCCTGTTGGAACATGCAGCTGGATTAGTTGGTGGGATTATAAGTGCGGAGTGCTGTATGAGTAACACTTTGGGACTGGATCCATAAGCTGTGATTAAGGGGAAGGTGACATTTTGTACACCTCTCACCTAATCTTCCTTTGCCTGAATTTCATCCGTGACTAGTGTGGGTAGAAGGAACACTGCTGTAATAGAGATAGAGGTGGCCATGCAGCCGCTGAGAGATCAAGTTTATCTGAGTTTTGTCAACTGTGCTCTGACTAGGTTTGGGGCAGATTCAGCTGGGGCTGAATTGGTCTGGACCACAAATACGTGTATGGATGTACCATAAGCATGTCCAGGACTGTAGATCAAAGCCTGGTAGTGTATGTTACATCATAGGACGTGGATTTGACTGGCTGCCCTTCCTGACTTGTGTCCCATGGAGCATGAAGGGTGTTAGCAGCAAGTAGCTGCTGTGAAGGGTGAACTTATTTTGGCTTGGGATAATGCTGAGAGTGTGAAGACTACTGCATTTGTTTGTGAAGGGATTATAGAGTGGAAATGGGAGGACAGAAGAGGTTCTGCTAATACAAGCCAGCTTTGCTTGATCTTCATGGATCACAGGACACGAACCCTGCTGCTAGAGAGCGTATGAAGAAAGCAGCCTCTGTACATCACTTAGATCACAGTTTTCACAGCAGTAGATGAAGAAGGCTGCTTCTGTGGGAGTGCTAAGGGGCCAGCATTGAGGTAGAGGGGAAAAGTCTTGTGTTTCACTTAGCTGAGCACATGGAAAGGGAGAAGAAAAAAGCTGTGCTGGGGAAAGGGCTGTTATCTGCCCACAGGAGGGGAAATGGGGCAGAACTTTGACTCTGGTCTAAACCACAGCCCTTCGACTGTCTCAAAGAGGCACGTTTGCTTTCTCACCATCATGCAGCCTGCTGATAACTCCCCACACAATGCAGCCACGCAAACAGGTTTGAGACATTTTGGAGGAACTGCTGACCCTGATACAAGTGGTACTTTTTGTAGCCAGGGATGGGGGAAGAGGGAGGAGAATAGTGTTAGGTATTCGAGCTTTAAGACTCAGGCTGCAAGTTCTATCAAAGGAAATGACAATTAAGATGGAAAACAAAGCACTTGCAATTACTTTCATGGAAATATGGGGAGGAGGCAGAAATGTGGATTTTACAGGAAGAAGTTTTACTTTCTGACTTATTTTTATCTTTTGACTTATTGATTGCCAGGAGAAACACAAGAAGTTGGTGAATGATGAAATGAAGGGTTGAGGGTGGAGAGGGGAACACACTACTGCCTGTGCCCTGTGTGTCTGTGGCTAAGGAATGGTGTACAGCTGGCCACAATGTGCTTGTAAAAATATAGGAAGTGGATGGCTTTAATTTTTTTGTGTGTTGGTTGGCATAAGAGAGAACTCTGCTTTGTGTTGGGGTGGTTTGTGTTGTTAACATCCACCTAGGTGATGCAGGGAGAGAAATGACAGCTGCCCCATGAGCAGCATGTCTTACTTCTTGGAAGGTCTTATGAAGCAAGCTTTGGTTGCAGGTATATTTCACAAAAGCTTGAAGTTCAGTGATTAAATCATAGAGTCATAGAATATCTTAAGTGAGAAGGGACCCATAACAATCACTGAGCCCAAGTCCTGCTCCATACAGGACCACCCAAAAATCAGACCATATGTCTGAGAGCACTGTCCAGATGCTTTTTGAACTCCAGCAAGCTCAGAGCCATGCCTGCTGCCCTGGGAATCCTGTTCCAGGGCAATGAAACTCTTCTAGCAGAGCTAAGCCCTCCCAGTGAAGGTAGCTGTGTGTCATCCAGCTGCAGGATGCTGGGGAGGGAGGGATGTGCAGGGCTTCCACCTTGTGCCTCTGGTGGAGGAAGCCTTCTCACCTATGTGGAATCACAGAGGTGCTTCTTTTTGTCCTTTCTCTCAACTTAGATTGTGAGATTCATCTTACCAAACTACAGCATAGCTGTCTGCATGCGAGACAGTTGGCTAGACTCCTTTCATAGTCACCAGAGAGGAGCAAGTGCTTCTGGGCCGTGATTCATCCACGCTGACATCTAAAAATACCCTGGATGAACTGCCCTAAAAGTGCCTGTTCCTCTCCATTGTTTCTAAAGTGTCCAAACAATGGGGGCACATGGAGGCATCTCTGCTGGAGATGTTTAATGTCAGGAGAGCTGATCCTCAGCCAAAAAGTCTAATAGCACAGCACAGGTTCTAGGAGGGCTGTGCGTGCCTTCGTTTCTACCAGATAGGTTGTGCTGTGTGAGGCGGTGGAGCCTCAAAGGCTTGACCTGGGAGCAGAGGGCAGACAGCAATGTCCTTTTCAAAGCCTTCCTCCTCCCCTGGCCGCTCTCTGGATTCAGGAAGGCTTCAAGCTGCACCTGCAGCGCGAGACAATCTTCTGCTATAAATAAGAGGCCAAAGGGGATTTGCAGAGCGGCTTTTTCAAGGTCGCCCCTCAGGTTAGTGGCAATGATGATGACAGCAGGTTCCCAGGGGTGTGCTCCTTCCCTGTGCTCCCTGCTGCTGCCTTGCAAGTGTCTGTGCTCTCAGGGTGACACCTGCTCAGCGAGCAGTGCTGGACGGCACCCGGTAGGTAATCATCACCTTTTCATGAAAACTTAATGCAAAATGTTATGTATATTACTGTATCTCTGTAAAACCCATGCTTCAGGCACATCACTGAATTACTGTGTAGCCATTGGGCTAGTGGGGATAATTGCATGCATGCTCAGAAATGGTTAAACCTTGAAGGAATAAATGTGCTGCACTTCAGGCTTACAGTGGTTGAAGACAGCATGTAAGATTAATTAAGGATATGTGGAAACTCTTTAAACTCACCTGAAACTTGCCGTGAGCCAACCCATTGGAGTTGCATGGGCAGCTCTGACCTGGTCTGCTCTGGAGCGTGGCTGCTGCTGCAGTCTTACTTAGCAGCATGGAAGAGAAAGCATGAGTTCTTCTGGAAAAAAGCCTGTCTTACCTGCACAGGTAAACCATGGAGGATAGAGCTAAAATTTCTCCCGTGTAGAGAACTAGCTTGCAGCAACAGGACTTCCTTTTCCAAATGAACTGAGTGTCTAAGGGGAGAATTTGCTGAAGGAATTTGCTCGACTAACAGATACAAAGTACAGGCGAGTACTGAGCATTAAATGGACCTCCTGCACCTCCAGTTTCAGACAAATACCGGAGCATTCTGCTATCATTTTTTTATAAGAGAGAAAGAATACGTTAACAGTGATAGAGAGGGAGTGTTATGTGAGGCTGGCTTTGGTTGTTGAGGTTGTGCACTGGGGATCTGTGGTTGAACTGTGTGAGGTGAAACAAATTGCAATTTGATCCCAAGGAGGAGAAATGGGAAGAGGAGGGAGAGAGCAAACTATTAAATAAGAGCTGGGAGGAAAGCCAGCCTCCAAAAATAAACATTGAAGATCAATTCCAGGTACTTCCTGGTATTGTCATCCTGCTTCATCAACCGCTTTGACTGTAACAAGTGGTTGCAAAGTTAGCAGGCTGACAGCTTTACAGTTGCCTTTATATAAAGACATCAACAACAACGACCCGAAACAATACTTCTTATTTAAAAAAAAAAGAAGGAAACCCTGTCTGATAGATTGTTTGCAAAGCTGTTTCTTACGCAGATCTGGGTGGGATGCTAGTGACGAAATCCTCCTGGGATGGAGAAGGCAGAACCGGTTATTATAAGAGGAGAGTAAGAGTGGAGCTGGCTTCATTTGGGGGTAGTGAAAAATTGAATTTTCTTCCCAATTATGTGCCTCGGGCACCTGAGTTCCCAAAGAGGAGGAAAAAGATAGCTGTGCAATGAAGGTGTTCCTGCAGAGTGACAGTGCCTTGCTGGTGCAGGCAGGCTTTACTTTACAGATATCCTCTGCAAGTGAATGCTTCCTGTTTGGAAAGCTTGGAAGCAACTCTTAACGTGTCTCTTCTTTCAGAGGGTCTCAGAAAAGCCGGTCCTATATTTTACTGTACTGAAAGCGGGTGCATGGATTGTAAGGAAACCGAGGCATATCCTGTTCTGAGGATGCGTGCTTGTAGTC
This sequence comes from Pavo muticus, assembly GCA_016647715.1. NCBI lineage: Eukaryota > Metazoa > Chordata > Aves > Galliformes > Phasianidae > Pavo > Pavo muticus. Next base: position 4,670,517 of record JACDJE010000028.1, on the reverse strand, counting down.
GCACGCCAGCTCCTTGCTGGAGTCTCACCCAGAGCAGCAGCTCCAAGAGAAAGTGGTGCAGAAGCACACATCAGCGTGCTGCAGTTGGCCAGAATGCCAGGCATGGCTCACAGCTCCTGTTGGCCGTGATGCTGCCAAGGCTGCCTGGCTGGCTGGGGAGAGCATGGTGCAGTGGCGGTGCTTACACAATGCACATTTTCTGTTGCTTGACTGGACTTGTCTATAAGTAACTAGGCGTTAGTAATCCTGCTGCCTTGCAGCAAGGGAGATGCACAGGGCCCGTGGGCATTCGTCCTGCTTTGTCTCCATGGTAAGAAATCCTGATTCTGAAGGAGAACAACAACCTGGGCAGCTCTGTGGTTCGGGCACTGGCAAGAGGACTTGGCATCCTGCAGGTTAGGCATAAGTTAGGCATCCTACCTTCTGAGCTATCTCCTATTTGGAGTCGTGGTTTTGAAATTGCAACTGTATTTTTTTTGTTTTTTGTATGGTGAGAGTGATTGATTGCAGCAGGTTAGCATATGGCCACCAAGTTCTTTTTTCTTGGGCTTTCTATGTGCAGCTTGGCTGTTCCTCTCTGACGGCGGTACTGGTAGGAATCAGAGTGTTGGCCTGGTTTTTGCAGCGCACAAGAAGTTATTCTTCAGGCTTGAAACTATGCTATAAATTAGAGATTTACGTTTGCATGGGGATTTTTGTATTTCCTAAAGCAACTAATTCTTTGAAAGCAAAGCAAAAGGCATTTTGTCGAAAGCAGAAGACAGAAGTGCTCCATGGAAACAGCTGAGTTTGCAGAGCAGAGCACCAGTTTTCTACTGCTGCAGAGGGTCCCACACAGGCAGCATGGGGGTTATCACGGTCCAAGGGCTCTTTCTGCATGTGCAAAACCCACACAGGCGTGTCAGTGTGCAGGCTTTCACAGTCAGGTGTCCAAAGAAGATCTTGAGTAGCATTTTGGGGGGAAATTTCAGCTGAAAGCATAACTGGGAAATGAGAGGCTTGCTCCTTGGAGAGGCAGCCCCTCCAGGTCAGAGCAGGACAAGCGGCAGTCTGCATTGCTGGAGAGAGAAACTGATGAATTCACAGCTGCCAGACTGGGTTCTATCATTTAAATTGTAATTTGCCCTTCAAATTTTGGCAAGCTTTTGTTACTGTTTGTTGGACAAATCTCTCTTTTGTGTTCTCCTCCTGCCTCTGAAGCAGCAAGCGCTGGTGGAGCGCTACTTGCAGCAGGATTCCTCTTCTCTGCTATATTTAGTGATCAAAACAAGCCCGTGATCTTTACAGGAATACTGCCAAAGCAGATAGGAGTTGCATGAGACATGCCCTTTCTCTCTTGGCTCCCCAGTACATATTGCATTTAACTTCCCTCCCCTCTCTTGACGCTCCCGATGGCTCTGCCTCCTGAGGTCTGTGTGCAAACATTGTGTTGCTGTCTCCAGTTGTTCCTGCATTTCTATCACTGCCATCCCTACCTTTCCCTTCTCTAAATTTCCTGAAAAAGCAGATTAGCCCTTTTCAGAAAGATCTGAGAATGGCCTTATGATTTAATTGGGAAACTCCAAGCCATTATTGCTTAGGCGAGGTTCACTCAGCAGAATAATCTGCTTGTTAACCATCTGACTGTTTCCTTTATTCAGGGAAAAAGGGAATTAGTAAGGCAGTGGGAAGGAAGCGTTTGTATTCCATCAAAGGCAGAGTATTACTTGCTGCCTGATTCTTGTTAGTATAATGTCATTCATACAAAGTGGGTGTAATTATTACTTAGCACTATTTTAAATACCTTTTACACCATATAAAGTGATTTCAGTGTTAATGGCAGGCTGGCCATGAGTCTCTAAGAAAACATTAATCAAAGGATTTATTTTTTGAGGGGAAAAAAAAGATGAGTAAAAGAAGCAAAAGAAAAAATGATTGCAGTCTGCTTGCTTGAAGCGAGCAGTGTTTTCCAGCCCACTCCAACTGGAGTCCCCTGTGTGACAGCTGAACTGGCTCTGCTTGCAGCCGATGCCCTGCCCCTTCCCTTCCAATCGTAAGGAGTGACCCAGTTCAGGAAGCACAGAGGAAGGGCTGTGATGAGCTGTTTGCACAGCCCTGTGCTGCAGGATGGGAGCAGCAGGCCTGAGGCCTACCCGTGCCTGCACAGTTGGGTCTTGGTCGCCTGGGAATGATCCTGGGACGGTTAAGTTTCTTGTGTTGTGTTTACCAAAACCCTTCCCCACAGCCCCCTTATTGATGGAGCTACGGCGTGGCTTGTGGAGTCACAGGGAAGCACGTGCCTATACCCCACTTTGTGGAAGCTGTTCTCATCTGGCCTTGTGGCAGCAGTGCACCATATACCTGATGTGGCACCTAGTTGGAGATTTTGGGGCAGAGTTTGGCACGTTGTACTTATTGGTTGTGATGTAGAGATTGAAGTGTCATTCTGGCCCATGGCAAAACCACCACAGTGTTTTTGGCTTCTTGTGCAGCGGTGTGCTGGACGCGGCATTGGCCTTCTGAGCCTCCAGGCCTTTTTACTTTAACAGTTGTGACTACGAGTTCTGAACACTTGTTTTTATTAATGATGTGGGAAAACGTGGAAACCAGTTGGAAAATCATGTTTTCTCCAGCTTAATTAAGTATGCTTCAGCAGTGCAGTTCCACTTAGGAACAGATAAATGTGGGATAGGCTCTTGTTCCGAGTGCACAGAGCAAGCAAATACATCATGCACCTCCATGGGTTAAGTCTTGAATGAGGCTTAGCTCTTTTAATAAGAGCATTTCTGTGTGTTAACAACAGCATGGAGTTGATGCTGTTTTCAAACTGTGTAATTGTACCAGGATGGCTGATATATTACCACCCCCCAAAGAAAGAAAAGGTCAGGAAAGACACTTTTCTAACCATGTTTTCAAATTAATTAATGCAGTGAGAAGATCCATTGTACCTCCGTAACAGGAAGTATTTCTGATGTGTAAATCAAAGACAAACCAGCAACATTTGCTGGCCTTAAAAAGTGGTGTAGCTTTTGTATACTCAGACGCTTGTCCTGGCACGTTTTCAAGATTATAAATAGATTACTGGGAAGTCCCTGGATGAGAAAAATGTCCTGTTGCTGGTTGTCGTAAATAAACTAACATGACATGTCTTGGTCTTGCAGCTCTTATTCTTTGGAGGAGTCCTTACTTGTGCGTTTAATTTCGGTGTGTCAGTTCACAGGAGTGAAGACTATTTCTGTGGCAACGAGGTGTAGTTTAATGTCCATCTGTATTTCCTGCAGATTCAACATTCTCTGGGATTGGTTCTTTCTGAGCAGTTGTTCGGCCTTTTCCAGCTTTTTCCTTTTGAATTCCTTCATCTCCTGCTGCTGAGAGCTTAATAAGACCCAAGGCCAGACTTGTATTTCTAATGCTGTTTCTTAAAACTGTTTCTTTACCCATCTAAAAGCAGTGGGTTTTTATGTAGGATCACCACAGAACCATATAATCATAGAACGGCCTGGGTTGAAAAGGACCATAATGATCATCTAGTTTCAACCCCCCTGCTGTGTGCAGGGTCACCAACCATAGACCAGGCTGCCCAGAGCCACATCCAGCCTGGGATCAGAAGGCTCTACCCACTTTTCCCCATCACCTTCAAAGTGATGGAAACGTAGTTCGAGTCTTTTATTTCCTCCTGAAAGCAAGGGGAATGTGTCACTTACTGGATGATGACAAATACTTTTTTTTCTGTGAGGAAGTAGTCACTTCATCAAGTAGTGGAAATCAGGACAGATTGTCAGAGGTGTTCTGATTTTTGTTACCTGAGGTTCTGACTTTGAAGAGAAGGGGATCAGTACGTCTGCTTTGTGATCTCTTTCCAGCTGTGGACTTATATGAGGAAGAGCAAAATTGTTTGGCATTTTAAATGTGAGAAGAATGAACATCATTTTGGAGTAGACTTTCAGCAGAGAGAGAGTGTCTTAATGGAAAGATATTGGAAAATGCAGGCACAAAGAGCCCCAGTGCTGGCATTTAAAAGTGGTGAGGAAGAAGTGTGACATCAAACTTCAGTGCTGTGGGCACTGCTCTGACTTAAGAGTGGTGTGGGCACGCTGGAAGTGAGCGGAAAAGAGAAAACACTGTTAAAACAAAACAAGCAACCCAACCAACCAAATAAAACCGAAACACCTCAAACCCCAACTTGATCAGAGGGGTTTTTCCTTGGTAATTCTTCAGATCATGTTACTGTGATTTGAATCCCAACAATTTGCCTCTAAGGAGACAATGTCAGACTTGCAGAAGAACTGCTTGCCAAATGAAGGTTCAGCAGCGCTTTGTTAAGAAGGCAAAGTCAGCCTGCATTGTGGAGTTCTACTTCCTTTGGACAAGTTTGCCAGAGATAAAAATCTGCCGTTTCTTGTCGTGACATCAGCTTAACTAACACATGAGTAATAATCATTTGTTGCTAGGAACAGCCTTCAGTTTACAGGCAGAGGCCTCTATGGAGGGAAGGTCTGAGTCCCCGAGCTAGACATAAACAATCAGCAGCACTTCAAAGAAGGGAAAGTAAAACCAAGTGGTTGGAGATGTCATGCAAAGATGTCTGTAATACCTATTGCAACACCAACTGAAAGCATGTAGCTAACATAATTGGGAAAATATGAGGCATGTGTCTGTGAAGGCAAAAACAATGAAGCAGAGACTTACTGACAGCAGATTATAACATTCTCCATATAGACCTCTGGGCAGGCTTTTTTGCAAGATCTCTGCTGCTTTCAGCTGGAAGGAGTGCATTTGTGAGCTAATTTCATGCCGTGTGGTTTTTCAGGATTGGCTCCCAAGGAGGGCTCTGAGGGCACATCTGCCCAGCAGGCTGCAGCACAGTGCAGGGACGCCCAGGATCTGGCTGGTGCTCACTGGGATTGTGAGGCAGTGTGGAAGTCATGCCAGCTAGTTTACCTTGGCGCCTTATTAATGTGCGTTATTGTTATTTTTTTGTAGTGATTTTCATCATTAATGAAACGTGCATTTTGTATTGTAATTGTAGTTGCACACATTCTTTGAGAACAGCAGCACTTCTGCCACAGAGGAGCATTCTGTATGATTGCTGTTTTGTTCACATGGTGAAATCCTTCTGCTCTCTCTACGTAGACTAATTGAAGGATGAAATCTGTAATCCATACTGATCCAAACTGTTCTGTTAAGGCTATAGAATCCTTGCTTGTGAATCTACCAAAATCCATCCCAAGCTTTTTCCCCCTTCCTTTGAGACAAGCATGTTTTTATAAAGACCCAGATGAAGAAGAGTGTCTCTTGAAGTCTCACTGGGACTTAAGGCTCACTGGGAACATGGAATTTAACTCGGTATTGTCTGTTCTCATAACTGCAGGAGGGGTAGGGGAAGGAGTTCTCTACCAACACCCACCAGCAGAAAGCCTGGCTTTGGGACTTAGAAGTGTCATTGTCACGGGGAAAGCTTTGGTTGACAGTTGAACCATTTGAGCTGTATTAATGCCAGACTACAGAAGGGTGGAAACACAAAGCATTCTCCTCCTCTTTGGTTTGTCTCCACTGAAAAGGCATGCTTTTCTTTGCAGTTTGTTTCCAATGCCCTGGATGTGTATTTTACAGTTATTCAGTGTTTCGTGGAACTGAAGGATTTGGTTTAGCTCTGCAGGATCTTTGAGTTGTTTTGAAACCAAATAATCAAATACAGAGTTGAAAAGATGATAGTTCCTAAAGCCTTTGAAATGCATTGCTGAGCAATGTTACCAACACCTCCACAGATTTATACCCTCCAAAGGCTGATACAGCACAGTTACACTTAGCGTGCTTTATTTGAATGAAATTCTGGGGCTAAGGGCAAAAGGACGAGCCTCTTGTCCCTGGGTAATCCTGTCTCAGACAATCTGTACCTTGAACCTTCTAAGGAATACTAATCCTTGCAGATATGTCCTCCAGGAGTGTGGGTGTCTCTCTTAACAAAAGCAAGTGTAGAGTCTTGCACCTAGGGAGGAATAATTGCACGCAGCGGTACAGGTTGGGGGATGACCTGCTGGAGAGGAGGTCTGCAGAGAGGGACCTGGGTGTCCTGGTGGACAACAGGTTGGCCATGAGCCAGCAGTGTGCCCTTGTGGCCAAAAACGGCCAACGGCATTCTGGGGCGCATTAAAAAGAGCGTGGCCAGCAGGTCGAGGGAGGTGATCCTCCCCCTCTACTCTGCCCTGGTAAGGCCTCATCTGGAGTACTGTGTCCAGTTCTGGGTTCCCCAGTACAAAAAAGGATCTCTTGGGAAGAGTCCAGCAGAGGGCCACAAAGATGGTGAAGGGCCTGGAGCATCTCCCCTATGAAGAAAGGCTAAGTGAACTGGGTCTGTTTAGCCTTGAGAAAAGAAGACTGAGAGGGGACCTGATCCAGGTCTATAAATACCTAAGGTGTGGGGGGCAAAGTGGCAAGGCCAGACTCTTTTCAGCAGTGTGTGGAGACAGGACAAGGGGAAACGGCCAGAAACTGGAGCATAGGAAGTTCCGCACCAATGTGCACAAGAACTTCTTTACGGTGAGGTGACGGAGCACTGGAACAGGCTGCCCAGGGAGGTTGTGGAGTCTCCTCTGGAGATATTCAAGACCCGCCTGGATGCCCACCTGTGTGACCTGGTGTAGGGAACCTGCTTTGGCAGGGGGGTTGGACTCGATCTCTGGAGGTCCCTTCCAACCCCTACGATTCTGTGATTCTTTAAAGCAGCTGTGAGGTCTTCTGCTGGGGCAGGACAGGAACCAGAGGCAGGGAAAAATGCATGTGCTGTGTTAGATGGTGAGAGGAAGGCTTCAGGGCCGTGAAAGCTTTGGCATAAACTTCTCATGTATTAGCTCTGCAGTTTTATAACCTGTGCTGAGGATTTATGGAGTGGATTTTTGTTTTAAAAAAAATAAGAAAATAAAAGAATATTCATCCTCTGGATAAAGAGGCCTTAGTTTGTCCTTAAAAGAAAATAGAGGCATATGCTTTTTTTCATTTATATATGTTCTGTGATCATGTGCCATAGTTTTGTTGGAAGTTGTCTCATCCTACACCCCCTGCTCAAAGCATTAATGCTTTAAATTTTGCTGCTTTAAACCTGAAAGCTTTATTACGTTTTACCAATTGCATGCCCAGGGATCTGAGCTGAGTCCCACCACGTGAAGCAGATACAGGCACATAGAAGGAGACACCGCCTGCTGTGTCATTGCTGTAGTTGAGAAGGGATGTGGACAGAGGAGAAATGCTCACAGAAAGGTTAAAATTGCACTGGGCTTTGTTTCATAGCTCTTGCATCTTATCCTATTATCACGGAGGTATTTTAATGCCAGATCCTGTTCCCTTTCTCTAGACTATGCTCCAGTGACTTCAGCATTATGCAAGTCAGGTGGACGTGACTTAGCTCTACCTGTGTCACCAGCTCAAATTTGGATGCAAAGAGGTCAAGCAGATATGTGTGTTTTCACTGCTGTGATTTGGTGCTGCATCATGTGCCCGTTTAGTTGGAAATAAGGTTAAAACTGGGAATAAACCTGTGATAAAGGGAAAAAGCATGCATTTCTACTGAAGTTGAGTGTCTGCCTCAGAGCTGCAGGGGAAGGTATGTGGTTTTGAGACCTCTTGCTTGTGGTTTATACTCTTGTGGCAGTGGGGAGGTCTTACTTGCTACTTCACGTAGTTACAATTTAGGACCAAATTCAGGCAGTCACATTGCTTTCACCTGTGGATTCATTGTTGCCAGTATTTTCTATTTCTTAATGTCCTAGTTCAAGCTGGAAAGGGTTAGTTTTCTTCATAGTAGCTGGTATGCTTCTGTGTTGTGGGTTTCGGATGAGAATAATGTTGATAACACACTGATGTTGCTGAGCAGTGCTTATACTAAGTCAAGGTCTTAGCTTCTCCTACTGCCCTGCCAGCAAGGAGCTGGGGGTGTGCAGGGAGCTGGGAGGGGACACAGCCAGAACCACTGACCCAAACTGCCCAAAGAGATATTCCATACCATGACAACACGCTGAACACAACAAAACTGGGGAGATTGGCTGGGGCTGCCCCTGCTCAGGGACTGGCTGGGCAGTCAGCAGGAGGTGAGCAGCGTTGCACATCACTTATTTGTTGTATTCTTTTATCATTTTATTATTTACCTTTCCATTCTACCTTTTTTCCAGTTCTGTCTCCCATCCCACTGGGTGGGCAAGAGTGCTGAGCTGCCCAGAGCTTTAAGCCACAGCACTTAAATAGCTCTGAAGGCCTACACATGGCAACTGGAAAAGTCAAGGTGCAGGGAGTGCAGCAAACTCTGCCTATATCCTGTGAGCAAAAAGCTGGAGATCTGATGGTGTGGTTTGTACCCCCTGTTTGGTTCCTGCTGCTTTGTAGCCTTCCGAGTAGCAATCACATAATCATAACATGCAGTGATAACCACAAATGTTAAGGTTTCCTGGCATTTTAGGATTTGGTTTTGTGTTGCTTGATCTTGAGAGGAGAAGGAAAGAGTTTCCCAGGAAAGATTGTATAGCCTTGGGCATAGGCAGTGCTGCTGGGAGAGCTGGATTCTAGTTTAACACCTACTCAGAGTTCCTGCAAGACACTTGCCCTGGCACTTAGCTGTCACTGATAAAATAATTAGAGATAACTGTGTGCTTATTTTCTGGTTGTCTGACTTGAGACTCAGAGCTTGGGTGCAGAGGACCCAACAGAGATTTCCATGGCTGTAAGTTCCACTGTCCTTCAGTAAAGGCAATCTCTTTCTGTTGTCCATTTCTGAACTGTTCCGATCTTAAAATCATGGAAGGCCTTTGTGGCAGCTGTGTGTGTTGAGAGGCTTTGTTAAAACCCAGTATTTAGTAATCTTCTGATTTCCATTCTGACTTGAAGGCATAGTTTATTCGTATTGTCTTGTTCGTGTGCCTGTCAGGGATTAAACAGTCTTTTCCTTCACTTCTTGCTAGGCAAGCAAACGAAACCTTTATGAAATGTTTTTACCTTTTCTCAGATAATCTCGATAGTTTGTGTCTTTATCTTCCCCAGCTGGAAATCCCTTATCTGGTGTCTGGTGCCTTAAATTTTACTCCTGTGTTATTGATGACCTGCAGAAAGATTGTGTGCTCACTGCCAGCTGGACTCAGGGCTTTGGACATGCAATCTATCGCACTGGGAAAGCAGAGTCAAATTAGCAATCTTTTTCACCTTTATGCTCTCTGCACCTTTGCTTGTCATTGGTAGAACGTGGGCAATAGCCTCTGCTTCAGGAGGTGCTGCAAATGGGAATTGAGTGGTAGTTGTGAAGTGTTCAAATAGTGCGGCGATGAGTGCCATGGAAGGTGTTGTGAGGAGCTTAATAATCCTGTCAGCAGAGCAGCTCTTGAATAAAGCACAAGGACACGCGTTGCTCAGGGTGTGAGGAAAACCAAGTGTTGAATAGCTCCTCGTTACACGGGTGTCCTTCGTTCTGTGCAGGGAGTGAGGGAAAACTGTATGTGTTGGAGTAAACAGACTTCATCATCATTCATATGCACAAGGAACAGAATGAAAATGCTTTCTTTAATGTTATATTTCCTTCCTCGTCAGTTTTGATGTGTCATTTTGACATATACCTGGTGGATGGGTTGCTAACATTTGGTGTGTAAATCCTAGTACTTCTCATGAAAAGGGCATATTTCTTTTAGGAAACAAAGGCTGCCTAAAGTGAGCCCTTACTTCACCTGCAGCTTTATTTATTTTTGAGCTTGTTTAAGTTCTTGATAAAAATGAGCTTCTAGCTCAGAGGCCGGTTTTCCTGCAGTGGCAAATTGAACAATATTGCTTCTGCAGTAACAGAAACATTGTTATACTTCTATGAAAGGCATAGCGTATAACTCCCTGAAATTGAATTAGAGACAGGGGAGGTATCCAGGGACAGGAGAATGGAGGAGATGGAGAAAAAATGTACTTCATCACAGGGATTAAGAAGTAACAACACTGTTAAGTAGAGCCAGCAGCCGTGATTATCCACTTGTGTTAACTGCTGCTTTTGCATTTCACCTTAATCTTTGCAGATTCTGCATTAATTGTTTCCATTCTGCAACAATATCTGTGCATGAAGGAAAGTACAAAGATGTAAAGAAAGCCTGGGAGGTTTGGCAGCAGCAGATCTGCAGAAGGCACTGTGAGCCTTTGCCAACCTGGCTTCCTAAAAGAAGGCGACTGTGTTTGTCTTTCCCTAATCATAGTGCTTTTGTTTTCATGGCAAGACACACTTGCATCCATGGTTTGTGTTGTGGAGCACTGCTGGCCTCTGTTAGAAATAAAGTGAGCAGAGCTAAGTGGCAAAAAATTGATTCATGCAATAGGAACATTCACTGCATTCCGTGTGAGCTCCAGGAACAAGGAGAAGAAACCCCCAAATGACACTTAACTTCTGTGTTCCTTCACAACTCTGATAGCAGCAGCGTTAACGTAGAACTCTACTGATCATTTTCTCTTCTTGTAATTTCAGTTTGGAAATTGATTAAAGAGTCTCCACTGGCTTTAATATGGCATCGAATCAGTCATCTCCCTCAGCAGAGGAGCAGGCTTCCTCCGAAATAGATGACCTCTTTCTATCACTGCAAGGTGGGTTGCTACAGTTCTCTGTGCTTTCTTAATGTGGGTTTAAGGTTAATCTGTGACTGTGGGCAAGTTGAAGGGAATTCGGAGAGACCTGTTAAAAGGTAAACCCGATGTTACAGCGTAGTCTGTTCATGACTGTGTTACTTTGCTAATGTTTCTTCTTTGTGAAAGACATTTCAGCAGCGAACTGGAAGGTTACAGCTCTGATAGTACTTTCTCATGGCTATTTTCAGAGCCCTTGCCTTTTTTGGTGCATGTGTCATTGTGGGTTCTTACACTCAGCATACTTGTTACAGTAAACTGTTTTCAAGGGAATTGCTGACATGAAAGCAGTTGTGGTATTTCATTAGTTTCCTTGTTTTCAATTTGCTGACAATTAGTTGGTTGCACCGAGCTGTCTTAATGAGGCTATTGACTACAGTGCTATTTCATTTTCTTTTTCATTTATTTACTTTCCAGCCCTTATTGCTTTATCCCATGCACGTGTAGAAAGAAAGCTCGTGGACAGAACAAGTAGAAAAATTAAGTGACTGATAGGCAAATTTCTTACAGGTCAAAGTCTTTCATTTTTTATCCTTACTTGCAGTGGGCTGGATCTTGTTAAACAATCAATCGCTCACTGGTATGCAATAGTTCTATTTTGGTGGCACCTACTTGGACATTTAAATGGTCATCAGCGCATCAGAGATGGCCTATCATGTAGGCTTTATGGATTTTCCTTAATCTCACGCTGAATTCTATTCTCTAAGAATTTCCTGGAAGGACTCATTTTGCTCTAAATGTACTCATGAAAACATTCACAGAGGCATTAGTCAGGGAGTCTAGTCAAGCAGCAGGATGAGCATGGCTGGAAGACTGGTCTTCAATGTGTTTAATGCCTGAGTATTCTAGAACAGATGAACTAAGTCATGTCTTCACAGACCTATTTCCTTTTAGTTTAGTTGCAACAAAATGGTTCGTAGTTGAGAGTAAGTATGTGACAATATGTTAAAAACAGATGGTGCAAGAGAATATTCTGCCAAATCACTTTTACAATCCATATTTGCACTAATGTTGCCATTGAAGCCACGTGTTTTGATGAGTGAGTGTTAACAGTGGTCTGAAGCCAAACATCTTTAATGGTGAACTTTCTTCTGTTTTGTTTCAGTATTAAGTTTTCAGGACAGTAAGCAAAAAACCATAGCAGACAAGTGCTAGCCTGGCTGTAGCACCAAGCACAGTTTGTGAGACACACATTTGCTGTGCCTGTCGCACTCAGCCCTTAGTACAGAGACTGAATTGACTGTAGTCATGAAATAGGTTTGGGAAACACTGTCTAGCTTTAAGGGATGGAATTGGAGATATGTGGGAGAGATATGTGGGATTTTAGACCAGGGCTTTATTTTGGAATAATATCACTACTTTCTGAAAAGTCAAATACGTCCAGTGAAAGCAGTGTTGTTTAATCAGTATCTAAGTGAAAGTATCTTGCCAATTAAAAATGAAATAACTTTTCTATGCTGTAATAAGTTGAGCTCCTTGATTTTGCTGATGTGGTGCAAATTAAAGCCAAGCTGTGTGTGCTTGGCTGTTCTAAAACACTTTGAGACGTCCTCAGAAAGTGATGTAAGCAGTTTTTGTAATGACTTGAGATGCAACAAATGGTGTAGACATGTCTAATGTATTCAGCATTGATGCTGCAGCATCTGATCTGGGTCAAACAGGCAGAAGGTAATACAGCTGTGATGAATCACTGGAAACACATTCCCTGATGTGACATACAGAAACTATTAATAAATCTACTACAGATCTGTAGTAGAAAGGATCAGATAAGAATGTTAAGGTCATTCCAGGGAAAGGGGCTGTTTTAATGATAGGGAATCTTGAGATGGGATTTTTAAAGCAGCCAGAGATTTTGATTACTTTAAATCTTCAGGTTCACCTGGAGAAATATTAGAGAAATGTCAGATTTAAGAAGTGACTGCTCTTAACTTTTAGAAAAACAGCTCAATTTGGGGTGGCTGAAGGTGGTTGTAGCACTGGTTATGATCTACTTCACAAATTTTTAGGTTATAAATTGAGACTATGTCCAGCACTGTAAAAAGCACAATGTAACTAACAGGAGTTAGGTGTAAACAGTTGGCATAAGAAAAAAAAGTAGGCATGAGATCTTGTCTGGATTGCTTGTACTTTATTCCACATTTCATTTGTTTGTGATTCAGTCTTCTGTTCCTTCTGAATGGTGGTGATGTCACTGCATTTGTGTGACACATTTGGTGGGTCTTGTCCTAATAAACCAGTCAGTTTGGTCATCATGAAGTTATATGCCTAAAAATGTAATAAAATGAGTAGCTTTTTTTTTTTTTTTTTACTGCACATAGAAGCAGGCACTTTGTTTAGGTAAGATCTGGTTGTGATTTAAGTCAAAATCTTCTGTAGGAGGCCTGTGTATTTTCTGGAAGAAAAGGAAAGGAAAGAGGGAACAGCCATAGAGTAATCTGAATTAGAAGGGACCCACGAGTATCATTGAGTCCAACCTGTCTCCACACAAGAAGAACCTTAAAATAAGTAATAAAGAGGTTACTTCTTAGCAGCCATTATCATTATACAAAGCCTATTAAATTAATGCCAGGGGCTTAATACTGTACAAATCAGCTTTAGTGGACTTTCTGTAAGTGAGTTCTCAGGTAAAAGAATGTTCAAGAATGAACGTTCACTTTTCTTTGTGGTGTTCAGTCTAAAAAATGCAGTAAAGAAAGTCACTGGGATATGGGTAAAAATCATTTTGTTTTCAGTGCATCTCTCTTTGCAGCTCAGTATCTTAAGGAGGTACAATGAAGCTTTAAAAACAGGAAGAAGATAGGTAAAATGAAACTGTATGGTTTGTAACGTCAAAGTGCAGACATTTTCAATTGATGATGCTAGTCACAAAATCACGAGGCTGAAATAAAAGCTGCAAAAGTATAAACCTTTATATACGTACTTTTTATATAAAGCTATTTAATTTTTCCAGTTTTCAAGCTGATCTCCATAGGGAAAAGATAAATAGTCATCCCCTTCTTCCCTGGTGAGAAAATTGAGAAGTTCATATGAAGTTGCATGATGTCAGGGCTTGGGCTCCTTTTTCTCTGTTGTTTTTTTCTTTCCCTTTTCCTTAGATGTTGTAATTAAACTAAATTAGAATAAGATCAACATAGATCTGTGATTCGTTCTGTGATTCTATTCATGTCCATTCCACCAGCACCTTTCTGCTTTCTCCCACTTTTCTGATGCAATAGAGAACACAGAACTGCTGCAAAGCTGTTTGGTGTCCCTGCACAGCCATCTAAAGGTGCAGGTATAATGCCTGGAGCTGGACCTGCTCGAGGTGTCTTCTATAGGGAAATATAGAGATTGCTCAGGCCAGGCCAGCTGCAAATGTTTTGGTGAACAGAGGATGCTTTGCAGAGAGATGCTCCTTAGTGGCATGTCTTTGGAACCTGAAGCCACTTTTGCTGCAGATGCTGAGGGAGCATGCAGGGCTGGCTGGAGATGAGTACAGGAGAAGTATTGCAGGAGTCTTGTTCTGTCTTCCCACGGCTTCCCTCCCATCACTGTGATAGGGGCCGGCCTGATGCTCAGCCTTCTGTAGGTGAAACACAGTCAGGGTCCAAAATTATTGTCTGCTGCTTGAAATGAGGAGCCATCTCGTCTCCTTTGGTAAGAGAAGGTCTTCTGGTGTCTTGAGAGCTGCTGGAGATTTGTCTGCTCCATGGTGACAAGGATGAGTGTGGGACTGCAGCGAGGGGACTGCGCAGCCACCAGAGTGTGGGTGGCTCCAGCAGACACTGACCAGGTTTGTTCTGCTCTGGAGCTTTCAGGATGTAAATCTGGCTACCTATAGGAGGGTGCAACTTCCATCTTCCCTCCCAGGAGCAAATACTTCCCTATTCCTGCCCAGGACAGCAAACAGTGCCTAAGCGTGGTCTTTCCCACCAAGTCTCTACAGAGCGTTGTTTTCCATTTTTTCTCCACACTTTCTGAGCTAATTCAGACACAAGAGAGCGTGTTTTAGCTCACAGAGTTTGAGGCATGTACTTACTTCACAGTTTAATTAACTGTAAGGGTCTTAATTTTTGGCTGCTCTCATTGACCTGTGTTCGTGCTACTGTTTATTGCTGTAACTGGAAGGATGACATTAGAACATGGCTGCTAAAACTGTTTCAGAAGAGTGCTTAATGGGATAAGTGAATTATGTTATTTTCATGCAGTTAGGTCTTATCCTTTATGAATAATCAAAAACCTATTCCTCTCTGAGTAAAATTAAAGGCTTTGATATATATGGATGGATTTTATTGTGCAACTTGTAATAGATTGCACTCATATCTAAGTAATTGACTTAAAGGAGGATATTGCTCTGAGATACACTTAATCTTCCAGAGGTCAGGGAGGCTTATAATTCTTACCCAACTTTTATTTTGCTCCTGCTTTATGCTTCATCTGTTGAGGCTGGTGTATTATTACAGCTACACATTCATTTGTTGATTATTCTTTTTTAAACTGAGTGATCCAAAAAAGTCCATTAAATGCTAATGATTTTTCAAGGGTGACTTTTGCAAATGGAAAAGCTCCCAGAGGAGCTGCACTGAAATTTACGCCCTGTTTACACTGCCTGGGTGAGGAGCTGGTCTGCAGCTTCTGGATCTGAATGGCTTCATGCCATGTGATGGGGCTGACGGGATTGGGAGACACATGAGATTGGCTTGAAAAAAAATCACTCCTGGATATTTTGGCCTGTTTATAAAGCCCAATGAAAAAAATAGATTGTGTAGTTGTTTAAATGTGTTCCCTGCTAGATAGATTTCAATCTGCTAAAGGCGTTATTGAGTGCACAACTTGTCAAAAACTAGCATTACAGTGACTAAGGGGAGTGGGTTGCTTCTGAGTCTGTGGCATAGGACACTGAGAGCCGCTTATGTTTAAGTCCCTGCTGCAGCCTGGGTTTGGAAAAAAATGTTAGAAAAGCCACGTAAGCCCTTATCTTTAAAGGTATGTTGATTTCTAAATGATGTGATTTAGTACCTTAAAGAATTTAACCTACAACCTCTGTCTGTGCCCCCAAGTACTGCAGTGCCTCGCTCCAGGGGCTATTCTGTTAGTAAATACCGTGATGACTCAGAGCTGCTCCAGGATCCTGGAAATGAGACCGGTGAAAGTATTTAAGAAGGCCAGGAGTGCCAGACTCAGTTTGAACAGGCTTCCTGAGTTAGCAACGCTTTGGGTAAATTGGATAATTGGATTTCAAAAGGAAAAGGAGGTTGAGAGGAGACAGTGTAGAAAGTTCCCACTTGCTGCACAAACGTGGTAGTAGTTAATTAGTTAATACTTAAATGCTGTTTGGATTTGAAAAGACCCATTTCTGTAGAAATGTTTTCATCCTGTTCATTGGCCTCTGGAAAAACTTGATCTTGACAGAAAATACTGTGTTTGTTTTTAATTGCTTAACACCATGTTACTGAACATAAATGCTGGAAATAACTCTGTTCCCCTGCTTTCCTGTCTGCTGTAAGTGAAGCTGCGTTACTGGCTGGAAGGGAAGGGACGACGTAATGGGCAGGGGGGAGAATTCCTCACCGCTCCCTGAGTAGGCAAAGACATAACAATCCTTCTGATAGTTCCTACTGTTTACTTATGTACCTGCTTGGTGTTTTAGTTTGTAGCAGGAATGCTCTTTTGAAGGAGCTCTCTAAGTTAACCCTGCTGGCTGTGTTCCTGCTGAGCTGTCCTAGAGTATGGAAGTGTATATTTTGGATGCAACTGAAATATATGCTCCAAAAAAGGTACCCCAGTGATCTGTGGCCATTCAATCTAGAGCTGCTTGGGTACAAGCTTTCTTCCCCTAACACATGTGATGGGTACACCAACTTCTGACCACCAGCTCATCCGATCTGCTCCTACTGAGCTGCACGGCTTCCTCTTGTAGATGTATCCTCAGGTGACCTGTGTGGTGGAAGGAAGATGCAAAAATAGCACACGCAAATGGTAACTATGTCAGTCACATCTGAGGAGGGAAGACGATAGAGTTGTGTTCATTAATTTCAAATAATTGTTTGAGTTTAAAGCAAAGAAAACAAAAAAGGCCACTCGGTTGTAAAGGATTCACTGACAGTGAGGCACCAGTCCTCGCAATAGAAGAAAACCTCTTCAGTGTTTGGTGACTTCTTTTTGACAGGCAGAGTGGAACAGGCTACATCTGTTGTGCTGAGCTGGGGGTTGCTTCCCTTGGCTCCCTGCCAAGGGAGGGAGTTATTTCCGTGGAGCCATCTCCCACCTCAGGAAATAAGGAACAAGGGGCAGCTGTGGAGAGGAGATGAGTTTTAACTGGCTTTTCTGTGTCACCGTCAGAGGAAGGCTGACATTCCTGCCCTCCTCTCTTCTTCCTCCCAGGAGAGCTCAGCACTGCCATGGCCCCTGCTGCAATCTATCATGTCCCGTGCTCCAGACCTTAATGATTGGCCTATTTTATGGCACTTGCTGATAGCTCATTACTGGATAAAACAGCTATTGTCCTGTCCAACAGTATATATTGATTTATAGCAAGTCTATGTGACACGCTTCTTCTGTGCTATTCCTTTCTAAAGAGTTGTTCTGAAGATTAGCTTTAAAATGCAGGGTGAAATGTGATAGATTTTGAATGTTTCCAGATTAGCAGGTTATTTTGTTCTCTCAGATTTACCTTCTGTCTTGGTTAGTTGCATCCCAAATTGAAAGAAATGATCAGGATTTTTTGATAGCTTTTTTTATTCTGGGTCAGTGGCACTTTGAAAACTAGGACAAGATAAAACCAAGGTCACTTAGACTCCTATAAAAAGGCCTGACAAAGAATCCATTCATCCTCATAAAAATAAAAATCCGTATTAATTAACCACGTGGTAGAGATAAGAATTTGAGACCTTGATTAAATTGTTAGAGCCTCCAAGCAGTGGAGTCAGGGGAAACACACTCAGCCTGAAAATTGAAATATGGCTGCCTGCCACTGTGCCAGCAGCACATCTGTAATGAGCTGTGTTGTATCGGTAGGCATTGAGTTTTCTTATTGATTCATGAGCATTTTTTTTTTCATTATTTCAATAGGAAAATAAGCCAAACTGCAGCTGAGTCTGCAGCCACCTGAAAGGCAGGCTGGTGAGTTGCATTAGGCTATGGCTGTAGGTTGTGGGAACATAACTTGTTCTTACACATGCGCAGCAAAATAACTACTTTGTCCATTTGCTTGTGAGATGTTTGCCTGTGAGCCGCCCGTGTGAATCAACACTTGTAGTACTTGGCCCATGTTGCGTAATGCTTCTGTAAGTTAATATGGAGAGATTAAAGCAAAACAAAACCAAGTGTCCTCATCCCAATGGTCTTTCAGTTACCAACTCCGAAAGCAAGTCCTCCAAACTGGTAGCAGCCTTTGGCAAGAGCTACACCTGGAGGAGTCGCAGGCGACTGGTAAAGCATTTAATATTTGCTTTCTGCTCCTTTTCAAGTGCCAGAAATTCCAGCCTGATAAAAGAGTGCAGCTACTCAGTAATCACTCGTTAGGTAATTGGAATAGTACCCATACAGGTATTAAACCGAAGGGTGTGGTTGGGTCCTGTGCTAACATGAAGCCAATGCCTCCATGCTGTTTATGTCCTCTGAGCGTGTGTTGTGAATATGATTGGTGTGTAGCACGTGTGCTTACTTTCTGTTTTCCAAACATTTTTGTCCACGTCTTTAAGAATGCCTTCATCCCTATTGTTCATCACCACCTCTCTGTTATTCTAAAAAAAACACAAAACAGTTGATCAAGCAGAGGAAATCAACTGCTTCATGCTCTATCAGAATTGTAGTATTACAGATTGATCACAGAATCATTAAGGTTGGAAAGACCACTAAGATCATCTAGACCAACCATCAACCCCCAGCATGCTTACTGACCATGTCCCTCAGTGCCACATCTCCACGGCTCTTGGACACCTCTAGGGATGGTGACTCCCACACCTCCCTGGGCAGCTGTGCCAATACCTCACAACTCCTTGTGAGAAGATTTTTTTTTTTCCAAAATATCTAACCCAACTGAAGAACTGTTGGAAGACCAGTCAGCTCCAGGACGCACAACAGCCCTCAGTGCATGCAATGCATGAATGTTTTTCTAGCTGTTCACCCACGCGGTGACCCAGGAGGTCACCTATCTGCATCACCCTGACTGCGGTTCCATAGCCCCATCCTCTGCTCCTGGCCACCAGCGCCGCAGGAAGAGGCCTTGTGCTTTCTCTCTGCTTTGCATCTCTTCTACCCATCTTACCTCACCTCCCTGGTGCCTGGGGGGAAGGCTGGAGGCAGGCAGACAGGAGGGGCTGGGCTTTGCTTGAGGAGCTGCCCTAGGCATGCACAGAATGGCCAGGCGTCTGCTTCAGCCTCTGGCAGGGGATGGCTGCATAGGCTGCGAGGCTGGCACAGGCTGAAGGTGGTGATTTAAGTGACTGGAACATCTGCTCATCAGTGTAAGCTTACTCTCCCTCAACAGTCCACATGACGTGTTCATAGTGTCTGTGTGGAACCAGTGCAGCTTTCTGAGTGTTGATTCAAATGGCAAAGGGGGGAAGGGAAGAAAAGGGCACAACCACCCTTCCGCAGCTCCAGGCGGGCCCCTGGGGTGGGCATTGCTTTTTGGCTTGTTCTTTGAGAAGCCAGCCTGTCTGCTTCCAGTCAAAGCTGATGTGGAAAGGGAGAGAAAATGGAGGTTGTGTTCATGTGTGCTCCCAGGAGGCTCTGGGACAGCTGGTACAGGTGGGCTGTGGGTTTTGTGTGTGGCAGTGCCTGTGCAGCATCTGGGTTAGCAGCGAGATTGAAAGGCTGTCATCTCAGCAGCCAACACCTGCTGTTATCTCAGGCACACAGCAGGGATATATGCTTTTCACAGCCCTGTCTTGGCATCTTTCCTGGGGGGGACAGGAGAGCTGGGCTGATCTGCCTGCACTGCTCATCTTTCACACACCAGGGAAAGGGGCAAACAGTTTAATATCTGTGGTAAAGTGAAACTAGGCTCTGATCCTCTGCTGTTCAAATGAATAGTTACTTTTGTATAGACTGCCTCATGCAAAGTGCAAAGTCTTGGTGTTTATTTTGACAAGGTGCATACCTTGCTCTCTGCTCCCAGATATTCCTCTTCACTTTCTCTGGAAGAACTATACAATGATTCCCTTTTCTTCTTCTTTGCCACCCACAAGGCACAGAGAAAGGCTTTCCCCACTTTTGAAATTTAGCCTGCTGTGAGAAATTGTTTAAATATTCTGTTTTTAATGCGGGGGCTTAAATAGTTGAAATAGTCCCCTTGCAGCTGCTGCTGGTTTTTCACTTAGTGACAGCCTACAGGACCTGGGTGACGGGCTGGGTCTCTGAGTGATGGATGGAGTTATTCTAGATGGATTGCTCTCCAGGATGTTGTGTTCACACTGCTGCTTGCATTTGCTGAGCCTTCAAGAAAACCTTAGTTGCTCTTTGCTATATCCAGTAGAGAAGTATTGTTGATAGTTGTGGAGATCCTCAGATTATCATCTCTGCAAGCAAGAAAATATGAACACTAAGAGTTGAGAAAAACTAATATTAAGCTGTATCTACTCTCATATCTGGAAGAGCAGACCTTAGCTTTTTGAGAAAGACAAATAGAACCAGGATTTTTTCATTAACCATTTTGCTTTTCTTTTTTCCCCAGTGCAGCGAGAGTGTACTCAGAAGAAAACATTTACTACCTGGATAAATTCAATATTGGCAAAGGTAAGAAGGGTATTGTTTAGGAGAAGAATGCTTTTTGCCTTTTTTGATCTGGATGTGTTCTTAGAAGGTTATTATTATTTTTTTAATGAATAAACAAAATTAATGTAAGATTATAAGCACTGACTGGAAAAAGTAGTCCATAAAAAGCATTTGCTTATCAAGTGTAACAGCACTGTATTGGTGATAGTCCAAGGACATTTACAAGAGATGGATTGTAAGGAGTCAACCGTATCTTTCTTGCTGATTTGATAAAACATACTTCCTGCTGAGCTGTGGCATGAATCTCAGGGTTTTATGAGATTCTAAATTTCTGATTATTATTACTGTATTTAGGGAAGTATTACTTACGCAATCCACAAACATGAGTTTAATGAGATGATCACAGAGCAGTGTGCTGTGGGTCTGACTTGCTCAGATAAAAATCCAGTTTTGGCTGCTCCTTGAGCAGAAGCCACTGAGCTGGTGATAGATTTGTGTTGTCCACGTATGGGTGAAAGAGTGACAGCTTAGTTATTCAACTCTGTAGTCATATTTGTACTCAGTATATATAGAAAAGGAAGTAAAAATATGAATTAACTGCTTATGTTAACTTTCCTTTTGTTCAAAGTTACTTCTTTTTGCTACGTCTCCATGAAAAGTATCATAAATACTTGAAAATGTGTCCTAAAGTAACTGTTATAAATGAAACTCTGAGATGAGGAAAGCGGAAATAAGGAACAAACACAACAATGTGTTAGGAGGAGCAGGATATGGCTGATTAGATACAGGATTTATATTTCAACTTATTGAAAAATAAAAGATACTAAACAGTTTTTTTAACAATGAAGTGGAATAATCTTTCATGTTCTATAACATGATGAATTTGAAGTAACTAAAGATGGTGTCACATACACTGAAATTTATTTTGCAGCATACACCTCCTTCTGTTATCTCAGACCTATATACAGACATTCAGCAAGGACATATGCTTTTGGATCTGTTGGAAGTGCTTTCAGGTCAACATCTGGTAAGACAGAACAATACAAATATTACCTCAATGCTTTGTCAAATCCAGAAGAAATTGCAGGATATTCTTAATTGTAAGGACATTAACAATCCCCCTGAAGTCATAGAGCTATTTGCAAGTAACTTAAGCTTATATCACTGACACTGAATCACACTGAAACATTTTGATCCAAAGTCATTCATGAATCCTTGCAAGACTCTCCTTATCAAAATGGAAATAAAATGAATTTTTACAACTGAGAATGTAACATGTTCTTTTTGCTTTGCAGCCACGGGAAAAAGGATTTAATACCTTTCAGTGCAGAAGCAACATAGAAAATGCTTTGACATTTTTAAGGAGCAAATCAGTGAGTATTAACTTCAGAGTTCACAAGTAAAGCCAGTTTAGCTGGTGGAGCATTTTCTTTGTTAACAATGATCCTTTTTTCCCTTCCTAGCTCAAGCTTATAAATATTCATGTTGCTGACATTATTGAGGGAAAACCTTCCATTGTGCTTGGCCTAATTTGGACAATTATATTTCATTTTCATGTAAGTATTTCAGTAATGCAAGGGAGTATTTCAGGAGAAGAGAAAAAGCACAAAAATATGTTGGCTTGTGTGGTTGCACAAAGAAACAAATTAGTACAAAGCAGAAGATTATTTTCTGACCTCTTAAAGTGATGAGTCAGAAAAGAGATGCACCAGTACATCCTGCCTGTCTCCGAGCTGCTTATCCAACGTGATGGCGGCATTACAGCTTGATGGACATCATTTAACTGAAAATGGTAGGAAGTGCAGATATTGAGATTTTTTAAATAACTAGTTAAAAATTGACTTTGTCTATCTGCCTAAGGTCTGTAATGATTAAGCTCTTAATAGAGCACCAGATGGAGCAATTAGCGTAGAGTGGCTCACATCCATCTCCCTCAGGGGCAGACCCCTCTTCAGTGTTGGCTGTGCTCAAAGTTGTTTTGTGAGCCCTTGTGTAATTCCTGCTCTTTGTTTTTCTTATACCAAGTATCAGAAATGACACGAAGGATGTTGTTGTGATGTTTCTTACACAGGATAATGTGTGTGCATCTTGTGTGGCAGGACATTATGGGGAGAAAGGGAAGTGTGAAAGCACACTGCATTGCTAGAATCCTGTTGAAGGACTGCAGAGAATGATGGAACCAAACAGTTGTCTAGCAAGAGCCCTGCAGTGAATTAACCTAGGTGCTTTTGGGATCAACTGGTGATAGGGGCTCAGGAGAGAATCTATAAGCAAAGTTCTTTAACTGTTAGTTGTAGCCCATATTTTTCTTGGTAAGGGTACTTTGGCATATTTGTGCTGTGCATAATGGTGTGCATTATCTTTTACCTAAACCAAGCCTCTCTAACCAACTGTAGATTTCTGAGGCCAATTGAGTAGGTTTTCCTGCACCCTGAGCAAGCAAGCAATCTCTGAACATGCCTGGTAGGACACATGACAGCACAAAACACAGCTGCTACTGGCTTTCTTCTCTGGTACGAAGGGTAGGAAAGAACACTGAGTGAGAAAATCCCTTCATGCCACTGCTGGTACCCACGGTATCACATAGGTGCCTTGGGCGAATATTTCGTGTCAAAAAAATCAACTGTTCATCTTGAAAAGATAAAATTTGGTAATGGTTGATAAACTTTATCCAAACTTTGGGGGCAGAGGACTGCTATTACAGCCTAATTGAGTCCTTTCTAATTCTCTGTGGTTTTCTGCCATTAATGTCTTGGAAGTTTTCACTGTAACCTGGTTAAATTCTTCCATCATCTCTGACAGATTGAAGAACTTGCCAGGACACTTGCTTGCACTTACAATCAGCCTTCTCTTGATTGTTCAAGTACTGTTGACTCCTCCCCAAAGGCCAGGCGGTCAGCTAAAAAAAGTGC
Organism: Pavo muticus; assembly: GCA_016647715.1. Taxonomy (NCBI): domain Eukaryota; kingdom Metazoa; phylum Chordata; class Aves; order Galliformes; family Phasianidae; genus Pavo; species Pavo muticus. The sequence continues at coordinate 4,647,298 of JACDJE010000028.1, read as the reverse complement.
TAAGATTAAGGAACGGTGGAAGATATCTGCTACAAAGGCTCTTCTGTTTTGGGCAAAAGAACAGTGTTCACTGTAAGTTTCATCCCATACATATAAATAGTATTTTACATTTTGTATTTATGGCTTTTCTCTAAATGTGATATTTTTCCTTTTATTTTTTTTTAACATGACTTAGTGATGGCTTAGCAGAAAATGCTTTAGAATTTGGATGATGTTATCAGCACTTTTAGCATCAGTCAAGCCCTAAGCGTTATGAAATGAGCCCTTTAAATATAATGAAATGAGGCTAATCCTACTAATAAAACACCACAATGTAAATTAGTTTGTTTGGCTTTTCTCTTTTAGGAGCTTACAGTTTCCTGTGTGATAAGTCTAGTGGAATGCTTACATGATTTGCTAGTTTTAATCCTCGTGGTTGGCACCGGTTAACAAAGTTGCAGCAGTTACTTATTTTTTAAAAGGAAAATTTGGGGTTTCTAGGATTCCAACATCTCTGTGGGACACGAGACAGACAGAATGACAAGTATTCTGTCAAAATGCTGCATGATCCCCAAGGAGGATCCTAGTGAACGGAACAGGTCTCAGTCCCTAATGTCTTTGTATGTCTTTATATTCCCAGTGTTCACGTAGCTTTGTTGATATCAGTGGGAGCATTCACAGCAAGCAGCCTAAAATAAAACAGATATTTATTGCAAGGGGCTAGCTATACATTTTACATTTTCTTCAAGGGCTACTGCAACACTCAAAGACATTTCAAATGTCTTTTAGAATAATGTCAACCATTTCTCCCCGGCTTTTTGATAGCTTTATGTTCTAATGATATTCTACTACTATTTGAAGTTGTTTAGGGGCAGAAAAAGGCCTTCATCACTGTTTACTTTCTGAATGAATATTTTTAGTCACTATATTTTACATTTTAATTGTGTTTTATCAAAGCACAATTGACCAGCATGTAAAAGAGAGCCCTCTGTCTGTTTAATCCTCCTCTTTTGATTGTTCTCTATTTTCAGCAGTATTACTGTTACGTAGCATCCTTTCTGAATTGTGATTGCATTTAATAATCTTGTTATCAGTTAATCCTATGGTTTTTGTTAAAAGAACAATTTTTTTTTAAATCCTGGCCCGTTGTTTTGTAGCTGAGTTTTATCACCTGAAGCCCTACGTATTGTCCACTCAGTAGCATACTCATAATACATGAGCTGCTTCTGGAAAGTTGTCCCAGATTTCACTGTGGCTCAGAGAGCTTTCTGGGTCCCTCACAGCACTGTCCAGGCACCACTTAATGGAAGACATTTAAAAGACATCAAGTAAGAGAAAAATATCTCTCCTACACCGATAGTTTTAAGGTCTGGATTTTCTGAAATGACAAAAAGGATTCCAAATCTCAGTGGTCTGATGGAAAAATACCTTTATTTTATTGCAACAGCTTCAGTGCATTGCCTGTTATTTCTCCATCCCATAGAATGCATTGACTATGAGAGCAAAAATTGTATTCAGAAAGAATACTGAATCAGTAATGCTTAGCTTCAGAATGCAATATGAGAAGAAAATGTAGCATTTTGCAAAACCAAGTAAAAAAAAGTCATTGTAGTGATGAGTATTGCTGTCTCGATGGCTTTCTGACCCAACTTTTTCAGAAATGTGGTGGCAAAGTTCTCTGTAACTTCTTGGATTTCTTTCATATATCATATTACCAAATTTATGTTGTATTTCTGAATTCTCACTTATGACATCTGAGTAAATGTGCTGTTGTGTTTTGTTTCTAATCATTTTTGGGATAGGTATGGTTCTATCAGTGTGACTGATTTCAAGTCAAGCTGGAGAAGTGGACTGCCTTTTTTAGCTATCATCAATGCCTTAATACCAGGTCTAATTGATTTGGAGAAGGCAAAGGCTAGAAGCAATAAGGAAAACCTGGATGAGGCTTTCAGAATCGCAGAATTGGAGCTCAATATTCCACGGCTTCTTGAACCAGAAGGTAAGGAATCTGCTTTCTTGTAATGAGCGAGATTAATATAATCCTACATGTGTTGACTTGTAATACAGGCAAAAAGTAAGGCTGTGTTCAAGTTTGAAATGAAACATTGATCTTTACTGTAATGCTCTAACCTGTGGTTCTTTATTGTATAACACCGAGTATACTTGGGATTTTAAGGATTTTTGAATTGGCAGCATATAGAGGAACAATATGAAGAAGACATGAATGGAAAAGTTTCATATTCTAGGAGAAGCTTGTTCATTAGTTTCTCATGTTATATCAAAGTGCTCCCAGGGAAAGAATTTCATTACATACTAATTTCTGTCAGTGGTGTGTTAAGTGAGCTACTGCAAAATAAACATATTTATGGAAATGTGTTTTAATAACTGCAATACAGTGTGTAATTATGTGATCAAGTCTAGAGGGCTGAATAATTATGTAAATGGTGTACTGGCTCTTGTAGATGTTGACGTTATGAATCCGGATGAAAAATCAATCATGACTTATGTGGCTCAGTTTTTACAATACTCCAGGAATATGCCTGAGACTGAAGACATGCAGGTATGTAATCTGGTTTATCACTGAGGCATTTTGTAACAAATATGCATTGTCACTGCCAAGATTATCAGTACTTCCTTTTCCCAGCTTATAGCATGATGCAGTAGCAGTTATCCTTCATAGTTTGATCCTCTGATTCAGCCACTGACAGTATTGAACTGGCTTGAACCTTCTGATATTCCTATGTGTTAGCCAAGACTCAATGTGATAGATTTTGATGGTACTGTTGGCAGTACTGTGCAGGTGGTCTTGTTTTTAGTTTGTGGGTTTTTGGGTTTGTTTGGTTTTTTTTACTCATTTATCTATTACGGAGGACGTTTTTAAGCTTGATTGTTTTCATGTGCGCTCTCAAGTCAATATGTAAATACTAGAGTGGAAGCAGATAAATTTGCAAACATGCAGAACAAACAGCTTTAAATTTAATAGCTTGCGTGTAGAGTGAGCAGCAGTTGTTGCTTGCAGGCTATGCTGGTTAGAAAACCAAGTTGTCAGTCGTCTATATTCTCCTATACTATAGTGTTTGGAAAACCAAGTTGTCTGTAATCTATATTCTCCTATAGCAGGGGGGTTGGAACTAGATGATCTTAAAGATCCCTTCCAACCCAAACCTTTCTATGATTCCTATTAGAGTTTATACATTAATTGCATTAATTAATTGCATTAATTCATGTATCTCCATATTGATAATGTCCTTCCAGTAGGGCTGCAATCAGGCTCTTCTTTCAAGAGGGCTTTGTATATTCAGGAGACAAGTTTAAAACTTTGGCCTTGCTTTATAGTAGCAGCTGGCCCAAAGCTCATTAGAGTCCCCAGGAAACATTGTTTGTTTCTCAGTGGCTTTGAATGGGGTTATCATATGTTCAGTGTATGTTGTTCTGTGGCACAATATGAATTAAAAACAAGGCTTTCAAAACAGAAACATGAAATTTTCTGCTCTAATTACTAGGGTAAAGTAACAGAGACCGTGAGCTGGTTGGCTGTGCAAGGAAAAAAGTTAGCAAATTTGCTGATGGACACAGAGAATGAAACGTATTACCAGAAGTACAAAGTAAGTTGCATTTTGTGTTTAACTGCTTTTTCAAAAGTAAATATTAAGAATGCTCTGAGAAACACTTTCATCTTCATTGCTTAGGCCAAAATGCTAAATGAAACAAGAGATGGAAACCTTGAATGGAGTAAATGCTCTCAAATGATTGAGGGAAGAATAGGGTAAAATTATTTCTCTTTGGAAACAGATATATGCTGTTTTGTTTCTGAGCAGAGCAAGGCTTTTTGGAGAGAGTAATGTAATGTCTTTTAATTAATTGACATAGTTGAAAACGCGGACAAGATTCCATAGGCCCTTCATAAGGTCAGCTTCTCAATTTCTGTGATAATAACTATAGTAGATTCAGCTAATAGCATGGAGGAATACTTGAAATGTTGACTATAGATTGTGTCTGAAGTAAAATTTCCTTTGGTTTGTATTGTAGTCAGAGTTGGTAATAAAATGGCCTGTGTGGCCATAAAGAGAGGAATTTTCCCTCCCTCTTGGTTAGAGGGAAGAACCATGTCCTAAAAGCACTGACAATATGTTAAGTACAGATTGTACTGGAGAATGGCACTTTCAGATCTAATCCCTTGCTTTTCCATGCATCACATCCTCTGAAGTTAATGGAGTTCCTACCAGTATGTTCAAAGACAGTATTCAGATCCATGAGTTCCATCCAAGTTATCTTCTATGAATTACTCTTCCTTTTTATCTATAGGAAATGATGTCATTTATGGAAGCATTTAACCAAGAAAAAAAAGCATTTCTGCCCCTGTTATCATCAAAAAGAAGTGAGGCCGAGCTGAGCGAAGGCCATCAGCAGATGAGGGAAGAATGGAGTAAACTCGTCTCTCAGGTCAGTGGCAATTCCAACTCACCTTGTTGCATGTGTGAATGTGATTGATGTGGAAGCCTAAACTTAGCCCAAGAATATGCACAGGGAAAAGTGGAGAGGTGATACTTTATTTGCATCAGTGAAAGCAGTATTGATCCTGAGCCTAAAGTTCAGACAAACTGAGTGGTGTACAGTGCCCAAGGGGAGTTGGAAAGAGGCTGTGTATTACCTTTCTGCCTTCTGAGCCTTAGGACTGTGAGAGATCTGCAAAAAAAATGGCCTGCACCTGATTATTTTTGAGCAGCCTTCAGATCAAAGGTTTTGGCCTATTAATGCTTACAAGGTTATCTGGGGACAAAATTATGGCTCAGATAATGTTGCAGCTGGGAGAAGTATGATCATATTTTCTTTCTCACAGTACAGATTGTGATGTAGTTAGATCAGGTTGGTCAATGCTTTGCAAGGCGTTTGGCTGTGTTGTCTCCCTCTGTTGCAAGGGAGGATGTGTTGGGCTTTGTTGATGATTGCTCTTTATAGAAGAAGTGTTCACTCGTCACTTCTTTATATAGACAGCTGGTCCAGAGCATCCCTTGTTCCCTACTTTTTTTTCTGGGGTGCCTAGAGCATCAGCTTACAGAACATACGACTGTATCTTAGGGATGGAGAAAGCAATAATAGTGACAAATTTAATTGCTTGTTTTTATTTTTAAGATTAATGAATGGAAAGCAGAGCTGGACCAGATGTTGCCCCCACCTCTGGATGGCATTGAAGCCTGGCTTCAGAAGGTAGAACATCTGCAGGCAGAAGATTTGCCTGATTTGCAGGACCCGTTTAAAGCCATGTCTCTCTTCAGTGAAATAATTTCGACATTTAAGGTAAGCTGATCACAGAGGAATGTTCTCCTTTAGTCTCACCTAGTAAAGTTCTTGTCATGGAATTGCTATTTGATATTGTGGAAAGTAGTATGGATGTGTTTATCTTCTGAAGGTGAAAAGCCCTCCGGAAGATACCGTTGATTTTCGTGGGTTTATTTAAGTAACTGCATAGGTCTATAAGGAAGGTTTCTGACTTCAGCAAAGTGAGATTAAATTTAAATGTAAAGTGAATGAGAAAATTATGCTATTTTATGTGGCTCCCGCAAGTTGTTTGTTAAGTAATAATACAGAGTAATTGCTTTCTTATCTTTAAATCTAGGCTTGATACGTACCTGTTCAGAAAAGCACTTGTGCTCAGGGTTGCATTCCATTATGATCACGCAGCTTATGTGTTTAAAGTTAAGTATTTGCTGAACCACTCCGTTATTCCATTCAAAGCAATGGAAAGTATTCTGATACCTCGGTATCATGCAAGTTATTTACTCTGATCTTGAGGTCTTTACACTGATAGTATTTTAAATGCTCTGAGTCAGAAAACTTTAAAAAGCATAAGTGTAGTGATGCTTGATTGGATCATCATGGTACTTGTGTTTTTTTTATGAACAAGGTGAAGTTGAATATTTTTGTAACTAGTCCTTGATATTAGTTTGAAAGAATAGGAACAGGAAGTTGTTGTGAGTGGCTTGATACTGCCACTTTTTTGAACTGTTGCTAATCAATTCCTGGTAGGAGAGATGGCTGTTTTTTTCACTGATAATGGCTTTGCCAAACATTGGCCATTTCATCTATGATTTTGGTTGCTCAGGCTGAGTATTTATAACGTTTTTAAGAATGAGACAGAGGGAGACGTGGTTGATTCAGGGCTTTCATTTTTTTTTTTCCTGTTGACATGTAGATACTATCATTAAGTTTCTTAACAAGAAGAAGCCTAATCTGCTTTGATGGGACAGGAAGGCATTCTGCTGAAATTTCCTTTTCCTCCTCCTTTAATCCAATCTTTTTAGTATGGTTTATATAGAGATCTTGCTGCCATGGTGGTGCCTCTTGATAGAAATTCTACTTTCTCTCAAGAACTGGGAAATTACTCAACAATGCTCACAACTGGTTAATGTTATATGTTATCAGCATGGTATTAAATGGAATTTATTGAGCATTCGAATAAAGTATTAAGCAAGTATGATACAATAAGTTTATTCGGTAGGTTTTGCTTTCGGGTTTTGCTAACACATAACAAGGAAAAACCTAATATCCTGAACGCATTAAAATGACTCGTTTTTGTTCTAAAGATGGTAATAAAAGTGAGGAAGAAAACCTGAAGGCATAGGTTGTGTAGTTCCATGCACCTTACATTTAACTAGATGCCCAATGGTAAGAAAAATTGTATGTTGCTGTAGTAAATATGCACTTCAGAAGGTGATACAATCGATAAGAATTTCATTACACGTTAATGAATAAGGACACTGAAAGATTGTCTTATGCTGCTTTGTTTTTAATACTCTCACTGTAATAGCAGATGACTTGCAGATTCTAGCGTGGTTTAATACTAGTTGACTCTAGTATTGATATGAATAGCTTATTGTTTCCTTTTCTTCCCAGGGCTTGATGAATTGTTTTGATTCTCACTTGGACACCCTTCAATCATTTGAGAATAAAGATGAGAAGAATATGCCACTAGTAGTGCCTGAAAAGCTAGAGGAAATGAAAAGAAGGTTGTGATACTCAAATTTCTTCTATTATGACTTGTATTCTAGTTGTATTCTAGTTCTGCTATTGACTTGTACATAACTTGTCCATGCCTTGGAGAAAAAGAACATTTTCCATTTAAACACGTGTTGACTGGTATGTTGAGCAGGCAGTTTAATTCATTGTCCAGTGAAAGTCTAATTATTTGTACAGAATGAAGCACATTAACAGGAGCTTTTCAGATGCCATGTGCTAGTGTGGATAGGAAGTACCCACTTGAGGTAGGAAGCAAATTCTTTGAAAATAAGGATTTTTCTGGATTTGGGAATTCTGTATCCAATTTTTTACCTTTTTGGAAAGCTGAGATTTACAGACTGTGCAACCCTATATAGCTTTTGAAGGATATTTTTAAAAACCACCAGTGAATCTACTCACGTAGCATGAGATTCTTTGACATACAGATAACAGATGCCCTTCTCTAACCATTTAAGGCTTTCCATAAATTGAGCTACTATTTTAAAAAGAAGAAAAAAAAACCCTGTTATCTTAAAATTTTACTTCCACCGTAAAGATTTTTACATATAGAATAGTAGAATGGCTTAGGTTGAAAGAGGCCTTAAAGATCACCTAGTTCCAACCCCCTCCCATGGACAAGGTTCATAACCACTAGATTAGGCTGCCCAAGGCTCCATCCAAACTTAATCTCCCCTCTTTTTGTTTAAAGCAATTAATTCCCCCCTGTCCTATCACTATTAGGCTATGTCAAAAGTTGGTCTCCCTCCTGTGTATAAGGTCCCTTCAAGTACTGGAAGATCTCCATGAGGTCTCCCTGGAGTCTTCTCCAAGTTGAACTAAGCCCAGCTCCCTTAACCTGTCTTCATAGGAGAGATGCTTCTGATCATCTTTGTGGCTTCCTCTGGACCCACTCCAATAGCATTTTGTCCTTCTTATGCTAGGGGTCCCCAGGCCTGTGTACAGTATTTCAGATGGGGCCTCACAAGGGTAGATTAGAGAGCAGCAGTCATCTTCCTTGCCCTGCTGGCCACCCCTCTTTTGATGCAGCCCAAGATGCAGTTGGCCTTCCAGGCTGCAAGCACACAATGCTGGCTGATGTCCAACTTTTCATCCACTAGAAGCCCCCAAGTCCTTCTCCACAGAGCTGCTCCCAATGAGTTCATTTTCCAGTCTGTGTATGTATCTGGGATTGCCTTGACCCAAGTGCAGCACCTTACACTTGGCCTTGTTGAACCTCATTAGGTTCTCATGGGACCACTTCTCAAGCCTGTCTAGGTCCCACTGGATGGCATCCCTTTCTTTTTTATATCAGTTGCACCATTCAGCATAGCGTCGTGAGCAAACTTGCTAAGGGTGCATTGATTCCATTGTCTATGTCGTTGATAAAGATGCTGAAGAGCACCAGTCCCAACATGGGCCTCTGGGAGACAGCACTCATCCAGCCTCTACGTGGACATAAAGCCATTGGCCACAGACCTTTGGCTGCAACTGACCAATTCCTTATCTGCTGAATAGTTCACCCTTCCGTATCTTTCCAACTTATAGATAAGAATGCTATGTGGGACATACAATATATGTAATTCAGAATTTTTAGGCTAAAATCTCTATACATTAATGCCTTCTGCACCCAATGATTTGAGTCAACTTTTGGAACATTTCACTGTTTGCAGATTCAATGATATTCGTTTCACAAACTCCAACTCCCTTCTTGAATATCACTATGGACTGTGCTCAGCAATTGCCAGTGAGGTGACATTGAAGCTAAATATTTGGGATGTGAAGTACGGGACGAAAGAATCCGTGGAATCACTGCTAGAAAATTGGAATGTAAGTTTAGAATAATTGTTTTTCATAATCACACTCTAACAGTAATTTCTCTTTTCTCCGCTCTCTTTGATTCAAACTTGAGTTCATCGTCATCAGGGAGAAGGGATAGGCACTTCCCTTTCCACTTGCACTCCTCAGGAAACCGCAGAGAGCAATGTGGTCACCCCTTAGCCTCTTTTTCTCTCAAGTCTAGACAACCCAAATGTACTCAGCCTCTCCTCATAGAATATGCCTTCCAGCCCATTTGCCAGCTTTGTTGCCCTTTTCTGAGTGCTTTCAGGTATCTTATTATCCTTTTGAAATGTGAAGTTTCTGAAGAGTTTCTCTGAAGCTTTTCAAGCTGGAAAATCCCTACTTAAATTAGTGGAAATTTCATCAGTAGGAGGCAACGAGAAGTTATACAAAATCTCTCTTCTTTTTTTTTAAATTTTTTTTCATTCCAGTATTAACATTACCCATGAATGAAGTGGGGATACAGCATTAATCTGCGCTGAGTTTCTTGATGCAGTTGATTTCCTAAATGCTTCTTACCATGTTTTTTCTATGGTTGTGGTTCATGCAGTAAGATGCACCTTAGACTACCTAAGAGCCTTAGGACCAACCCTCTCATTCCCTAAGTAAATGTTCAAACCATAAGTCTCTTTCTCTACTCCCATTTCTTCCTTCCTGACCTTTTCCATCCCCAGTTTGGATCATATTGGATCTTTCTGAAATAAGTAGTTCTGACTCTCACATAGCTGTGACTCAGTCAGTGACATTCCAGAGTTTATATTTCCCATTAAGCTACTCTCTGCATGAACAGAAAACAAACAGGTCAAATTCAGACTAAAGAGTGCAGATGAGTTGCTGGATAGGCTTTGTTTAATTTACATTCAACTCCCAGGTTGCAGCCTCATATTGAAAAAAAATGTGTGCCAACCTGTATTTGCTACCATTAATTTTTATGTGTTTTACCTGTGCCTATTCTTTTTCACTTTGGGTAGAATTTCATTGAAGAAAAGAGGCTTAAAACACAGCTAGAAACTGCTGGTCACATCTGTGAAGACTTGAAAAACAAAAACATAAGCAACCCTGACATAGGTAAGTTCCTATTCATAAACTCATAATGAAAACCTCTGTTTTGAACCGATATGCTGTAGTTAGCTTTAATTCCCACTTAGGTTTTTTTGTTAAGTACTAATTCTATTGAATAAATCTCTCTGTTTCCAAATGTATAACATTATTCCCTTTTTGATATCCTAGCTGGAGATCCTCAAGAAATTAGCAAACTTTTTAAGACAGTGGAGTCAAAGATTTCTATGTGCAAAGACTATATTTCCAATGTAAATACTACACTACAGAAAGTCCTGTCTTCCTGGAGTAGTTATACAGAAAACCTCTACTTACTAAAGGCACGGCTGGAAGAAAAACAAAATGAGTACCCAATAGAGGTATGTTGTTGGATTTGTTTTACTCACGATGGACAGAGACTCCTGGAAGGAGAACATTTTACATGACAGAGGTTGTACTTGCTTTTCTGTTCCTCATTTTGGAAATCAACTTGTGGCAGGGTTGTGCTTGAAATTATTTCAATGCCTCTCTCTAGGTCCCTGCGGAAGTCCTGGCAAACTGGAATTCAGTGCATGGTTCATTAAATGAAGCTGGCAACTATCTCATTGAAGTCAGCAAAGAGCAAGTTGGATCGAATATTGCCAAAGAGCTGAAAAAACTGAATAGGAGATGGGCTAAATTCATCAAGAAGACACGCTTTGTAAGATAATGGTTTCGTAATACTCTTTTGCCAAGCAGCCTTCAAAATCATCTTTTCTAAACTTATCAGCTTGTTAGTCAGAGCTTAATAAATCTTTCAGTCAACTGAGTATTTCCAGTTTTAAGACAAGAGGAACAGAGAATACACAGAGGCATCCCATTCATAAGTCTTTGCAACTCAGTTAAATGCTCTTTGTAACAATCTAGAAAATACTCATTTTTTAAATCAAAATTTCAAAACCACTTTAAAGTGGATAACTTATTACAGGTTAAAGCTTCTTATTTAGTTATAGAGATAGAGGTATTCAATTTATTAAGAGCTTGTGAACCTTTGCTGAATTGTGTAATCCCTACTTCAGCTAGAAGAAGGTAATTATAGCTGCATGGATATTTCTAGGTTATTCAACTTTATACCAGCTCACTTGACAGGTTTTTAGGTGGCTGTAAATTCCTATACAATCTGCTTGATGTTATGTATATTACTTTTTCTAGAATAATTTCACAGTAGCAGCATTGTAACTCCAGCTGGGGCTGTTAGAGCTCTTAATTTTCTAAGTTGAGCCTTTCAATAACATTTATTAAGGGTACTTTTGTGATGTTAAATGATGGCAAAAAATTACAGTATTTTTGTAGGAGATGAGCTTAATGAGAATGTTAATAAGAGGCATGTTCGTAAGAGTGAGGAAATCTGGAGTTGCTTGTAAAAGCTATTAGTAACATTTCAAGAGCTGTTTTTAGGAAGTACATTCAGAAAGCAGAAATCATAGAATCAGAGAATCACTAAGGTTGGAAAAGAGCCACAGGATCACCCAGTCCAACCATTCACCCATCACCAATGGTTCTCGCTAAACCATGTCCCTCAACACAACATCCAAACGTTCCTTGAACACCTCCAGGGTCAGTGACTCCACCACCTCTCTGGGCAGCCCATTCCAGCACCTGACCACTCTTTCAGAGAAGTAGTATTTCCTAACGTCCAGCCTGAACCTTCCCTGGTGCAGCTTGAAGCCATTCCCTCTAGTCCTATCACTAGTCACACGAGAGAAGAGGCTGACCTCCAGCTCACTACAGCGTCCCTTCAGGTAGTTATAGAGAGCAATAAGGTCTCCCCTGAGCCTCCTCTTCTCTAGACTGAACAATCTCAGCTCCTTCAGCCGCTCCTCATAAGGCCTGTGCTCCAGACCCCTCACCAGCTTTGTTGCCCTTCTCTGAACAAATAGACAATCTTACAAGTGCTTAAGGACATAAGGGGTTATTTTTCTGGTATTGCATTGGACATCATATAAACATATGTGTAGGTCGACATAGTGCATGGGCAAATGCTTGAAATGTGACCTGACTACCAGTACCATTAAACCTTTATCACACTTGCTGGCCTAGATTTGGCCAACACCAGCTATCATTCCCTTTGACAATTCCCTGGCATAACTTGGGAAATGCTGTATCACAGGAATTCTTCTCCATGGTAGTGTGGATGTGGCTGCTCTCTTATAGGGAAGGGGAAATCCATGTGGGCACAGGTTGTGTTGCCCTACCTGCTCCCAGGTTTGAAAGATCAAGCCTTGGGTGATTTATTTACCAGTGTAAGTTTGGTGTTTATTTGTCCTTCATTGCTTGTTGAGTGCAAAAGCAGGAAAGTAAACTCGATGACTGTATGCTACAGGGGAGTAGTGGATAGATCCCTGTGAACTGATGATGAGTACGAACACCTTACCCTACTCTTTGTTCATAGCTTGGCGAAGAGAACACAGATACTGCTGAAAAGGCCAGGGAGCTTCCAGGAAGCATGGAGAAAATTGAAGAGCTCCTTGGAAGTGTAGACAGCTGGGCAGCAGAGACTGAAGGCCTTCTTGGTGAGATTGGTCACAAGACACCTGTGGAACCTCAGATGGAAGAATATTTGCAGGTGAAAATGGAAATACATTAATACATACATACACCTTAAAATACTTGTTAATCAGATTTTCGTCTTTCAGCATGGATTTATGACCTGAGTGAACTGCATCTTCATCAGTGAAGAAATAAATGCAGGTTTTGTGCTGTAACACAAGGTGGTAGAAAGACAATCAATGCTAGTATTTCAGTGCTGTTTCCCAGAATCAGTCCTAGATGAGCTAGCTACAAATGAGTGTCCAGATGACAACTGCCAATGAAGCGGTGTTGGTGCTGTTGATTGGTAACTTGCTCTCTAGTGATATTAATAGTGATATTAGTCATGTGCAGCACAGCATTTGCAGCAGATTATAACTTTGCAAGGTGCTAAAATTCGAATTTACAGTGCTTTCTGTCATGTATCCTTGCTTGGGACAGTTTGTATTCAATGCTTTCCTGTCAAAACTGAAATACCTGAGGTATCTGCAGCAGCATCTTGGGTAATCTGTGTATCTCATCTTACAGGCAGTTGTTCTAAACATCCACAGTGAGCACTGCTGAATTTTTTTGTTACTTCCATTTCTGTCTGTTGTCTCCACTGTCTCTAAGCCAGAGATTATTGTTTCTTCCTAGCAAAGGGTAGGTTGAAATATGTATGTCCAACTCTGCAGCTTCACTGCAATGTCTTGTTTACTTTCTTGTCCTGCCAGTGAAGATGAGACTGAACAAAGACTCATCTTCACTGGGCTTTGCACTAGAGAAGCAGAAGCACTGTCATTTATTCCTTTTTTCCCATTTCTGCAACAGAGGCAATATAGTCTAGTAGTAGGAAGGCAGCAGCCAGAAACAGGGTTCATTGAATTTCTTCTGTCCAAGTGCTAAGATTAAACACAGATGTTCTTCAGTACATTAAATCCATGTACAGTAACTGCAAACCAGATATTGCTCTAGTTTACTTTAAGTTTGTGCCTTCTTGTTAGTTTACAGAATTAGGAAGTGTGAGGCTATGAAAAGAATATATTCATCTTTTTGGGCATATATTTATAAACTAATCCTCATTTTGCAGTATGACACCAGTTTGTTAAAAAATAATTAAGTAAAGACACCCTGAAATACAGCTTCCAAAAATATGAATGATATTGTGCATTTATGTCTGTGAGCAGGAGAGATCTGGTCAGTAATTGCCCACAGCACAATAGGTCAAGAACCCACTAAAGCACTGATTATCATTAAAAGAATGCTAATTGACAACTTCAAACAGGAAAGTGTGTTGAATATTCATAGATCAAAACAGTTCTAATATGGACATTTCGTGATAAATATTCAAATATGGCACACTACTTTTTGCATGCAAAACACCCAGCTGCTTCCTGCCTTTTAGCACTCAGTACCACAAGAAAGTCTGAGTCTTGATTATGTGCTTACTTTTGGATGACTTCATGATCAGGTAACGCATATCCAAATGTGTGGTTTGTGCTTTTGGAAGGCTGTTCAGATGGAGAGATGGCGTTTAAAAAATTACTTCTAATTGAGTCTGAGGCAAAGTACTGATGATATCGCATTGACAGAAAGAATGTGTCAGCAAATGGAATCCCCTGTGGATGGCAGCAGACTCTCTCTACACAGAGATTTTGCAGCAAAATACACTGACTATTACTGGGATATATGATTTTGTTCTCGACCAAATGTTGACCGTTCATGTTTAATGCTGGCTTTTTCATTCAGTTTCTTTAAACAAAAAGACATAAATACTGTGCAGACTTCTAAAGCTTTTCATTCAACCAGAGCTTGGCTGCAAGGGGAATCTCGTGCCAAGAGCAAGTTATGGCAGTAGAAGGGAGATTGCAATCTCTGATGAAGAATGCTTCAAGTCAGGTGTCCCAACAGCATTGTCACGCCACTGGGTTGCCGGCACGAATTAAAGAAGCCAGAGACAGAATAGAGGTACTCCTTCTTTATTGTTATTGTGCTTTATACCTGCAGTTTTTAGCGGTATGTGATTAGGAAGACCCCTTTTCATTCGTGTAGAACAAAAAAAGTTAATACTGTTGGAATCGGTGCCCTAGACTCTTGCCAGGGGCAGAAATTAGAGCATTGCAAAGATGAGTATCTCAACTCGAAAAACTTGAGTGATGTTATGAGGCAATCACATTACATAATTAATGGAACTTGTGCATGTTCTGAAAAGTCTCTTTCTTTCAAGGCTGTTATGGGTGACATCAACAACATCCTGCCCAAATCTGAGAAGAAACCCTCACAAAAGGAAGCTTTACTCAATTTTGAAGAATCTCAGAAGGATATTGAGGTTTCCATTTCAAAGGCTGTGCAACTTGTTAGTCAAAAATTAAGTCCCGAAGTGCATATTTCAAGATATGAGGTAGGTTCGTTTTCTGAGCCAGCTGAATGGAGTATTTCTTAGTGTCATTTAATGTCTTCAAAGGTGAGAAAAACATGAGAATTTTTGGGGCAGCTTTTAATCTTTTTTTTTTTTTGGCTTAAGTATAAACCAAATTTTTAGTTTAGTTTTGTTAGCATATATTGACAGGCAGACAATTTGAATGAGGAAATATGAATCTGAATACCAGTTTATTTAGTGCCCTGTCTTAAATTATTCCATCATTCTCAGATCCCTGTTCTGAGCTACTGCAATTTTTTTCCTGATTAATAATTATGATTCCCATCTTGAATCATATGCCTGAATTCTTGGACAAGTTATTAAAGTGTGATTATAAATGCTGAATCTCCACTTCTTTTTCCAGTGGCTAAATGATAAAGAAAGTGTCAGATGTCAAAATTCAGATCTCTAAAAGGGGCCCTTAGTGAGGTACGAAACATGGAAACACCCAATATCTGTGTTGCCTCACACTGCACAGTGAGTTCTGGGCAGCCCTATGCTGGCAGCTGCACAGAGCTCACAGGGTCCCATTGCATCAGTGCAGACCTTTCACATGCTTTATGGGAGACATGGGACACGGCTGCGTATGTTCCCTGGAAATGAGCAGAATTCAGGAACTTTAGTCTTTTCTCTTGGTACCACATTTTCCCCTGAAGGTTATTAAAGGAACAACATTTGCTTCTGTCTATAAAACATATATTGATAGTGTCTGCAGCTTTTTTGCAAATATGCAAGAGTGGAGAATGCCCTTGTTTTCAGTCATGCAAGGGCCACCCCAGCCCATACTTGCCACGTATATGTGCTTTATATGTGTCCTTTATAGGCTACTGATGACATTTTATTAGATTGATAAGCTACATTCAGTCCTGTTTATCTTCTGTAATGCTGCTTTGTTTTGCAGGAAGCTTTTAATGCTCTGGACAATAAAGTTCTTGACAATTTTTTGAAAGCAGTTGAACAACTGAAAAACATTTCATCTGATCAGGAAAAGCTGGAAGTAGAAGAAAAGAGTGAAGATATTCGTAAAAGATGGGAGGTGAGATAATATTGGAAGGAGACTCCGCTGTCTGTTCTCATTATGCCTTGCATCTTGGAAAACACATTTTGTCACACTGTTTTCTGAGACTTTAATTTGCTTTGTAATACTGTCTCTCCATCTCACAGGGATAATGTCTTCTGAATTTTGCAGGCTGTTCGTGATGAAATTATATCCTGTGTCCAGCTTCTATTAGAAAGGGAAAAAAAGAAATTTAGCACAACTTTTAAAAAAATCAATAAGCAATTAGGGAAAGAAAAGAAACTCCTAAATATGAATAAAACTAAAGGGCTCATCAAGGAACATGAGGTACGTGACCCTTGCCTTTTCTGCTCACTTATTTCTCTTTCTGAATGCATTGTCCTTCCTGCTCCTGCTTCCTTTAGTGGATGTAGTAGCTTGTGTTTGTGAAATAGAACTCTTGTGTTATGTATACAGAGAACAGAGGCTGCCAAAAGTATTTCAGATTATTTCATTGACTGTCTGACTGCAGGCAATAGCCTCTTTAATTATTAGTTACCTCCTTTTTGCATAGATGTTATCTTTTTTCTTTTTTTTTTTTTTAAGGGCATTCTTGAAGCATGGAACAGATTTATCTGTGCAAAGTGTAAAAATAAGAAGTGATTTTGTGTTCTTGATTTGTTACAATTGTTTTGCTACAGTTGAATAAGATTGGCGCCTTCAAGTGAGAGTGCAGTAGTCTCACTTTGTGTTCGTGGAGCATATAAATTAAACAGAGTTAGACTTTAATATTTCATTTGTTGGGGTGAGGCATAGTGAATCTTGCATATTCCGTAGGCAATAGTTGTTATGCTTCATTGCTGCTAACATTTTTGTTCACTCTCTTTGATATGCATTGATGTGGCCAGTTTACGACTTAGAAGGGTAATAAAATGCTCTCTGTTGAAATTCTGCCCTTTGCTGAAGTAAGCACAGTTTTTGTGTTTGCTTTTCATGAGTTTATTCTGACCCAATAGTAAATATCCGATAGAAAAGAAAAATAAACATTCTTAGTTGCATTCCTTCTGCTTGTATTTTTGTTAGATTTTTATGTATCTTAATTTCAGCCTCAAGAGTAAAATCACTGATTGGGAGTATTTTAAATACATGTTCCAGTTCTGTTTTTTTCTGTAGTCAGTATTTTAAATGTCAGTGTGCAGATGACTTGGGATCAAAAGTAGCTAAACTTGTAGTTACAGAAGTAATTTCAAAATCAAGTGTGAATACAGACTTGGAAATGCAGCTGGGGAAGACATTCCCAGAAATCCCAGTTTCATTCCTGGCTTTATTTGAAAAAAATATCAAGGAAGGTAAATGTTTCTCTTGTGATTTGATAGCTTTTACTTTAAATCCATTCATCTGAGAAGACAATGGAAATAGAAACATGTATGAGAATAATTAGAGTTGCCTATCCTTATGGCTTAGCATGAGATTATTGTATTATTTTCCTTTGTTTAGACCTTTTTTTCGCATGAAGGCAGCCTGAAAGAACTTAGCAAGTCACTAGAAGATCTTAAAATATTGGGAAAGCTAGCAGAAGAAACTGTCCCAGACCTACAGACATTCGCTGCAGACTCTGAACAAAAGCTAGAAAAGCTTCAGCAAACGGTGGCAGATACATACACGGCCTTGCTGTCTCATGCTGGAAGAAGACAGCCATCCAAGAAAGAGTGGGTGACTGAATGCATGATGTTTTGTAGCCTTGTAAAGATCAGATACGTGGGCAGATGTTGTGATATTGTGAACATACTCCGAAGTATGTTACTATGGGCAACTTCACTTTTTGAATGTTTAATATTAAATTTCAGAATCTAGCAGTGTTTGATTACCCTTCCACACAGCTGCACTGTTAGGTTTTAATCATAAGCCTGGATTTCTTTTTTCACCTTTGTATTTCATATTTTGTTCTTAAGCTGAAATTTCTTTTAAACCATAGGGGCTCCATTGTTGCTTCTGAGAATGGAGAAAAGCCCAGTTCTACTCAACAAATTGATATCCTTTCAGTACAGGAGGTAAGAAGTCAATGCTTACCGTTAAGACACAGTGCTCAGTCTAGAGGAGATCACTGGCAAAGGAAAAAACTGATTACTTCTGTTACTGTTCTTATTGTGGCGGATTTCAGGTCTCTTGTCACAGAACAAAAGCCCGTTTCACTTGGGAACCTAGAAAGAGTAAATGTTCAAAAGTAACTTGCAGGGAACAGCCCTAAGCATCCTGAAAATATCTGCATCTCCAGTCTTGCGTTTTATTTTGCTAAAGAGTGCTTTTCAGCTGAAAGAGCCATATGTGAAGCTGTGTTGAAGTGTAAATCCCACACAGCGGCCCAGTAATTTGAACAAATTTCTAAGGAAGCAGAGAGGAAAATTAGTGAAGAGTTGGAGGCATTTTCTTTAGAAAAGTAGGGGGAAAAACAGAATCAATGTAATTTCTTAGAAAAAAAATTCAGAGAGAAGACATTACTGTTCATGATGTGGACATCACAGAAGATGTCTCATTTAGGATAAGCATTTGTGGCAGTGAGGCCGTAGACAGCTCATCAGACAGCATCCAGACTGTCTGTTGGAAAGGATCCATTGCATTTACAGTAAGTTGGCAGATACAGAGGAAGTGGCTGTTATCAAGGGAGATCTCTTGCAAAACTACTTATATTGTCCCTGATAACAATGATAAATTCTGCTCCATCATGGGTACTTGAAGTATGAAGCGTGTAACTGATGTCAGCTGGCATTAAACACAGGAGAGTATATCCTGGAATCAGGAGCAAGCTATGTGCACAATGATTTGGTATAAGCAGCCTAAAAAAAAGGTGCAGAAGGCAGTGCCTTTTGGCTTCTGCAGCAAAAATTCACACAAATGGCTTGTGATTGCCAGAGTTATGATGGGGTGGTTACATGTGCAGAGGCCCAGCATTAGTGTGGAAGGAATGTACGATCTGGCAGCACGTCTTCTAAAATCTGCTCTTTTGGCTCGTTGTTGAGATAAAGCACATCTTGTGTTCGTGAATGGTATCTCTCATCTCCTTTGGCACACGTGAAGCATTGCTTCTTTCAGGAGATTACAGACATCTGCTGATCTTCACTATGTTTTGACACAGTGTGATGCAGAAGTCATTGTTATCTTTTTTGTTTTTGACTTAGACATCAAGACCCTCTGAAGATACGGTTTTGGGAACAGATATGAAACATCACAATGGAGAAAGCTGTGAGAAGATGTTTGAGGAAGACAGTGATTTGCCCGCACCAGCTTTATTAGAGAGGTAATTTTTATAAGTAAAAATGCATGTATATTAAGAGATGATACAATGCTAGACATTCATAAGTTAATAGACTTTATGAAACGTTGGGTGCACTTTTGATATGAAGAACTCTGTTCTTGCTCTACTTCTGCTTACTTAGTATTTCTTTGCATTCGATAAGGAAGCACTGTAGTAGCTAAATAACACAAATACCAGCATATTATAGGAAGAACACTTAAAGCTATTACAATTTTTCTTCTGCTCTTTTCTTGGAACAGAGAAATCTGTATCCACCTTACCAATAACACCAAAGACAACAACATTAAGGAAAAGTGACAAGTTCTTAAACTACTTCACATTTTTACACTTATAAAACTGAATTTAAAGAATGCCAGAAGGCACGTGCACGTGAAAATTATCTATGTGAGCAATGTCTCAGCCATGGTATATATTGCTCATTTATGCCCATTCATTTGCAGCTTAGGTAAAAATATGCATTTGCAACAAACTGCTTATTTTATATGGCAGTCTTGGTTGACAACACCCAACTTCTGCTATGTTCCATTAAATTAGAAGTAATACTCACACTGAAAGTGATTGTATCTTTCTTTAGCTATAACACACAAAGAAGGAACCTGGAGGAACTTTTACAAGTAAGCAGAGATAAAGTAGCATCTGGCTTTACTGACGAAATAAAAGGCACTTCATGCCTTCAAAATAAATTGCTTGAATTACAGGTAAGTCAGTCTGCATCTTTTTAAACAATACTTGATGCCTTAATTGTTGTTTTCTCATGTAGAGCCCTTACCTTCTATGCATTATGAGTGCTGTCAAGGGATACAGAGCATCCTTACAAGCAGGTTTATTGAAAACAGAGAGAAACTGAGGGTTTAACATTTAGCACAACCAAATTCCTATTTAGCAGTGGAGTTTTGCCAGTATTGCTAAAAGAAGAAATTGGTAGCTATCAGTTCCTAATTTGCAAGATCTAATGGAAAAAATAACTGCAGAAAACAGATAAATAGATAGATAGCAGGAATGGTAAGTGATGGACCGTGGCCAGGCTGGAGGAGTCTTCAAAATTGAACCGTCAAATGTCAGTGGTGGACGTGCAGAATGAAACTCTTCCAGGACTTAGAACTTAAGTACGTTTGTGAGAAACTTAAGGTGGTGTTACAAGGCACATAATTGGTGTTAGAGATTTTATTGTTGTAATTTTTCAGCTCTTCCACTGGAATGAGCACAGAAGCTATCTAGCATGTTAGAACTTGGTTCAGTTCTAAGTTTGAATTTTGTTCTTTCAAGAACAGTTAAAATGAGATATTTCCTATTCATTCTTGTGTAAAAATGGCTGAACCAGACTTATCAAGCATTTCTAAACGTAATGCAGGCATGTATCTGACACAGAGAATTTCATTCTAAAAAGCTGAAAGAGATTCGCATGCAGCTGAAAATTGAGCCTTTGAAAGAAGAAACCCTTAACTAAGGATGACGTTATCAACTTTTTCCATAGAAACTCTTGTGATTGTCATTTAATGAACTGCCCAGTCTGTTGTACAGAATCATATTAAATCAATTAACCCTGCATGTCTTTTAGATGGTAGAGAATGATATCAATTCTGGTTGGGCACAGTTGGGAAACATCTCATCTACCTTAGAAAACCTTGTGGATGAAGCGGAACAGGCTGCTATTTCTGAGACAAGAAGCAAACTAGAAGGAGAATGGAAAGAACTTCAGGATATTATAAGTACCAGGTATAAAATAACGTTTCATGAAATTAGCAAAGGAATTGTTCGTTGTAAGTAAAATGTGTATTTCAAAGTGAACAGTGTGTGTTATAGAAAGTGTTCATGTATTTTTAACTGCCTTTTGTTTTAACTGCATAACTATCTTCTTCTTAATTATGTGTGGCAGATAGTGTGAATCTCTTCAGGAAGCTCAGAGTGTAACAGTGCTGTGCAGTATTCTCAACCTCCTTTTTATTTCCTGCAACCTTCTGGTTAAATAAGCTGTGGTTCAAGCTGCTTCTCATGTTTATCAATAGAAAAACGTGTTTGACCTCAGGAAGAAAAAGAGAATTAGATCGATCAGACAGTCAATTACAATAACTTTGTGGCTTTTTGTGCTGTAAAATGTCAGGTGTCTTTTCTTGCTACTTTCCCAATTTGTGTTTCTTTACCTTTCTTGTAGAACGAATTCTTTAAGGACTGCCTTGGAAATTGTTTTACCAATAGAAAATGAGTCCATTCTTCTATGTGAATTAGATCAACGGCTGAACAAAAAGGGCATCCAGCAGTTTAATCTGATGAACAGTGATCTTGCTTACAGAGAACTAAAGGTACGGAAAAATGCTGATGTGCAAAGACAGCATCCCAACCAGGACAATTCTTAGTATCTCTAGGAATTAGAGGACTGCATTGGGTTTCTCACTTAGGACTTTTGCACCATTCACAGTACTTCCCAAAACTTTTGATCTGATTTGTGTCTGAACACATTTTAATCCATTTACTTCAAATGCTGTTGCTCCTGTAAAGCCAGGCAGGCACCCTTGATTGGCTCTGCTGTAAAAAGCATAGCAATGAATATTTAATATTTGGTCAGGACTTTCCTTTGCTACAGTTTTACACTGCCTCACCTTGGCTATATGTCACTTTGTGGAGCAATATGAGTAAAGTGGTGTTAATTAATGAGCTAAACTAAGCTGCCTCAATCACATCTGCTGGGGGATCTGAGTGTGCTCAGGGTTGGACTTTTTAGCTGCTTTCAGTATCTTGTTCCTAGACTCTGCACTGTCTGCTAGGCGAGGTGGATGTTGTTTTGTTCCTGATATGTTGTCCCTGCTGAGCACATAGGCTGCTACACAGCACTGAAAGTTTGCATTTGTCTGCCCTTGGCTCTCAAGCTGAGTAGAGTTTCAGTCTCTCAGGCTCTGGGACAGAGTTCATGTGCACTCTTTGTCTGAGATGACTCCTTCTGGTTGGAAGGGTCCTGCATTTTTTCCTAGCTTTGCACTTCTGGGGTTTCACAACACTTATGTACTGCTGTTCATCTGAGGGCTGCATAATCCTTTAACTAGGTAGTGAGCAGGCTTCACAAGGAGATTTTTAGATGTGTGTGAATCTCCTCTGAAAACATAGCAAAAGAAAACATAAAAGGTGGCAGAAATAACAGTCATCTGTGTGCTCACCTGTACTCCCAAGTCCCAGGACTCTCATCGGTTTTCTCTCCTATTTGTCTGGTTGCTGGCAAGGTGGTAGGGCTTTTTTCATAATGCTGAATAAATTCTCTGCCTGTGGAATACCATTTTATTTGATTTTGCTCTTTTAACCCATCCTTCACCAAGATCCAGAGTAGGGAAAAAACAGTTTTTCTTTCTTAACCACCTTATTTAGCATACCTACTGTATTGCTGTGACAAAGTCGTTCTGCATTAATGACTTCAGATTGCCTTATACAGACTCAGGTTTATATTTCTAACATGATGTTACCTCTTAGCAAACGGTGAACTGAACAAATAGGCACAGCAACACAGATTTACCAAATCAGTCACATTTGATATTATTTCCATAGCTAGATCTTCCACGGTAATAAATTGTAATGGAAATTCCAAACACCAGAATCCAAAAGCTGTTCTCCTTCACACTTTGAACAATATTTATGCATATATTTTATTTGGATCAGTAGAATTTGTTTTTCATTGGTTCAGCTTGAATACAGGATACAGACTTTCTTTCACTTACTAACAGTGTTGGTGTCTTTCTCTATTTCAGGAGCTACAGAGATCCATATTAAATCAGATTGAAGTGTGCAAACAATTGGAACACCTAGATAGCTCAGCAAGAGATGAATTTAGTCCACTAGATCTGCAAGCTGCAAGTAAAATTATGTTTTATTATCAAAACCAGCTGGAAGAAATGAGCCATAAAATGCAAATCCGAGAGACAGTCCTTAAAGATCTGGAAGCTTTTATGGCCTCATTGAGGAAAATTAAGTCTTCTGTCGAACATCTCACAGATCCCCTGGGCCAACCTGAAATACAAGGAAAAACATGGAGAGAGGCTGCACAAGAACTTTCTCATATGGCAAAAGAGGCTCAGTGTTTGGATGAACGCTTGAAAACAGTTGATATCTGCTTGGAAGATGCTGAGTGTGGGAGAAATACTAGCTGTGAAAAGCTTGTTCAAACTTTGTCTGAAGAGCTAAATGTGACTGGTGATCACTCCAGTGAACAGATGCTTACGGAGGGAAATGATTTATACAAGGTTTTTTCCACCAGAAATGAGGAACTCCTTAAAAACATTCAGGATCTACGTGATAGAATTAACAAAATAGGTTTGAAGGATCCAACAGTTCCAGCTATTCAACAAAGGTGAATTGTTTTTCAAAGCTCTTGTAATTAAATAATTTCAGTGAACTCAGAGGTTCTATGGACTCTTTGCAGTAGAACACTGAAACCTGACTGTGTCTTAAAGCTTCTTCATAACACTGAAAGATTGTGAGTTGTGGTTTATTCTCTGCTTTACAACCTAAAAAAGGGAAGCTTTCTCCATTTATTTTGTTTTAAACACCATGTATGTGCTTCTTTGACTGTTGATGAAGAGGAAACAGGAGGAGGCTGATTGTTACTATCATAGTTTTCAATCAGATAACTCAAACAGGGAGACAGCTCTTCTTCCCGAGCACCAACATGTGATAATCTGAGTAATAGTGTTATTTTACCATACCTTGAGTAAGTCATTCACGTGATTCCTGTATCTCAGATACTGTTTCAGAGGAGTTCTCTGCAGCCTTACAAAGGATGAGTAAACAGTTCACTACAGTCTTAGTGTGGGGAAAAAGGGAGAGGAGTTTGTGGTTATGAAATCCCACACTATGCCATAACTTCCTTTCTTAGACCTTATTTAAAGATAGCTGGAGTGCACTTGACATTTTCATACAAAACAGTTCACTGTGTTCACACAGAACTCATTGGCCTAAAGGATTTGGGATTGCTTACTCAAATGGCTCCTAGGTCAGTATAACTCATCTGGCAGACTGTCAGATTTCATGGTCTGAAAATCAAATTATGCTTTTAATGATGTCATTTAATATAGTAAGCGTGGTCAGCTCAGGATGAAATTTCTAGAGAGCTTTGATAATTACATTAATAGAAAAAAAATCAAGACTTGCTTTAATATAAGCCTGTATTTCATTTTTTTTTCCTAATAAAGGGTAAAATCATTAATGGAATTGGAGAAGGAATTAGATTGTTCTGCTGTTGAAATGAAATCTATGCGAGAAATTGCTAATAAGCTCCTGCAGATGAAAGAGGAAAAAGCAGAAGAATCAAATGAGCAGTGCAGAGTTACAGAGAGATCGTGGGAGGATACAAAACTCTTGCTCGCTGAATGGTAAGGAAAAAAGTTGTATTTTAAATAGTATTTTACAAGTGAGAAGTTTGCTTATGAAATGAATCAGCAAAAAAGTCTTAAAACCATGCTTCAAAGTAAGTGAAATTCTGATGCAGTAGGAAATGTTACTGCTACAGTGCTGTAGAATGTCATGATGCCAAGAATGGTACGTATAAATTTGCAGCCAAAGCTCATTAATATTATTTATTTTTAAGAAATCACAACCCTGTCATATAACTGGTATGTAGTGATATGGTGAACTTAATAGGTATCCAAAAGAAAAGTCTGGCTGTTGGTGTCTTTTATGTTTGCTGTGAATTTCGTGCCAGCACATTCAAAAAGAAGCCAGACTGAATCAAAACAAGGAGGACAGCTGACAGAGAGTCAGGAAGAAACTAAGGAACTAAGGAACTTCGTTTGATAAGCATAAGAGAGTCTGGGCTCCCATACATATATATTTAGGAGAAAGAAGCAGGTGGGAGGCTTAGGCTGCTCCTTTATGCATAGTCCATAAACAGTTAATCTCTTTTTTCAATAGCCAGGAGCAGT
This sequence comes from Pavo muticus, assembly GCA_016647715.1. NCBI lineage: Eukaryota > Metazoa > Chordata > Aves > Galliformes > Phasianidae > Pavo > Pavo muticus. Next base: position 4,622,270 of record JACDJE010000028.1, on the reverse strand, counting down.
GTGCGAGGGCTCTGGAGCTCCTGAAGCAGTATCAAAGCTGCAAAAGTAGTCTAACCAGCATCATCCAGAAACAGGAGATTGTGCTTTCACAGCAAAATTCGTACATGGGGAAGGACAATCTGAACAGGCTGATAACAAAGGTGAGTGAAAGGAACTTAAGGAAAAGTTAAACAAATAAATAAAGTACCTTTCCTGGGAGTGTGGGAATGTTCCGGTGTGTAGGGTTGTATACCTGGACTTCAGGGTAAGTGTTAAGTCCTTGCTTTCACTTTGGCTTCCAAAGTACTTTTAAGGACTATACTCTGATGTTAATTTGATGACCAGCTTTATTTAGTAAATCACGTTCTTGTTAAAGGAGATTTTGATCTAAAATGGAAAAAACTGTTCTGATCCAATACCAAAACAAGATGAAATCTTGTTCTGCCAATAAAAAAACATGTCTTGAAATCAGCAAGACTTATTTCACCCGTACTCTTTAGAACATTTTTATATTTTCTATCAAGTTAAAAACCTTCTAGTAGGTGGTTTTCAAATATACAAAAGCAACAAAATCCATTCACTGCTAAAGGGATGTTTTAAAGCATTGTAAACACCTCAAGCAAAAGTAATATCTTATGTAACTCCTTGGGGACTGCTTGTTTATCTGCTGTTGTAATGTATAACCAAGAATGTAGATCTGCATCCTCTCCCTGCTCAGGTCATAGACAGGGCTGCAGGGTTTGTCTGCACTGCACAGTGCTATGTGGAGATTTCAGCTAACCTTGAGAAAGAAGCTGAAGAACAGGAGCTGTAGGGCTGTGTCAGCATGACACATCCACTGAAGGACTGGACCGTGACAGATCTGTTCTGCTTCCCAGGCTGGAACTTGTGTACCTTGCTGTACATCATTACCACCTTGCTCAGAGCCTGCTTGGGGTTGCCAACATGATACTGCACTGGGATGCAGACTTCTGGGAGCCAGAGGAGTTTTGGCTGGCCTGACAATTCAGTATTTTATTGAGCTATATTTTCAACATTAATCTCTGACCTCATACTGACTTTGCTGACCAAACAGTGTTGTGGTTCAGACAAAAGCTTGACTTCTAGCTACTTTATTTTTTATGTAAATGAATGCAAGTATTGGATGTAGGTGTCCATAGCTAATGGACTGTGGGACAGCAGCATTTCCATTGTGACCATTTTGGTGAACAGGTTTCACCTTTCCTGGCTGGGTTACATAACAAGCTGCTTAGATGCCGTTTTTAGGCTTTCTGATGAGACACCAACCATACTTCAGGAACATTTGCTCTCAGCCAGTGCCTGGGATGATTAAATTTAAGAAGGAGCGTAAACATTTTCTTCCCTCGTGGTGGGTGCCCGTGTGCATCACCTGCCCTCCAGCTCAAGCAGGATCTTTTCTTGATCTCACCAGTGGGACCTCTGGCACCTCATGTTGCTTGAGTTCCCACTGCAGGGGAGCTTGCTTGCATGCCCCAGCCCCTAACCTTTTGGAGACCCTTTGCTTAGATTACAGCTCCTCTGCCTGTTTTGCAGCTGCCACTCTCAGAATGCAAGTTTGCAAGAGCTGCTGCATAGTACAGACATGTCCTTCAGTATTCATCGCTTATTTGTAATTAAGTATAATGGTAACAGAGAAGATCATCTGCCTTGCTGAGAGTTGTGCTGCTCTGCCGTCCCTCCCCTTATCTCTGGTTGGCAGGATCTGTCCGATGAGATGCTTGTCATCTCTGCGAATTAGAGTTTGTAATAGCCTAACGCTAGAGGTCAGTGTTTCTTTTCCAGTCGGTTTCCGTGTTGTTTGTAAACACTGATGTTACTATCAAGCACAAAGAGGCGGTCTCGTGTTTAAGTAGAAAATAGAAAAAATGGACGATTTTATTTCTGGCAGTGGCATATTTGACAATTCTGAAGTGGAATCTAAGCTTTTATAAAAGTAGTTCAAAACCTGGGGATCACAGTGCCAGGTAATGAGGATGTGAGATAATTATTACATTGTGCGCTGTTTATTTCTGTAACTGAGATGCTGTGTTTGGATATACAGTCCCCTTGGATCTTATGACTGTCACTTTTAAATCAAGCTGTGCTTTTAGGTCTCGTAGTAGGAAGTATGCTGTCCATAGTTCTCACTCAGCTGTTCTGCTAGCAATGACAGAACGAAGAGGAAAATGTTCTTATCAGCATGGCAGGGATGCAATGGCAGAGAATACATTGCTAGTCTCATCATATTCTGTAAAATAGGTTATTTCATGTAATGCTGTTATTTCTCTGAACTGAAAGTAACAGCACATCACTTAAAACGTGTTGCTGAATAACCTGTTTTAAGCAAACATGCTTGTAAATGTCTGCTTGGTCTCTTTCACAGATTGAAGAGGCAAAAGAGGAATTTAATGATCACGCTGAAGATGTAGACAAAATAAATCAGATCTGCAAAAACCTTCAGTTTCAGCTCAATAAAATGAGAAGCTTTGAGGAGCCTCCGTTTGAGAATGAGGCTAACATTATTGTGGACAGATGGCTGGATGTATGTAAAAAGTAAATTATCGGGGTGGTCTTATCCGCTGTGCATTATAGTAATTGATTCTGACTCGTGTGATATTTGGAATAAATTAAGTGCAATATGGCAAAGAGAGAAATCCAGAGCAAAGTTTACAGAGTGTCTATTGGTGTAATGCTTTTGATAGTTTATATCATGGGCAATCTTAACAGTAAGTGATTGTGGGAAGTGCAGAAAGGCAACATTTGTGCTTTCAGCATGAATCTCTAAGCTTCCATAACAACTTCAGTGCATTTAGACTTTGGAGTCAGTGGGGGGAATTACAAAGCTGGTGCTGTTGGGGGGAAATGTTTGCCATCGTCGGTCTAGCCAGTGCATCAATACTGAGATTAGATGGTATTTACTGAGAGTAGATAAACATTAATGAGCAAGGCTCCTTCCTAAACCTGCCTTAAAACTGGCAAGCTGCCGTTTTGATTGGTGTGTTTAGCAGGGATTTAAATATCTTCTCCATGACTGGTTTGCTGTGAAGACACATGAGATTTTTTTCCCTTGCTGCACATAATGTTTATGCGGGTGGTTTTATTTTGCTCAGATTTTATTACACTGCCTTTGTTTTTAGAATATAACTCAATGTTTTGTGTATCTGTGTGTGTTTTCCGTGTGTAAATCTCCTGGTAGATCAATGAAAAAACTGAAAACTACTGTGATAATTTGGGAAGAGCTCAGGCTTTGTGGGACAAACTTCTTGGTTTATCTGGCACAATCGATGCATGGGCAAATGCAGAACTTAAGAACACAGAAGGCCGTTGTCTGACAGATGAGGACCTTACACAGCTGAAGGTAATTTGAATGAAATTCTTTAAATTCATATTGTAGTGATGTGGATTCTGACTATAAATATGCAGATCTCAAAGAGGTATGAGCTCTGCAAAAGCAGTGGAAGTCCTAATATTTCCAATTTTATCTGCCTGGACAGTTTCACTGAAGATACTGCATAATATGTAGGGGATGCAGGTCTTGGAAACTAATATGTATGTGTATATGTATATACAAGCTTTGTGGATTTATTAAATCATTAGAATTAATGCAGCACTATAAATGCTTTATTACACTACAGAAGTCCTCTCATCCCTTTGTACGGTGTGAACGTACAGTAAAGTCTGGAAATTTATGGTCTAAGTACAGTGGTGCACAAACTTCCTTGTACCTAGAGAAGAGAGAAAAGAGCATGTGTGGTTGCTAAGAAACTCCATTGGGCAGGCAGACATCAGTGGAGCCTGGGCAAGGCCTGCTCATGCCCCTTTCACACAGGTTCTAGCATTACCTCTACGAATAGGGGTGCAGTTGAATGTAGAAACATACGTACCAGCTTTGTGTCATTGAAGAGCCTCAAAACTGGGAATAAGTATTTTAACTAATGACCTTACAGTCATAATTGACCAACTGTGATGCTCTGTTGTAGTTACAGCCATTCTCTACTATACAGGACTAATTTCCTGCTTGAGTGGGGTTGAAACATAACTAAGTCCCATATCTGCTAGTTTGAAAATACGCAGGCAGCTCGTTCTCAGTGTTTATATGCTACAAATGCCCTGTTTTTCATTGTGCTTATCTGCAGCACTATTGCTACCATTCTTAGTGCTGCTCATTTGTTTTAATTTGCAGAGCAATAAAAAGCCAAGGTATTCTTGTTATGTGGATCTTCCCAGTGAAACAGTAGTATGCATGCTGTGCACAGGTGGTTGTTCTGTTGTTATTGTTGTTTTTACCACTGCGTTGTCAGAGTTAACCTGGGGCAGTTCAGGTCCCTGAGGGCTACACTAAAAATACACCAGCTGGCAACTGCAACTTAAAAGCTGTTTTGTTACCTGGAAACTGCTGAAGCCCACAGTGATGTGACCATGCCTCCAACGTGCCTTTCTGCTGGTGCACAGGAAGGGCTGTACTGGAGGTGGCTGAGGTTACTCCACTGCTCCTGCACAAGAAGATAATTCTCAAAAGAAAGGGAGGGGAAGGGGAGGGGGGGGAGAGCAACTCTCTTTCCCATGAGCTACCGTACGAGTGGAATAGCAGGAGAGAAAGGCAAATTCAGTGCATTTGTAGTTTTGTAAATTTTTTTTTTAATATATATATTCTGAAGCGTATATTAATTTGAATTACAAGCCCAATGCTGCAATGTTACACAGGGTTGAAACCCAGGGTCCTTTGCGACCACTCAGCAGAGCACGGGTGCATGTGCTTTCATGAAACCTATCCCAGAAGTACTGAGTAATGAATTTTTTGACTGTATATTTAAAGATAGTTTCAGTATGTGTAATGTCAGAGAAGTCCTTTCGCCTGTAGGCACGATGGAAATAGAAGTGCTTCTAAGGGCTGCAGGGGCTGGATGGGTCTTGAGGATTCCTTGTGTAGAGATTGCAAATGAATATTTTGTCCTGAGGGAATTTGGAATGCTGGAATCAGACACAGTGTGACTACTTTTGGCATGTAATGTTTCATAATGAAGCTGATATTTTTCTTCCACATTATTAGATGGTTCCAGAATCCATTCCAACAAGAAAACGTCCTTTTATATATAAGATTTATATTAAAAAAGCATATACAGGATATGTTTTATTTTATCTCATCCCTACCAAAATGCATAATCAGGGAACCAATTCTTGACTTAAGGCTATGATATCTGAGAATGTTTCAAGATGTATTACCCTTTTTGTAAGCATTAAGAAAAACATTAACAAATGCTTAGAACAAACAAACAAAAAAGACCCACAAGGATTATTTTCCTGCAACTTTGCTTGATTAATATAGAAGCAAAATAGTTAAGATTGTTAAATTTGTGCTAGATTTGCACTGACAGCTACTTCTGCCTGAGAAACCCGGAGTGTTTCTGACCCCAGAACCAAAAATTGTCAGCCTAAATTTCTAACATGAAAATCTTGAAGTAAGCAGCTGTTGGACCAGTGGGAGCTGTATGTGCCAAAACAAAGAATCAGAAAATGAGAATTATATTTTTCTAACAGAAACATGAAAATTAAACTTGAGAGAAAGAGAGTTATAGAAGTGTTTTTTCCACCATTAGGCATGCTTCTGTGTCCAGGAGCAGAAACTCCAGAAATTTGACAACACACTGGCTGAGATAGAAGAACTTCTAAATAGTAATGAACCTCCACTGGAGCTCCAGGTAGGAAGATGCTTTTACAGTGATGTGCTGGTATTCATGACTACAAGACCTGCTTCTAGCATCACTTTTGCCACAGTAATTTCTCGGTTTAACTTGCCCAAAGATAATTGTGGATGTTTTGTTGGCTGTTAGCACTAACACTTGATTTGTTGTCTTTCTCAAGCTGTCAGAACCAAACCTGTCATTGTAAACACAAAAGCCTCTCTCTGTCGTGTGCCTTTTATGGGCTCAGACCTGATCCAACTGTTCTGCACTCCTGCCTAAAAATGCCAACGTGTGGTCTTTTGCTATTGGCAAAGAACATGGCACAAAGGGACTTTGTTATCCCTTTGTGGATCCCATCAACTCAGCATGCTGCTGGCCTATTTTAAACTGTACCATTATGTGTGTGTGGCTTAATGTAGCTCAGCAGTATGTAGGTATTTACTAAGGGGTGTTTATTATGTTATTTTTTCCTTTGGGATATCACAAGGAAATATTCGTCTTTTTATGTTAACGTTACACATCAAAGAATAAGTCCTTCTCCACTGTTTGAGACCACATGAGCCTGCCTTGATCCTTTACCAATTCCCTAGGCTTCTGCCCCCTGTCAGATGTACGTTGAGCTTGACCTAGTTTGGCTATTTGTGAGTTTATCCTCAACAGACAGTGAAGTCAGAGGAGTTTCATTCAGTAAAGTGATCAGAGATGCTTAAGGACAGACTAGCAACTGCATGCTGTGTACAGTATATTCCTCAGGAGCACCAGACATGCTCAGCCCCCTGAGATGGTCTTACAGCATGTAGCTATGATTTCATTGAGTTGGTGTCTCATGCAAATCTGCAGAAGCTTTAAGGGAAGGGTTGTTCCCCTTAGTTGTTAGCCTTGAGTCAGACTTCCCCACCTCTGATCTCCTTGCCTGTTTTTAAGAGTCAGCATGGGAAATCCCCACTGGGATTTCTGCAGGAAAGTGTGTTGCAGAGGGGAGGTGGGGTTCTCTTTACCCTGACAGCTGAAAGGCTCATAAGGTTTTTATCCAGCTGAGAGTCAACGCTGGAGTACAAATAAATTTGGTGGCAAAGCATCATCAGTAAATACATCGCTAATGAAGATAAACAGAGATCATTCCTCCTCAGAGGAGGGCTTAAATAGTATTATTGTTCAATTTGTGGTTGAAGTGTCTGGACTGCAGCTCACGTAATTGTTTTTCATGTCTATTGTGCAGTTCTGCAGCATGATAGGAAATCAATCTACTATGATTTCTTACTTTTTTTTTTTATTTCCAATGTTAAGGTTATCAGATCATCTATTGTGCAAAAAATGGAGTTAATAAAAGACCTTTTGACAACAAAGCGGCGTACCAGTGAACTCAGCGTGAATACAGCAGAGCTAAAAGGAGACCTTGATCTGGCCAAGACACAGATTGGAATGACCGAATCGCTTTTAAAAGCTTTATCTCCTTCTGACACCTTAGAGATCTTTACTAAATTAGAGGTAATGTGCCACCAGTTAAGCATCGTTTACAGTTTTGTTAACTGTTTCTCTCCTGGGTAGATCTTCATAAGTTTTTCTCCTGCAGCTGTGGTGAGTTGATAGAGTAACTCAAGGGAAGAACTTCACTTGAATACTTCCTAAAGATGATGGAAACATGAAAGAAAAACCCATTTTCACTGGGTGCTGTCAGATGTAGTTAGTTAACCCTTGCAGCTACTGAAAATGGTTAGTGGTAAGAATTCCAGCAGTGTACTACCCAAGATATTTTGATGCAGACGTGGCAGTTCTGGGCAGGTATTGGAATAAAGAAATAGCCAGGAGAATTATATTAAAACTATCCTGAAGTCAGCTTTCTATCTGCAGGGACTCTATAGGCAGCCTAAAACGTTTCGGAATGGAATAGTGCTCATGGCAGCTAAGGCATTATTGGTTCTAGGTATTATGTGCTCTGGAACATACTGTGTTATGATGTCTCTCACGTATCTGTGTGATGAAAAATGTAATCACACAACCGTGTGATTATTTATGCATAGAGATGTAAACAGACGACTCAAGTAGAGTTCAGTGCTTATTTCTATCTACTGAATGCTTTCTTACTGTCAATGCACGTTAAGAAATTGTTTTGGCATACAAGCAGGAATAAACCCTTTTGTAAAAATCTGTGGTTGGTACTAAGGCAGCTGTACAGTAAACTTCTGCTCTTTTTTAACGTTAGGAGATACACCAGAAAATTCTGCAGCAAAAACATCATGTGACGTTACTCCAAGAAGAGACGGATTGTCCCGATGTGGATGAATTAAACAAGCAGCTTAAATGTGTCACCGATTTGTTTAATAAGAAAAAGCATGTGTTTCAGGACCACTTTATAGGTGTTTTGAATCGTAAGTGAACACATTTCACATTTAGGTAGCTTTCTCAGTTTGTAGGTATCGTCTGAATCAGTTCTGTTGCAAAATTAATTGATTTTGGTTCATTGTCAAAAACGAATTTATTGCCAAAGTAACAAGCTAAAGATTTGGATAAAAATGGCTTTTGTTTCCAACAAAATTCAGGAACAAATGTCAAAACATTCCATTAAAAACATATAAACATAAAACATATTTACTCTTTCCAGTTATTTTTTATTTAGATACAAAAGTAATCTCACCGTCAGATGAGTAATATTTGTTTGTGTAGAAAGGAGAGCAGTTCATAATATGCTATTCCAGGTCTTGTTTACTGAAACTGCTATAACTGGCAGACTGTCCTTTCCCAGTATATAGCTATGTTTATTGTCATTAAATGTTGAGTAAAAACAAATATTAATTAAAGCATTTTCTTTCACATTGTCTGTAGTGGAAAACAGCCTCTGACAGCAGCACTGATAAATGCAATTATGAATTGTCTTGAAGTGTTCATGTTAAATAGGGATGTATTTTTTTTTTTTACAGAATACAATTAATGAAGAAAATTGGAATGTCTTTTTTCAGGTCAGTGCAAGAATTTTAATGATTGGTTCAGCAGCACTCAGCTCTCTTTGAAGGACTGCTTTGACCCCTCAGAAACAAAACAGATGCTGGAAGAAAGACTGCAGAGACTAAAGGTAAGGTATTAAAATATTCTTAATTTCTATTGCTGGTTCACCTTGAACTTTTTCTTTCTTATACAGGAGATTATTCTGGGGAGTGGATTCACATACTGTGATTTGTAACTTGAGGTCCAAAGAGCATTTAGTGTAACATAAAGTATTAGAACAATAAGTGGAAAGTAAATCTGAGTTAAAATTGAATATTATAGTTCAAATTCAGCTCAGAGTTGGTCGTGTAAGAGATAGGACAGTACTTAATGTAAGTCAGTGGACCCTAACCACACAGTTCAGTGTGCAAAGATGCAGAAAGTCAAATGTGAAATGGGATATGGCAGGGATGTGGCTTAGTGGGCATGGTCAGGGATTGGCTGACGGTTTAACTAGATGATCTTAGAGGTCTTCTCCAACCTTAATGATTCTATGATTCTGTAGAGGTTAAAATGAAATTCTGACCTCTGCTGGATTAAAATGTGGGAAACTTGAATTCATTTTGTTGTGAATTTTCACTCTAGATCAGACAGAACCAACAGAAAAGAGATGAAAATGCACCATGGGCAAGAAGCAATCACAGCTTAACAAAAGAAGACATAGTGATGTCAGTGCTAGATTTGAATGCTACTTTTGCCTATTTCTGTCTGTTGTTTTGCCACTGTGAAGAAAATCCCAGTTGTCTTCTTTATTTCCACCATATGAAAGTAAAATAATCAGAAGACTGTATGAATAACATACTGTCATTGTTAGAAAGAGAAATGCAGGACATGCTGGTAATAACTGGGGCCAAAGTATTCTTGAAGCTTAAATATCCTAGAAACATTGAATGGTTCAGGTCAGAAAGGGACCGTTAGAGATCATCTAAGTCAGTCCAAGGCTCCCACCAATGGGCAGGGACATCTTTCACTAGGTTGTGTTGCCTAGAGCCCTGTCCAACCTGGTTTTTGAGCACCTTGGGGTGGGGTGGGGCATCAACAACTTATCTGGGTAACCTGCTCCAGTGCCTCACCATCATGAAAAGAGTAGCTCGTTGTCAGAAGTGGGATTCGAACCCACGCCTCCAGGGGAGACTGCGACCTGAACGCAGCGCCTTAGACCGCTCGGCCATCCTGACAGCGTGATCTGATATACAATAGCAACTTTCACAAACACGTTTGTGCTTTCATTCAGCACTTCTTAACTTCTGAAGGCAAAGATGGAGATATCCAAGAGGTTAAGACTCTGTTGAATAAAGTGAAGCATTACTTGCCCAAAGCAAGCATTAACCAACTTAGCAGCCGTGTGAGAGATCAAGAAGCAGAACTACAAAGACTGATATCCAAATGTCAGAAACGGGAAAAGGAACTTGCTACTTCTCTCCAGCAGCTCAATAGGTATGGAATTAATGTCAATTCTGACATTTTAATAGCAAGTGATATAAAAGGATTAATTATTAAACAGCCATAGTGAGTGACAAAGAAGACAATTTAATGAAGTTTACTGAGTGCTTTGTTATATTCTTCTTGTGATGTTTCTCTACATAGTACAATCAGTGTCACATAGGAGCATACAGTGATGTGTTTCATGGGAGCACGTGCTTACATGTTTCAGTGACGTGAACCAGGGTACTTAAAACTATCCATAAGATTTAAGTACAAGCTTGATCAGGTGCTTGGTGTTTGTGTTTCTCAGTAAGACAGTGTTGTCAGCAGGTTTTACTTGTGTAATGCCTCTTATTTTGACCTGCACTTGTATTTATTCTCACTTTAGCCTTCAAGAAAGCAGCACTGTCTTAGAAAAATGGCTCACCACTCAAGAAGAAAAGCTGCAAGAGATCAAAAAAGATGAGACAAAACTTGAAAACCTGTATAAAACATTATTAGTGCAGAGGTATTGTTGTCTTTGAGCTCTACCTAAAGAAGATTGCTCTGTGTTGTCATGAGGAATAGATGTTTGTTCATTTGTTGTATTTTTCAGAGAACCATTTGATTCCTTGGCTCAGCTAGCAAATTCTTTGAGGGAGACTGGGCTGACAGAAGATGAAATCATTTCAGAAACCAGTGATCTTGTTAGTAGATATGAAACACTAATGACAAGTGTAAATGAGATGGCAGGAAATACTCAGGGACTTGCCGTGGATGAACGTTTCAAAGAACTTGCCCAGGATATGTCTAGTTGGATCAAAAAACTTGAGAAGGCTATTAATAATTTGAGCTCACGGGAAAGTGAGTTGCCGCCAGACGAAAGGATTAATCAAATAAAGGTATCGTGTTATTCCCACTGCACTACACAGCTTGCACTTAATATGAAGCAAATGCTTGATGAGTCGATACATTATAAAGTATGCCACCACTGCTGATTGCTTGTGTTTTGTGACTTGTCTGGGGTGTGTGTGGGGGGGAGTTTTCTTCTTGTTTTGTTCCTTTTCAGTTTTGTTTTTGCATAGTTCATTAAACACGTTAGAGGAGATTTTCTGCTACGCCTCTAGGTGGAGTAAGACTGAATTCATAGCCTAGGAAGGGGTGCTAGTGGCCATCCATCTTTCCATCATAAACTATTCCAGAGGTGGAGAGGGAGGTCAGTAATGTAGCTGGGACACCTGGACAGCCTCTGCAAAATGTGTAGATTCTTGGGTGTGCTACAGTGTTGTTGGAGTGGGCTGCTCTGCTCTTTCACTGAGTGATTCTCTTAGGCCCCCCTGTCCTCTCTGTTGTCTCCTTTCTGAGAACCTAAGAGGCTCCTAACGGAATAGCCAGAAGTGAGGCTGCTTGTATTTACATTTTTCTTACTGTGGAAGGGATAATATGGTGATAAATGTATCTCCCTGAGATCTGGAGTTCTTTTATCGTGTCAGACCAGTAGTGGTTTAATTTTGTCATGTAGAGAATAATTAATAAATCTGAGCTTTCTTATCCCAAGCTTTCTAACCTAGATAATCTGTCTGTTAATATATTTGTTATGTGATATATTAGAAGGAGAATTCTTTTTTCTTGAAATCAAGAATGAAAGACTTTGTTGGTAATACCTTTTATTCTCTAACCTAAGACTGTTGTATTTGTACTGCTTCTTGTTTAATACAGGAAATCATGGCTCTCAAAGATGCAGGAGATGCTAAAATACAGAACATAGTACCTCTAGGAGAAATGTTAATAAGAAATGACAAAATTAAGAAGCCAGAGGTTCAGCAGACTGTTTCTGACCTCCAGAACCAGTGGGAAAGGACCTGTCAGCTAGTCACTGCATATAGAAGGTAATGTGGAATTTGCCAAGGTGTGATATGGATCTTGTTGTTATAGTGAGGAGGGTGCACTGATTTAGACCCTGTGGTGGCCCTTCCCTATGCTGTGAGCTGGGCTTAGGGCCCAAGGCATCCTCCCCAGCAGAGCTGTGATCTACCTTTGTGCACACCTTTACTGATTCAAAGGAGAGTTCGATGTAAATCCAGTAGGCTGGAATTTTTAAAGCAGAGTTTTAAGGTCTGGATTATTCTGGCTGGCTGAGACACTTTCTTGGCTGTGGCAGCTGTTCTTGATGCGAGTTATTTTCTGCCAAAGTCTGTTCATAGGTAAGTCAGCAAAGGGAGCTGAGTGTGTCTGATAACCAAACCGATCCTTTAAAACATGTCGCATGGTTCCAAGTGTGTGATGAAAACAAGCTGAAGTTCTGATTTTGCAGTTGAAGACAATTTCAAGGTGTTTGTCTGCTGTAACATCCTTGAGTGTTAGAGCAGTTCAGTAAAATCACTGGGAAATTTGCTGTTGAGATAAATAGAGCTAGAGCAGACCTACTGTATACTTTTAAAAATTACCAGGGAATGAATTATTAAAAATAAGTACTCTTCAGAGTATTCAGTTGCCATGTGTTATTAATAAACACTCAGTACAAGCAGTACAAGTGGCATTCAGAAAGATCAGTGGCTATATTAGATCCAATTTAACAAAATGCAGACACCCTCTTCACAGTATGTTAAAGACTGGAGATGAGGTGCTCAGCAGATCTGAAGAGATGTTCAGGACCCTGCAGGATTAGGCCTGTGAATAGTAGATGTGATACATCCAGCAGCATGAAATGGGAACAACCAATTTAAGGCAGTAATGTCTGGGAGGCTATGCTCTATTTCTGATTGACCCAAAACTATGAATCTTGAGACAAAAGAGCCGAAGCACTGAAGCTTTACTTTTACCCTCATTTTCCCTGCTGTACTTTGTAGAATAGTAACCAGACTTTATTTTTTTGGGTTTTTTTTGTGTGTGTGGGGTCATATTTTCAAATGCTGGCATTTAAGTTCCATCTAGAAAATACTGTAGCTTCATCACTGAATGTGAGCATACAACTGTTGCTTAATGGCCTTTCGTCTCACCAATTTTAGTTGCGTATTTTCTGTGGACGAGTTTAACCTGTTCACCTTCAGTGGATCATTGTGTGTATTTGGAAAGCAAAGAAATCAAAATCTAATGTCAAGGTCAGTGGATTGTGATAGCACAATCCCTATTGGGTATGCTGTTTTTGTTGTCTGCAGATCTGAAACACTTCCCCACCACCTCTACCTTGACTAAAACAATGTTTCACCTCTACAGAACATTCCCTTTCAGAAGACTGTCTGAAGATGTTTTTAAAGGAAAAAGATTTATAGTCTTACTGTAGTTTTGAAAGAGGACTTCTGATGGAATAAAGAGCTGAAAATACAGAGCATGAGCATCTTACCTCGGATAGTAGAAACTATGGGTTTGTGGGTTACAATTTAAGGCATATGTAAGAGGGTTAGTCACTTGTCCTGCATTTAGGTCCAGTTCAGCAGCACTAAATTCAGTGTCTTTCATTTTCATACCTTTGAAAATTCCAGCCTAAAGTTGGTCATTAATTTAAAATCTGAAGAAAAGCACTCAGTGTGCTGGTGTTCATTCTAATGATTGACTTGACTGTAATTTTTCATTTTTTAGGTAATAAACGCAAAATATTTTAATACTATTAAAACCAATATCTTTTTCTTAGCCCTCAAGAGCAACGTCTGTTCAACAGGGAACAGTATGAGCAAGGCAAAGAAGATCTGAGACTGGCTCTAATTGAACTGAAGAAACAGCAACAGGAGATGGGTTTTGCCCTTCAGCCTGGTTTGCTGGAGAAGCAAGCTCAGCTGTCAAGTTACACCAAACTCTTGCAGAAAGCAGAAGATTTAACTTCCCAGTTTAACGAATTAGAAAGCCAAGATCACCTACAGAGCTTTGCTGAGAATCCCTGCTTCACAGAGGAATCGTGGTTGGAATTAAAACACCAGCATGAAAATCTGCTCAGCCAGCTACAGGTTGGAACCCTACTCTGTGTTCTTATGAGAATGTTGGTGTAAAAAGCCTATCTTATTGCAGGTCTTACTGTTTGCCTGTAGGTCTCATTCAACTGAGAAATTGATGACTAAAACTAGGAGTGGTGAAAATTGCTTTGTAAAGGGGCAGGGGACTCCTTTCTCTCTCTTACCATGGGGAAAAGAGCACCAGTTCATACTGTTCACTTCCATGTGCTTTGCAGAAGAAAAAACATTTAATCAAATGAGAGCAAGATAAGTGTGAAGAATAATAGTTTATACCTTTGCAAGCAGATTCTGATAGCTTTCATCTGAAGCATCCGTTCCTAGAAATCTCAAGGTCACATAATTGTTTTTTCCTTTTAGAAGTATGAATGACTTCCTGTGTGCTGTTTGTTATTGTTTTCATCCAGTTTAGGTCCAGTAAACTGCATTTGTAACCTAAGTGGCATTCTGCATCTAATTTTTCATCCACTTTGAATAGACAATGTCTCTTTCAGAATTATATGGAATGCAAACTCCTCTGCTTCTTATTACTGAAAATTTTGTTCATGGTGAAGTTCATGATGTGCTGGGAAGGGGAGAAGACTTGTGTGCAGCTGTGATTAACTGGATATTTTATGGGAAAGAAGTGTTTTGTGCTGATGAGGTCCTGGAAAAGTGGTATCAGTCTGTGGCTAAGTTATATTTGTGTCTGCGTTGGTCTAATCCTAGAAACTCCTTGACTTTTAGGCTGCAGTGGAGACATTGGAAAGACATGTTCAAGAGCACCAGCAGTTTCAGGATATGGTAACAGGCTTGAGCACAGAGCTAAAGACTGTTTCCAAAAAGCTTGCTGATTGTGTGAGTCCAGCAGTGGAACAACCATCCACTGAGCAAAAACAATTGAAATCACAGGTATGTTAAAGGTTTTGCATCATGGAGACAGTAGGTCCATCCCCTGGGTGCTTGTAGAGATCATCTGATTTATAAAAGATAAGAGCTGCTTGTGCCGAACTGAAGAACCAAGAAACACTTTGAAATTACTAAGTATGTGTTGTATTCCTTTCATCAAGGTAAATGTAGGCCTGAAATCACTCCTAATGAAGGTCCACTCTTAATGTGCTTTTACTGTTAATTGAACAGAAGGTAAAATTGTCCTCGTGTCAAGCAGGTAGACTTAATTTGGTTGGTTGCAGATTTGTGGGGGGCATAATGAAGAAAGAGATTGTCAAATTTGGTGTTACTATGTGTCTTCAAATTAGCCAGAGAAGAAGATTTATGTAAGTGTCAGTGAGCTAAGTTCAGTGGTAAGAAGCATCCTTCACAGACAGGTAGACATTCTCCTGCAGTTTGGTGGACCTGAGAACAGTCTTGTAGCTGTGAGCTTAGGGATCTACTAAAAGCTGAAACTGTAGCTCAGATATTGATCACTGCTATTCCTCTACCTCCAGAAATTGCCATACCTCTAACAAATTCAGAATTGAGCAGTAAGACAGGGAGGAATTATGTTCTTAAAACTTGACTAGATCACTGTGCACCTCACAGAATTCTATCTGATTTTTGTATTGTAGTCTTAATGCATATTGCTTCAGGTGCTCTCTGTTCATAAAAATATATGGCTGACTAAAATTTAGTATTTGATTTTCTGCAGCAAATAGGTCTTCACGTACTTCTCAGTTTAGTTTGTTGTTCACAGTAAATATTTATGGTTTTTGTGATTGACTTTAGATCTTAGCGTTAAGTATATTGAGTGAATATATGTTTCAATGGCATGTTTTCTTCCTGTTCAAAGGAACAACAAGCACCTCTTTGTCAATTTGAAGACATGTTTAAGAAGATTTTGGTTTTAGCAGAAACTGTTAAACAAAACACTTCTTCACCAGGACAGAAGTTTATTGAGGATGAGATTGAAACACTTCAGAGTGAGCATAGGAGTCTTGAAGAAAGACTTGAAAATGTCAAGCAAAAGAAAGAAAATATTTTCAGTGAAGCCCTTGAGTTAAAAGATGATCTCACGGATGGAATACAGATGGAGAATAAGACAGATACATTGCTAAAGAGGGAGATGCAGATCACTTCAGATACTCCTATTGCTGCAGAAGAGGGCACCACAACAGCAGAGTTAAGGGAGTGTTTGGAAATGCGTAATGTGAGTATATTTCCTGACAGTAATGACAGTGGAGGGTTGGTTAAAGAGACATCTGTCTCTCAGATGTCTTTCGTATACTGCATCCCATATTGCGTCCTATTGTCTATTCAAAACTTCAACTTCCAATGCAAGCACAATCTGTGTGTAATTAGACAAAGCCTCCTTTGGGGGGAAGAAGTGTGTAGATATGAAAATTACAGATGTGCCTCTGCCAAAAAGCCTTAGTCCTTTCTTTTGCAGTAATTTCAGAACTTAGTTTCTCTTATACCATTAAGACTTGCTGAGAGCTGCAATAGAATATTTTTCCTGTTTGTTTACATTTTTTTAATATATTCATTTTTTAAATATTAAAATATATTTACAGTCAAACAGGTTTTGTGTTATATTATTTCTTTCAGGGTCAAGTTGTAAATGGGAGTGTATCAGAGAAAGAGAAGCAAAATGGTTCGCTTTTGGAAGAAAGCAGTGTGTTGTCAGACAGCCCATTACAGAGCATCCATCAAGGAAAGGACAGATACAGCCAAACTGCTCAGGTACCTGACTAATACGTTTTAATAAATGCCATTGTGTATATATGTATGTCTGTTCAATAGCAATGCCTATTTAATTCCTTAAAATTTATGGTCATACAGAGACATATTTTCCTCACCAGATAAAAGGAAGGATACAGGCACAAAGTATATAGTGAGAGGTCACTAATCTGGAGCTGCTGGTCTCTAGATCACCTCAGGATAATTACACCATAAATAACTTCATCTGTGGAAAGCTGAAGGAGTAACCTGGCGAACTCCCTCATTGATCTGACCATCCAGTAACAGCAGTTGCAGGCAGAGAGATGACCACTGAAATAACTGTCCATACAGAAATTTCTGGAGAAGTAGAAATAGAAACTGTTTCATAGTTACTAAGGTCCTGGCATGCTGATCTGAGCAGGTTTCCCCAACAAGCTGTGTTCAGGTTACCTCCATTCATTAAGCTAAACTGAAGAACAGGTAGAAGGATTATGGAGTGCAACGTTCTTTGGTAAGCTTGGATTTTGGGCTGTGACTTACTGGTTGTAAACACTTTGTGTTTTTCAAACCAGGAGGAAGCTGATGAAGAGAGCCCAGCTATGGACAGATGTGAGGGAGTCCAAGAGAACCTTCTGGACAGAGCAGAACTGGAAAGGCATCAGGATGATGATGGTATTGGAAGTGATGAAATAAGAAGGGAAACAAGTCCAGTGAAGGTAATTGGACATGAAATTGAGGAAAGTGATTGAATTTGAGGGTGCATGTATACAGTTTTATTGCAATGGGGATGATACTACTAATAAATAATAAAAACCTGATATTCTTACCTTATGTGTGGTACACACAGATTAAATATGCATTAAATTTCAGAATCCTTTCTTGTACATTTAAAATGTGCATGGAGGGATTGTTTTGTTACTGTGGGCTGCCACAAAGTGGCTTTCTGAGGATGTGATATTTCAAATCACCTGACTGTATTGTGATGCCTTTTAACCACTTTGTTTGAATACTGTTATTTTGCTTGAGTCTCTTTCATTTATTTAGAATTCTTCTTTACTTTGCATGTATGAGGTTGCATTTGAAATGCTGTGTTCTCTTTTGTGCACCATGATAAAAGAGGAATTTTGACAAAATAGAGCTGGAGCTATGATGTGTGGGAAGAACTAAGTTCTTGTTGGAGACAAAAAGCTAATCCAGGGGTCTTGTTGCCATTGTCAGCTCCCTGAAGAGTTGTTATACAGATGATGGAGCCAGGTGCTTCTCAGACCTTTAGTTTTAGCAAACTGCATGAGATGCTCAAGGCAGTATAGCCATGACAAGAGGGAGCACAGTGTGCACTCGTGAACTTGCTGAGAATTGGGGTAAATTAGCTCATTCTGGACTGCTTTCAGTACATATCCTTTCTGACTTGTAGCCAATAGCCTAGGTACCCCTGCAGCACAAATAAATTGCCAGTTATGTGCTCTCCATCATGGTTGTGCTGTAAGTATTTCCCATTCCTTATTTTGTGTAGGTGGCTGTGAATATCCTAACTGGTAGCTGGTTACATGCCTAACCACAGACTGTCTACAGTGCAAGTGCAAGATTGGAAAAACCTAAATCTTTTAAAAATGTATTTGAGACAGCATCCAGGGGTACACAGTTCAAGGTCCTTGCTTAGAATAATGAAACATGAACAGTGTAGATCAGAGGAAGAACACTTGCACTGTATAATTTTTCTCAAAAGTTATAATAAAATTACAGCACTACTACTTCTAAGTGTTTTTTTTTTTCCATAACCTTGTACCCAAAAACTTAAGAGATATAATTGTGGCTTTCCTAAATTACCTATAAGTGTGGACTTCATAAATATGCTTCTCAAGCACTGTAATTACTGTTCAGTACATTTGATTAGGGCTTTTTTGTTACTTGTTTCTTTATTATTATTATTTTTTACAGCATAAGGAGAAACCTGCTGATGCCAAGAATCAATCCTCCAGAGAAGATGAGGAGCAGGTTCAACAGAGTGTGTGCCTGAAGAGTCAAGTCCTGAAACCTGTAACAGCTGAGACAGGTGGTCTGGAATCTGACCCATCAGTTTCTACACATGAGGTAAAACACATTCTGGTATTTCAAGTTGCACTTGTCAGAGTTATTGGATTTTTGTTACAGAGGGCTCCAGCTGAAGTTCTGTTATAAATGAAGAGGCAATTAATGTCACGTAGAAATCAAGCTCATTGTGTATAATTCAACTTCATGTCCACAGTAATTTTGAACTTCATCTGAAATACTAGCCACAATTTTATTTTATTTTTTCCAGTGGATCTGTTCAAAAGAGCAGTGTTGGTTTTCAGAACCATCATGATCAGTATTTTATATATAGGCCTTCTCTTTAAGTTGCTATTCGTTACAACGTTCCGTGTTACTGTGGTTAGCTGTGATAGTCTTTGCCATCATAAGGAAGGGAGATCAGAAAGCTGAAATCCAAAAGGAAATAAAACAGAGAAAGAAGAATTAATTGAAGTTGAATGAATAATAAGGTACCTTAATAAATGGCATTACAAAGTGTATTCTTTAAGAATAATGGTGTTTCAGCACAAATGGCCTTACTGAGAATTCCCTCTGCTCTGTGATTATTGTTCCTTATTCACCATGTCCTTAAAGTTCAAGATGAAGCCAGTTCCAGTCTTCATAGTTAAATCTATAGGCAAGTCCGCAGTTGACCTTTCCATTGACAAGTCATATTTGGGACTTTGCATAGGGAGAGTGAAGTAGATTATGCTGACTTCCTGAAGAATATCTGGATAAGAAAACAGGATATAGATTTTGGGCTACACCGTGGACAGAAGCCAGAATCGTATTTGGCATGTATCCCCATTACTGACAGTTTCCCACAGGCCTGCACTGTGAGCCCTGGGTTTCTTCCTGAAGAACAACACCTGCTTGGCAACCCTCTTTCCTCTGCATTCTCAACTTTTCCTCTATCTCTCGCCACCCAATGAGCTGAAAAACTGTGGAAAACATTAAAAGTAATGTGCAGGGAGACTGACACCATCTGGGCATCTGTATGTCCAGATGAGTGTGAGGAGAGGCTAAAACGACCCATGTGTGTGTACAGCAGAGAAGGGGAAGACAGGATAGATAGACATATGAATTTGAGTTATCAGTAGGCAGAAGTGAGTGCAAGGTAGATGTTACTTGAAGGAGGAGATGTCAGAGTTTCAAACTTCCATGGATATTTCTCAGCTAATTGAACAGTGCTTGCAGGCCAGAATGACTGCAGAGGTGGGTGGTAGTGATGGGAGGGCCTCCTAGGAGGAAGCAAGAGCAGGATTTAGTCATGGCTTAAACATATGAAGCCTAGCATTGCAGTCAGAAAACTTACCATTTTAGGAATCCTTCAGAAATAAACATACTGTTTTGCATTGCAGAAAGAAGGTGCAGTAGGGGTTGATGAGAAGGAACTATTTCCTGGAGTGCAAGTAAACACTGAGTATTTTGAGGAGGAACAAAAGGTCAACGAGCTGAAAAATGAAGTGGCTGAGCTGGATATTGTGCTTATAAATGAGCAGCTGAAAGAGCTAGAGGTATGGAAAAACTGCAAAGCCATTCCTCATTGTTAATGCAGCGATACACTTACAGAAGTATGATTCAGTTGGGCAGAACAAAATTGTTGCATATTATCTTGACCGAGGTTTGACTCTGTGGTTTAGACAGTTTGCATAACAAGTAGTCTACAAACACTGTGCCTTAATTGCAAATATGTCCACGTAAATGCCATCTTTTGTACTAATCTTCTGAAGTGTACTAGTAGATACACCTGTGATTGCATGTGTACTTCTGTGTTGTGTGCTCATTACATGTAACCAAGGATGCGTATGTGTATGAATGTGTCAGTCTTCTGTGCTGAAGCTGAAAGTGGTTAAGATCTTCTAATCCTTTCTGTGGTGGGCTTGATTGTAGAATTTACAAACTGAACTGGAGACTTGGAAAGCAAAATCTTTGTGTCTGGGTCAAGAAACGTTTCCTGACACAACAGGATCAAACGGAGCAGAGCTGCAAACCCCAGAGCCTGTGGTGCCCTGCTGGGACAGGCTGCTTCAAGAACTGGATGCTGTTAAGGCAGTAAAGCAACAACAGTGCTGTTTAGTTAATGAGTACCAGAAAAATCTTTCTGCTGCTCAGTCCTCAATGAAAAATCTGGCAACAGAAAAAGATAACATAAAAATGTAAGTATAGTTGTGGGTTTCTGTTAATAGGTTGCAAACAAATATGGTCCTTAACTTAATATTACTGATACAACTGACGTAGGCTGAATTTCATGCTATGCTTCAGTAATGCTGAGACACATGTTGTTTTATACATCTCATTAATGTTTGATAGAAAGAGAACTCTCACATGTTTGTGAAGTGATGTTAAGACTGTACCTGGAGTCTTTCAATAGAATTATTTCTGG
The DNA here is from genome assembly GCA_016647715.1 of Pavo muticus. NCBI lineage: Eukaryota > Metazoa > Chordata > Aves > Galliformes > Phasianidae > Pavo > Pavo muticus. The sequence goes on along the minus strand of JACDJE010000028.1, from coordinate 4,601,205 downwards.
TGGTTCCCTACTGTAATCTTTTAGCAACATCTACTCATTTTTTGTTTTTAGGCAAAACAAGGAAACGGTTGCTTTGCTAAATATCTAGGGATGCCATATTAAAATATTTTTGCAAAATATGTCAGATATGAAATATTATTTTCTCTTTAAAATGAATTAGCTAGGAAATTGGAGCAGTATTTCTTTTCAAGGACTCATCAATTCTAATCTTTTTGCCAAATTAACTAACTCATAACTCTGAAAAATTAACTTAATTGATAGAAAGAACACAGCAATAAATAACTGCAGTACCAGTCCAAAGGTAACCAATGCATGCAAAATATTTAGTACCTTTTCTGAGTTAACCTTCAAAACATGGAACTGGCCCATTGATCACAGTAAGGTAACACATTAATTAGAAATCTTAAAATGATTTATAAAATTGTTGATTTGCAGCAAAGAGATTGGGAAGAATTGAATAAAAATGTAGCTGCTGGGTGCATTTTAGAAGTGAATTTCAAAATGCTCTTGGAAATAAAAGACAAGCAGATGCCTTCCTCCAGATTAATCCTGAAGGAGTGAGAATTTTGGAAGTATTTCTTTTAGCCAAGTTTTTTTTCCTTAATTGCATAGCAATATAACTTGCTAATTGTTAATTCTCTTAGAGATTACTTGGCGCTATTGTTGATTTATAAAAAGAGAGAAAACTTTTATTTTAGGAAATGGCACAGCTGTATATGCTGCTGTTTTAAAGAATACACGTTAGAATGTACCTTTACCTGCAGAGATATCTAGAAATAACTAACACTGCATGGATAAGCAAGAAAGTCATACTGTTTTGATTGTTAGGACACTTGTGAGAGAACATTAAGAAAGATATATATGTGGATGAAAGTGAATGAATCATTTTCTGTGTGACAAAACTCTCTTAGAATATGTGTAGTTTATATTGTTTTTCTTCTCTCTTTATAAACCTGTTCATATTTTTGGCAGGGGTCCTATGAATAACGCACTTCTTCTGGAGAAAATTAAAGCATGCGTACAGTCATTACACAAAGAAAGAGACGTTTTAAACCAGCTGAAAACTCAACAAGAACTCTTGTCTCAGCATTTAACGTGCATGGACAAAGTGTTAACTGCAAGCCAAATGAGGCAGCTGGAGCAGTGGTGGCAGCACATGGAACAGGCAGTGCAAAAGAAGCATGATCAGGTGTTGGCAGAAATCAATGAATTTAACATGCTTATGGATAAAGCACAGGATATTCAGAGATTGATACAAGAGCAGTATTTGCAAACAGAGTTGTGTTCCTCAGCTGGAGAAAAAGCCAAATGCCCCATAATTTGGACCGCAGAGTTGCAGAACATTAAACATGGTCTTTCCGTGTTAAAAAGAAAGATAGAACTGCAAATGAAAAGAATTTGGAGCGATGAGGAAAAGATAGCTTTGGAGAGCTGTATACAGGATTTGCAGAGGAAATTGGAAGCTTTATCAGAGCAGCATACTCCTCAAGATGATGTTCGGATCACCAGTCCTGATGTGAAGAAACAAGACATAATGAAGAAGCTGAAAGAAAATATTTCATGGGTCAAAGATTCACTGTCCTCTCTTGATCAGAAAGCAGCACTTTTCCCCTGCGATGTTAAGTCACAGATCAGAAATTGTGAGCTTATGAGGAATGAAGTTCTAGATAGAGAGCCTGTGATTGAAACACTGGGTAATGAGCTCCAGCACATCCTTCCCAACTTGAAGCCAGAGGAGATCTCTGATATGACTTTCCTCCTACAAGCATTGCAGAATTCATACAAGGCTCTTGTTTTAAAATCTGTTGAAAGATTACAGCACCTAGAGCTTCAGCTGCAAGAGAGGCAAAGACTTATTGCAGAAGTAGAAAAAGTTCACTGTCAGCTTCGAAATGCAGAGACACTTGGCAGGCCTGACATGAACCAAGCCAGCACGTGCTCAGAATTAATCAGCCAACAGGACATTTTAAAGGAGATTTTAAAGGATGTACAAGAGATTGAAGGGCTTATCTCATCCCATTGTGAAGAGAGTCAGATCACAGCTGAGGAACTGAGTCTATCTGAACAATTATTTTTGATTGACCAATTAAGAAGTCTGAAAAATAGAGCAAGGAAGACACAGAGGCAAATTCAGAGGAAATGTCATGAAGTGGGAAAAAAAATAGCAGTCTACAGAGAGTTTGCAGAAGGAATAACTTCATTGCAACAGGATCTCAGTGATCTACAGTGCAGTGAATTGAAACTGGAAGAAGAACTAACAGAGGCCACACAAGAAGTAAAGAATAAATGCAAAGCACTTAAAGAAAAAGTATTATTTTTTCAGTCTAATTTGTCACAAATAATGAAGTTCAAAGAAATCTTTGAATGCATAGGTCTAAATTGGGATTCATTCCAGTTGGATGAATTGCAAGAATTGCAAGCTCAATTTTTTAGAATTAAAGATAAAATTAAAGGGAAGATAACACATTTTGGTAATGTTATTAAGGAATGTGATAAGTTTCATGCATTGCTAAATGAAATCCGGACTATGACATCTGCTGTAAGAAAAGAAGCAAATATATTAAATGATAAGCCTAATTCTTCTCCTGCTGAGAATCTTATATCTGCACAGATTCTGCTTCAGACAATTCAACAAATTTTGTACTTAATCCAGGAGGTAGCAAATCGAATAAACAAGAATGAGGTTTTTCACACGCTATTCAAAGAATCAAAGAGGCAAGAAATAAAGAGCCTGGAGAAAGATGTAGAGGAATTGAGTCAGTTTCTTCAAAACTTGGTCTCTAGTCTCCAGTGTGTAAACAAGGAAGACATCCAGAATGTGGCAGAGCATCTATCCCATGCCATAAAGCATGTTCAGTTAGAGCTCCAGCAGCCACTGCTAGTAGACATGAAAATGATGCAATATGAAAAGATGCGATGGGAATCAATTCAGAATATGATGTCAGCAGAGTTTTCTGCTATCAAATGTATAATGGAAAAAGAGGGGGAAAGTCAAGGAGAAAAATCTCTTGCTGCTGGTGTAGAAACAAAATTAAGAACGCTGGCAGATCATGAAATACAACTGAAGACAGACATTGCTGCCCGTGTTGTAAGTATATTTAATAAAATGTATGTCTGTGTCTGTAATGAAACCCATGATTCTTATGTCCTGCCATTCTTTACTCTGGACTTTTCCAGTATTGGTAGCTTCTTTATACCCCCTGTCCCTATGTTTGAAGGCAGTCAGCACCTCTTTATGGCTACATGGGTAATAGAGGGCATTTGCTCTATGAGTTTGGGTCTTGAAGACAACCAGGTGTGAAATTCTGAGAAGGCATTTGACCATTCGGAGGAGCACAGCAATCGTTCTTGATTGTTCCTTTGTCTTTCAAACACTTTCAGTCTGCTCTGGAGGAGGCATGTAAGGCTGGTGAGCTTTACACCGAGGCTGTTGAGAGGGCTGCCAAGTTCCTTGAGGACTGTGAAGCTCAAGTTCGTTCTGCTGAAGTAGAGCTCAGTAATTCAGAGGACACCTATCAAATACCACAGTGGAAACAAGAAGAGTTTGACTCCACAAAGGCTGACATAGAGCAGTTGTACTCCAAGCTGAAAAACCTAGTGAAAGCAGAAGACAAAATATGTCTGGAAAATACTTTAAGAGAACTAGTCAATAAAAGTTTGGCATTAAAAGAGAAGATTCAGAGAAACGAGGCTGACAGACAGAGGTAGGTTCATGTTCCTAGATCGTATTCCTACCTATGACAAAAAATGCAGTTTTGTTTCTTCTCTTATAGAGCCAGGTAATTCAGCAGAAAGAACTGTAAACAGTTTTGTTTCTTCTCTTACAGAGCCAGGTAATTCAGCAGAAAGAACTGTAAACAGCTCTGTTGTCCCTATGTGTGACTTTAATGGAAGGAAAATTAACAGATAATAATTGTATTTGTAAAAAAAAGTTTGAAAAGAATGGAGACTTTAAGGGAAGACAGTTCTTTCAAGCAGCTCTGGCTGATACGTTTTATATTCTTACCTACATTTCTTTACCACTGGGATATTTGTACCTGTATCTCTTTAGTATCTCAGATTTTGGAGCTGAAGTATATAAAAAAATACTAATTGAAAACAATTTGCCAAACAATTAGTAAGAACTGCTAGTTTAGAAGATTTTTTTGCTTATTATTCTAATGGATGTTATGTTTGGAGAGACAATCAATCACAAATTATAATTGATGTTGTAATTGTTTCCTGCAGATATTTGGAAAAATACAAAAGCTATTCCAAATGCAAGGATAAAGTGCGTGATGATCTTAACACTCTGGGAAGGATGCTTGGGCAGTCTTTATCCCAAATACCAATGTCTTATAAGGAAGCATTGGAGAACTTACAGGAATGCAAGGTAAGAGAGGATCTGAAGAACTTGAGAAACTCGTGCAAAACTGTGATGCAGTTATGCAGGGCATATGATATCAGAGTAGTAAGAAATGCAGTTATCTTATATTTATGGATATACTAAACCACAGCATGTATTTAGGTATCTATAGGTAGGCTGGATTATAATATGCCATGTAAAATGAGTACATATTATTGCTGTAAAAATCAAACATTACCTGTGCTTTAGTTGGTGTTGTGTTTCTGTTCGAATTCCTCATTGCTGCTTTGCAAGACGTGGGCTGATCAGATTTCTCAAATTGCTGTTGTTTTCCCTCAGATGGGAAAGTCAGAGTGCTTCTACTTCCCCATCCAGGACTCTCTTGCTTTCCCCTCCTGATACCTCTGCTACAAAGAACCTTTCTGCTGTCTTGTAGTACTCATCGCATTACACTCTTCATATCGTGTGTCTGTAACTAGAGCTCATTCATTTCCCTTCCAAATAACCATAAAGTAAAAGCAACCTAATTTCTTGTGCGTGCTGTTCTTCTCATTGTTTTGCTTGTTTTATTTCCCTTTTCTCCATAGTCTTAGCCAATACAGAATTCCCTCACTGAAACTGTATCTAGCCAGCTCAGCGGAGTGATTGCCATTTTAATAGAGGATTCTAATCATGTTACTGAATGCTTCATTAACATTTCTGATAGGCTGTATTTATTTATTTGCTTGTTTATTTTTGCATAAGATTTTAGTCTCCAACATTGACTCGGCTGAAGATGATCTTGTGAAGCTAAGGCAGGTCTCAGGAGAGCTGATGAGATTATGCAAGGGAAGTGACAGGGCCCTGGGCAGGATTGTAACAGCACTGTGGGAAAATTGGCTGGGTTTGCTTGAGGCAGCAAAAGAGCTGGAAATCAACTGTGAAGAACTAAAACAAGAATGGAAGTTCATCAGTGAGGAGGTGAGTTGCCTAACAAACAGTAAGTTTTAAGGAATGTGATACAGCTGAGACCCTTAGATAGTAAATCTACCTGTGCAGGGCTGAGACCAATACAGAACATCATTTCTTTTCCCGCACTGATCAGCCAGTTACCTCCAGACTTTCTTGAATCTGGAGTCAGAAATGATGGGGATGTTTACAGCATACATTGTCTGAACCCATCATGACTCTGTGTGTGGCTATGTTCTTTGTTAAAGCAAACTCAAATGTTTTTATTATTAAATAAATAATGTAACTTAAGTTGATGAATTAAAAAAGCACTTGAGCTCATTCTTTGGCATGCTGTTTACTTAGCTGGAACGAGAAGCAATAATTCTTGATAAGCTCCAGGAAGAACAGCCAGAAAGTCTTAAAGAAAAAGAAAAAGCCACCAGAGAGGAACTGGTAGAATTACTGGATTCTGTATATGCGTTTGAGGAAAACATCAGCAGGCAGCAGCTGCTCTTACTCTTACTTCTTCACCGAATAAGGAACATCCTGAATACATCTGAAAATACGGAGGCAGAAACTGCCCTTCCTGCCTTGTGTGAGATAAAGGCAATGCAAGACCGCTGTAAAAAGTAAGTGATGCAAAAGTTTGGTGGAAGTTATAACATATGATTACTTGTAAGAGCAGCATTTTATTAGATATTGAAGAATGTGTGAAAGATGTACTGGACTAAAAAAAAAAAAAAAAAAAAAAAAAAAAAAAAAGATAATCTACTGAGTCACACTAGTGCTCCATCTAACCCATCTGCTATCTTCAGAATGGGCAATGGGAGATACTAGTTGAGGGGGAAGACTCGAGCCTAATCATGTTGTGTGTGGGCTGCAATTCAAATGTAGAAGAAAACATTAGGGTTCATGATTGATTTTGGAAGCTCCAAGCTCTTGTGAATTTGAATGAGATGTGCAAGTCTTCTACTCTTCTGAAAGTCAGACCTTGCACATTTTACACAATGCAACTTTTACCTTAACTAGTGCCTTAATGAATGTTTAAGATTTACCTCAAATGTTTTTTGCAAATCTGAGATTACAATCACCCTTCTGCATGCTTACTTTTTAACATGGAAATCTTTGTTAATGTCTTTTTTTCTCTGCCATGGCTTTCAGACTCTGAGATTATGTTTTCTGTTTTCTGGAGCATCATTCCTGGTTAAATAGCCATGCTGTCTGTTTTGGTCTATCAATTACACTTAGCTGTATCTGAAGACTCAATTTCAAAGAAATTGAAGCCATAAAGGGCAGACACTCAGAGATTTAGTTACGTAAAATAATATGAAAATACAAGCAAATGTTCTGGATATTTACAAAAACAATCTGCACTAAGTGTGCTCTGATAACTTCTACTCAGTGTAAGATCTAACACAGTGTGTTCTTGCTGGAAATCTGTCATAGGTTGTATGAAAAGACTCAAGACCATAAGAATTTAGTACAGTCTGAGATTCAAGAGAGGAACAAGATCACTGAAGAAATAAATGCTGTGAAAAATGCATTACAAAATGCTCTATCTGTGCTATCCCAAGATGCTGTTGGAAAGGCAGCACAGCTAAAGGTTAGTAGTTGCTCTGTGACTCTGTGGGAATCTTTGGAATATATTCTCTTTTACGTTGGGGCTTGAAATTGCTCCAAATAAAATTAGTTGCAAAGTATGTATATCCATATGCACACTGAGTTAAAGAGAATGAGTCTGGCTCAACGGGATGCAACTGGCCTGGAATTGGTTTGCACTCTTCTTCCTCTACTAGCCCAGTTAGCAGAATCCTTCATAGATTGCTAAGAGATTCACAGCCAGTTGCATGCCTTTTAGGAAGGACTGCTTAGTGTATACAGTGCATTTTCCTCCTCTGCATACCTAACCAGGGCAGCTTTGAATGCTCTGGATCTGATGTTCCACATAAGTCAATTAATCCGGTAACTGCTTTTTAGAAGTCCAATTGTGGTCAGGACCGCAGTCTCCACCAGCCTTAACTCTGCACCAATCCAGTACATTTTTAAATACATTTCTATCATTTCAATATATTTTTGTTAGCCTTCTTTGAATACCGGACTTTACAAAATGTTATTTCTAACAGTTCCAGAATCTGGGTTTATATCACAGAATCATAGAATGGCCTGGGTTGAAAAGGACCACAGTGATCATCTAGTTTCAACTCCCCTGCTATATGCAGGGTTGCCAACCACCAGACCCGGCTGCCCAACATCTATTATATCTATATCTATTATATGCATCTATTTATTTATTATTTCAATTATGTTGATCTTGATTTAGTGTTATTTGATTTATATTATATTAATTTTTAGATCTTGATCTAGATTTTATTTTTACTATATTTAAGTTACATTTAAACTTTAGAACATTATCATTTATTTATTCTAGCCTACTAAGGTCTGTAGAGAATTTGTGCTCTGTCAGACTAATCCCCTAGGAAGGAAAAGTGACTGTTTTAACAGGCAAATGCTTTCCAACTAACCAACCTGTAAAATGTGGGCATGCATTTGTAAACAGAAACCAGTTTGCAGAGACATGCCTTGGACGTTTTCCTTTGGACACTGGTGCTGTAGCTGATATTGTAACTGATTCTTGCAAATTCAAGCTGGGGAATCTGTAAAGTCCTGTAAATACTGGCATAGTGTTAATTGGTACAGCGGCTTACTTTGCTGTAGAATTAGGCACAGAGATGTTTCATGGTTTCATTTTATTTATTTATTTCTATCAGAGCCCATTGTCTTGAGATGACAGGAAATAAATCAATTTCAGACTCTCACGTATATCTTATGCAAACTGTATTTGTACGAGAGAAAAGATTCCCATGCAAAGACTGGGAGTTAATGGAAAAAAGGGTGCTAATTTTAGTGCCCGGTGGGAGCTTTTTGCCCAATAACATCATTAACATTTGAGTTTCCCTAGTAGCTGAACACTGGGAAAAGGAACCATAAAACAGAGCTTTCCAACTTGAAACTCTAGAAAACCTTCAAAACAAATGAGTTTCTTCATTCTTTCTGCAAGAAAACTTGGGTCAGATTTTATTTCTAGGCCACAGGCTCTCGACAGTTGTTCAAGTTTCTTTTATCTCATAAAACCTGCATTCTTCATGTGGGACTGGAAACTACTGTTTTGAAAGGAGCCCGCTGTGCTGCTCTGCATAATTGCCTGAAAGCAGACACTTCAGCTTGAAATCTGTTGCTTTTTGTGGCTTTTGTGTTGTTAATAATAATGAGGGAATGAACACTGGCTATTAAACATCTTTAAAAGAGAAAATACACCTTTGGCAGAAGGGACTGCACAAAGGTTAACATTTAATCATTGGTGCACTTCTTATGATTACATGCTTTACCTGTCAATAAATACCAATATGTTAGTTAGTTAGTCTGACATGGAATAGTATCAAGTTTAATTAATTCTTACAGATTGAAAAGCATCATTTGATTAAATGAGTATTTCTTGAGGTTAATCTGCTTGCAGAGGTAGTCAAAGTAGGATTTATGTCTCAAAAACAGCTTTTCTGAATCACACTCGTGGGAAAAAGTATAAACCACAATATATATGTGTATGTATGCACACATACACACGTGCTCAAGAAAAAAACAGGAAAAAAATGTCTATTTCATAGGAAGTTCAGAGTGTGATTGATAAAGAAAGTCAAAATCTTAAGGACATCATGGAGAAACTCCGGATCAGATATTCTGAAATGTACACAATAGTTCCTGCAGAAACTGAAGCACAGCTGGAGGGCTGCAAGAAAACCTTACAAGACTTGGAAGACAAGGTAATTGCTTATGTGATTCTCATACATACTTCTTCGTAATGTGTTCATACAGCAAGATTGGATGAGTTTTGTAAGTACAAATTTAAAATTAAAACGTTGGTTATTTTTAATTTGCCTTTTTCCTCTTGGTGAAAGGGTGTGCTGGAGAAAAAAATCCGAATGTTAACTGTCTGCTTTTAGGATAAACTTCCAGTAAGCAGCTGAATATAAAATGGTGTTGTTGTTGAAAGAGAGCATGACAGAACCACTAGCAGTGAGGTCTTAGATATGGTATGGATGTGATCTTCTGTCCAGTCTGGTTCTTACACTGAGCTAGTAGTCAGAGTTGGTTGGAATTTTAGTTTAGCTTAACTGAGAAGAATTTTTACAGTTGAGTCAGAAGACTCCTTTGAAACCACTTTTTTAAACATTAAACTTGCATGTATAGTAAAGGATCACAGCATGGCTCTTTATACCACTTCTCAGGACATGATAGCATTCCTTTAAAAGCAGACAGAGTATTTGGGTAACTAAATTACAATGAGGTGCTTTTTTGCAATGCTTTCTGTACAAAGGGGATGTAAGCAGCTAACTGAAAACAAAATTAAAGGAAAGTAAAGTAATATTCTAAGTTTGGGATGAAATTCTCTTGTGCTATAGTTATCGTTTTTATTCATTCATTTCTTCTAAAAATGAAAAAAGCATTCAGTTACCTTCTTGCAGAAATAATAATGTTTAATGCCAATTTTGAAGACTAAATTGTAGTTAATTTGATAGAACCTGAAAGTTTAATGAAACCATATTTAAATCCAGTTACTTGCTTTGTCTATCAGATTATTCATTTGTTTTATGTTGCATTAAATATTCAGAGACCTATTCGGTACAGTTTCTTAGTTTTAATTAAGTTTATTTTTACAGCTTTTATTTCAAATTGGAACAAATCTTTTCAGAACCAACAACCAAATAGGAGAGAAGGAGAAGGGGGAATAAAGCAGTGTTTATGCTTTGGGTTGATTTTTGTTTTTTGGTTTGCTGTTTCAATTTCTGAGATGAAAGATTATCCCAATGCATATGTTACATGTTGAAGTGCAAGAACTGCCCTGGAAACATCTCAGTTTTGAGTAGAGGAAAACAATGTTGTGTTGGAATTTTTTTAAATGCCTGAAGGAAGCCAGATGAATTCTAGTGGAACTGGAGATCAGTGTAAGACATAGCAGGAGGTACCGGCCTGTGCTAAACGGAATTAACTTGTCTTATTTTAATGGCATTCTACTTTCTTCTAAGTAAGCTGACATAAGAATGAACATAAAGCGTATTTCTGATGCCATGCATTTTATGTGACAAATACTGTAAATTCAGACCACTGAGAGTTACTGAAAGTAAAATCCTGCCCTGTGGATGACCAGAACACTGACAGATACAGCGAATCGTCTGAGGAACCACAGAAGTCTGTGAACGGCCTGCTTGCACGTTTCCAGCTGTGTCACATTGCTCATACGTGATTCTGTTCCATGTTTTTGCTTTGTTTTGTAGGAAGAAACTACCTCTGCACACATCAGTAATTTTTCATGCTGAATATACTTCAGGGTAGTAATAATGGTGAAATGTTTGGTGATTACAGTCTGAGTTCCTTTTTCCACAGAGTTGTGGCACAAATTATGGACTGGACTTCATAATTTGTTTTGTATAAGCACAAGTACCCAAAAGAAGGACTGTAGGTCTTTTTTCCTATACATTTATTTCAATTACTGTAGTTTTATCGATACAATACCTTAGTATGGGTGTTATATTGTTCTGAAAATACCTGTCAGAATCTTAATACACTAACAAGGATAAGGAAATAAAAGCAAATAATTTACTAAATAAGTAAAGTTCATTATTTCTCTTCTCACGGAAGGATAAGTATTTCAGAATAAGTAGCGACAAACCTGAATAACTGGTAAACTAGAAATCTCTTGTAACCACACAGCATAAAGCTGTGCAATGTGCGCATGCAGCTGAGCTCCATAAATCCTAGGCCTGCAGCATACAAAGAATTCACCAACAGAGTACTGATAGTTGGCTGACCCTAACAGCTAGCAGGTTTTAGAGAGAAGGGGCATCACCTTGGGCAAGCAAGGACTTTCTCACCCCCTGCAGTTCTTCTAGTTCACGGTAACCTGGTACCTCCTTGTGTCTCTCAGTTCTCTGCTTCGGCAGTGACTCAACTTCAGCATACTTGAGAGCTTCTCTCTTTACATTGGAAATTAGGCCCTTCAGTGTTTTGATTTGAACAAAAGATCTGTTTTTTTTGTTTAGAAATTCACTATACATTGATGCTTCTTATTGTCCTTATTTCTTAAATGGAAGAAATAGTCAACGCATGGTGGGTGCTGTTCTAGGTTTTTTACCACGAGAATCTGGATGTGACCCTTTCCACAGTGCGGTAATGATGGATAGCTGCTGCAGATGAGCAAGGAGTCAGCTGAATGCAGAGAGTTGCAGCACCTTACTATTTTTTGGTTCATGATTGCCAGTCATTTTAAGTAAGGAGAAATTGTTGAACAAGATGTGAACATTCAGTCTGGTCACTTTGACGCTTCTCCCAGGAAATGTAATTCCATTCGGGTGTTTTTAAGTGGCTTGCCAAAAGAAACGTAAAAAGAGTTCTAATATTTTTAGTGAGGAGGTACACAGAAAAAAGCAGATCTTTGTAATCTCCACTGTCATTTTCTCTTTACTGTGACAGGTTAGCTTCGAAAACTTGCAGAGTTCTCCTCAGTATGTGCTGAAAGGAAAAGCAGAGACTATTAACAATGGCCTTCAAGCTATTGAAAAGATGTTGGAACAGAAGAGTGAAAATGTTGCAAAAGCCAAAGAAGTTCAGAAGGTAATTTTGCTTTTTTTTTTTTTGTGGGCATTGAAAGATTTTTGGTTGCTTTTACAGAACCCGGTTTATCAGGAGTGTAAAGCTGCCTCCATTCATTCTGTGTCTTTAATAAAAGAGGTACAAGCAAGCATTTATGCGATGAACATTTACCTTTTCTTTCTCACAGGAAAATGCATGCTTTTATAGCTGTGAATCACACCGGCAGATGCAGAGTGTTCTGTTCTTGTTGTATCAGTTCAGAAAGCTTTGCAATTCCACACTGCTCAGCATGAAGAAGAAATAACTCTTTGTGCCCAACCATATATTTCATTTCTCCTTTCTTTACATGCAGCAAATCTGGGATATGCTGGACCTTTGGCATTACAAACTCAATGAACTGGATGCGGAAGTGCATGACATAGTAGAGCAGGATTCCGGCCATGCACAGGAGTTGATGGATATCTTAATGACCCCCCTTCAGCATTACCAACAAGTCTCACAACTTGCCGAGCGCAGAACAGCCATTTTAAACAAGGTAGAGGCAAACGTAAACTTCAGATTTTCTCAAATTTGAAAAATTCGCATTGTATCAAAAAAGAAGGAAAAGCAATAGCAACAAAAATTATAAAAAACAAACAAAACAAGCAAGCAAACAAAGGCTTCACGCAAAATATCATAAAAGGTTCTCAAGTAGATGAAAAGCCAAAAGTAGGTGCGTTGACTTAACGTAGCTAAGAATTTCTGGAGTGACAAACATTGCCTCCAGGTTCCAGTCCAAAGGACCAACTCTGCATTGTGGTTGATATGAGTTAGCATGGGCAATCCCTGCCCCTGGATCAGCAATGTTACAGTTTATGATACCCCTGCCAATGTGTTATCCATTTAAATAACGTTGCCACATAAATCATAACAATGTCCCCATGAGATGTAAGCCCATAGACACCAAAATTACTTTTGTTTAGAAGATGAAACTGTTTCAGAAAAATTTCAATCGCGCTTCTCTATTTCACCGTACTAATCTGACCTTGATAAAATGCATCCAGTTTGCTTCAAGTCTTGCCCATAGATGTGTTTATCCTAGACAGTAAATAGAAATGTATTTGTGCCCTTTTATAAAAACATCATTTCCTAGGCTGCCAACAAGATGGAAGAATATGATGAACTCTTGAAGGACATGAAAGTTTGGATAGAAAACACCAACAGCTTGCTAAGAGCAGATGCTCAGAATGACTCTGCAAAAAGACTACACAAGTACACTGATGGCCTTCAGGTAAGCGTTAGTGCAGATATATGTTCTCATTGTAAGTAGTTGCTCTATAAATATACAGTTTTGCATTTTTCAGTCTTACTGATAAAAATAATTTTCAATAAATAAGTGAAAAATGGTTACAGTTTAAGGGCATGAAATAAAGATAGGTACTTTTCAGTGTTGGACTTAACTATCCTGTGCAAGTGCTGAAATGGAAAACCTCTCTCTTCCAAAAATATATGACAGTGTGCTGTATGGCTATAATCATTTATTACTTCTTGAATATGTACAGTTTTCTACCTATTCTGTATTGTGCACATGATCCAAAATAGAGTGGTATTTTGATGTCTGTGCGCTTACCAGAAACTTTGAAGTGAATCGATGTGCAAGGCAGTTCTCACTGTATCTTGAAGGTAATTCTGACTTCAAGAATCAGATGTTTGTAATGTTACAGGGCCAGGCAAATGCCAAGATGATTTCTAACAATTTCATCTTTAAAATAGAAGTTTTCTATATGTCCACTCTTTGACTTACGCCAGAAGAAAAAGTTAGTGCTCTGAACATGGATTGTTGTATTAAAACTAATCAGAATTTCTTTCCTATATTACAAGAAGTGGTTGACAGTTCTGGACCAATGTGTTACAGATCACATAGTAACAATGTGGAGATGGCAATTAACAAAATTTGTGTATGTTTTCCTGACAAAAGCTTATTTTCTGTTGCATTTGTGGTTTTTATGTGGTCTAGGTTGGAAAGTTTGTGAATTTAGAAACGTGCCAAAGACTCATAATAAAGTTCAGAGATATGTTCAGTCCTTTTCTTCAGGTGGCATAAAGATGAGTGAATCACAGATATTGCTTACAACCTTCACTATTCTGCTGTAATTTGCTGACATTTGCTGTAATTAATAAAAAAAATCATGCAGTTTCCTGCAGGAGATGGGAAGAATGTTCACATCATGCACAATTGGCCAGATATTTTCTCCAGAGCTTCAGTTCATCTGCTAACTGGTGTGCAGGAAACCCTTTTCATGTCTCTGGCTGACATGTATGTACTTGGGGTCAGCCTGATGATTGCCCAGAAATTTGGGAGAAACCTTCTCCAGGATCTCATACTTCTCTGTTTTGGGGGTGGGATCTCAGAGTTTAAAAGCTTCCTCTACATGACTCATTATGCTCATCTAGACTCATTTTATCTAATTGATGCCCTGACAGTCATAGCAGAAGCCTCTCAGATTTCTGCCTGCAGGATGCAACAGTTCAGTTTCATTAAGCACAAAGTGTTTTAATCTGAACTAAGCTTTTGGAAATACATGCAGTGGTCAGTGATGTAACAGGAAATTAAACCTGATTCATTCCGATCCAGATCGCCTCAGAACTTTGATGTCACCAGTGATGGAGGCAAACTGATTTCTTATTTTGTCTGTAGATGGCTTTGGAAGACTCAGAACAAAAGCAAAATCTCCTGCACAGTGTTTACTTGGAGCTGGAGGAGCTAACACCAGTCTTCGAAACAGAGAGTATAACGCAACAGCTGAATGAAGCAGAGGAGGAAGTAGCAATGTTACAGCAAGAGATAGCAGAGATTCTTCCACAGATCCAGCATGTGGCTGATGTAAGTTTGGTTGATCTGTAAGTTCTTTTTATTGGAGCATCATCATATGTTATGAAATAAAGGTTACACTGTCTGTCTTAGTTTCAGCTGGAGCAGAATTGTTTTCTTCAGAATGTCTGTATGATACTTTGTTTTGGTTCTAGGAGAAGAACTATGTTGTTAACACACTGATATTTATAGCTGCTGCTAAGCAGTGTTTTATAGAGCCATGGCCATTATTGCTGAAGGGCCCGAGGAGCTGAGAGGGAACAGAATTAGGACAGCTGACTTAAACTTTTCAATTCTCTCCCCCATCCCACTGGGGACGGGGGAAGTGAGCAAACAACTGTGTGGTGCTGAGCCACCTGCCAGGTTTAACCACAGCAGCACAGAAAAAAGGCAAGTGGATTTTAGTAGGTATGCCAATAAGTTAATTGTTGGAGACGAACCTGCAGGAGTTTGGTTTACAATTAACTTCAAGAGCGTTGATGAAATCCCTTGTTTAGAAGAAGAAATGCAGGGCTTGCTGACCAACAGATGAAACAGACTTATCTTGCTGGAGAGCAGGGCTCCAATACAGTGGCACATGGATAAGCTGAAGAAATGTGCTGACAGAAATATCATCAAGTTGAACAGAGACCAACGCACTGCACCAGATACCAGTACAGGTTGGGGGCCAACCAACTGGAAAGTGGCTATGCTCAAAAGACCAGGGGTCCTGTTAGTCAAGTTGTCCATGATGCAGCACTACGATCTTGCAGCAAGAAAACCAGCAGCATCCAGAGCTGAACAAGTGTCTTGCCAGGAAGTCCATGGGAGCAATCCTACCCTTCTTTTTGGCACCTGTGAGGTCGCATCTGGGTGATATGCCTATTCTTGGCTTTCTCAGTGCAAGAGTGACATAGACATACTGCAGCAAGTTCAGGAAGAGCCGCAAGAGTGGTCAGGGTCTGTAGCACAGTACGTGGGAAGGAAGGCTGAGAGAGCTGGGTCAGTTCAGACCAGAGAAGGGATGGATATAGGAGAGAGGCTACCGTTGTCTGCTGCTATGTAACTGATGACTATAAAGAAGATACCGCCATACTCCTTAGTGGGATTGGTCAAACACTGTCTAAGTGGGCCCAGAGTGAGGGTAAAATCCCCATGGCAGGAGGTTCCCACGTCTCAGCAGGATCAGGCCCCAAACAATCTCTGGAGACCTTCTAAGATCCCTTCCAACATAGTTTTTTCTTCAACCCTGTTTTCATGGGAGTTATCTGGGAGCTGTACTGTATGCAGACCCATTTTCCATCTGAAGTAAGTCTTCATATAGAATGCATAATTAGACCTGTTTCTTAATGGTAAATATCAGCAATGAAAAAGTGTATTGTCACCAGTAGTGATTTATAATGTGATTTTTCAAGGGAATTTCAGTTCCATACTCGGGATTTAAAATAGACTAGGTGACCATAGATTATTACTTCTTTTAAATGTTATGACAGCACATAGTTTGTAGTAGCTAGCCTTTTGGTCAGCAGCACCTGTTAACATGTCCTGTTAACATATTGTGCATATGCTGCGCTTGTTTTTCAGTATTTCTTTTTTGAGTTTTGAGTAAATGCAGAAATTTACATTGATTTTGTTTTTTGAAGGGAGTTTCAAAAGTATACTATCTACAAACATTCTTTGTTCCCAAAATCTAGGAACTGGATGCCATTGAATCTCATGTAAAAATGTTTGAGAAGGATGTTATGAAAATGAAGAAAATTTTATCATCAGAAGATCTGTTGGAGCTTTCTCCTAAAGACCAACTTAAACATGGGCAGGTCTGTGAAAACTCCTATGTAAGCTTTTTCCAGCAAAAGCTTGTTTTGTGAATGCATACTACAATGAATAAATTTTTAGTGTATGACTTTGAAATGTCAGTATTACACATATTCTAACTCTCAGGTCAATGACAGTTATTACAAGCATTATTTCAGCTACACTTTTACAGTAACAGGTAGTGAAATCCAAAAGGAGCAGACTGGTTGGGCGAAATCCTTCAGGGGACCTGATGTCTGTGCTGTATGTGTCTTGGGAGATAACTTAGGACCAGACTAGTGCTTGTCCAGGGTGCTGGACATCCATTAGTTGTTGAAGGTCTTTAGACATTCTTCTGGAAAGTGTCTTCAGCTTTAGTTTCATCTGAAGGGAATAAAATTTACATATACCTAGACAAGTGTGCAAAATGAACTCTTAGATGAGGCTGTTGAGATATCCCTTCAAGAAGCACAGTTCTGATCTAACCTAGAACATTTGAAACTAAAGCACAATTGAGAAAATGCCAATAGACAGCTGAAGTGTTTAACTACAGTATACAAGCATTTCTGTCATATTTGCGTCTTCCTTTTTTGGTAGTGTTAGGACCTGGTACATTCAATACATATCACTCTGCTTATCATCAAACAGTAAGTAATATGAAAGTCTGCAAATCAGGCCCTGTTTTCCCAGAGATGGAGGAAAAATACAACAGATACTTTTAGAAATGTAGGCTGAAGCGACTCATCACATACCCATTTCATGCATGCAGAGAACTGTAAAGGTATCTTGGCCAGATGGCTTTCTTTTCTATAAAATGTAAAATAAAGCAAAGCTTTATGGTATCTTTTCTATCACCTGAAGTTCACGTTGTTAGCTGACTGACATGCAAAAAACATGGGTTCTGTTTTAGGGGAGGAATAAAAATGTTGTCATACCACTCACAGCTTTGTTATCCAGGTAACAGTTCTGTAATGGCTACATTATACAGAAAAGCTAAAGTGATATTTCTTCTAGAAAATAGTATTCACCCACTACCTGATTTTAAATGGAAGCCTGCATAATATGCAAATGACAACAACAAAAAAATCTTGATGCAGACTGCTTATGAATGAGAGAATAAACATCCCTGTTCCAATTGTGGTTATTTACATAAAATCTTTTTGAGACGGAGTCTAACAAAAATATTGGTAAGAAAAGGGCTCAGGGCTCTTGTTTATTTATTTTTCCTTCTGAAGGTCTCAGATTTTATATTTCTTCAGGATAATAAGGAACTTTTGAGTTGCTATTGGATTCTGTTCTTCCAAAGCTGATCATGGAGCCTTCCATAGAACATCTATTTTGTATATTATGTAGTATGAAATTACACATATTTCTATCATCCAAAACTGGCAAAGGTGATTGTAAACTGTATCCGCTCAGAATGAGGAGTTAAGAGAAGCTGTCTTTGATGGGAAACCTGGCCTCAGATGTTTGTCCTTGTTTCTGTTTCTACTCATCACCATCTCAGCCGTGTTTCTCAGCAGTGATAGGACTGTTTGTAGGACCTTCAGAAAAAGGTTAGCTTTAACATAGAGCATCTTATGTGTGGTTTGCAGTGCAGAAAAGAAAAACCTGAGTTGGCTACAGTGACAGTGAAAGGATTAGGCCATTTTTTAAACTGTCTTTGTGACCAAGATTCAGTACTTTAAAATGACATGCAGTAAGATAAGTAACTACTCTGAATATGACCTTTTTTTATCACTGTGCAACACTTATGTATTTATACGCAGACAAAGCAGAACTGTAAATGTAAGTTGCATCTTCTTCTTGCTTTAAAGAGCACCACCATGGATTTTCATTTATTTGTTTTAAGAGTAGAATATTTTTCCTTCTTAAATAGGAAACTCAAAAGAGACTACTCTTGCACATCGTGGGTGTAAATTTGATTTTTTTACAATTCATTAAATCATTCATCATCTATCCTGTATTCTAATAGGTTATACTTGACCATATTGGTCCTATGCAGAAGACCATTGTTCATATTCAGTCCTATGAAGAAGCCCTTCAGCTACCAGGGGTGAAGAACCAACCTGTCTCAGTCTTCCTAAGAGCAAGACAACTTTTGAGAGAACTGAAAAAAATAGAAACAATTACTAAGGAACAAAACGAACTGCTGGAGGTAATTGATTTGCATTCATTGATGTTATTTTATTTCATAAGATATCACCTCAAATACTTTTATTTTACAGGCATGTAATGCACCTACCATGTTTTCTATGTAATGTTTTGGAGGATGTTCTGATTTTTGTGTGTGTGTGTAATTGTACATTACAACATGACACAGTAGATAGAAAACTGAAATGAATTTCAATTGATGCATTATCTTTGCCAATTTGGTTTCCCAAACCTACTGTAGTAAAGCAGAGCGCTTTAGAACACGTTGCTTCTTGCTAAGCATTTCGGAGGCCAGGTAGACACAGTACAGCTAAAATGTGAATCTCTGCCTTTTATTTTCTGATTGAGAAATTAAGGCATTCAAAGAACATTGCTATTATCAGGCTGAATCAGCACAGGTTCTTGAAGGGAAAGTCCTGTCTCAGTAATTTGATCTCCTTTTACAATAAGGTCAACCACTTAGTGGACAAAGGAAAGGCAATGGATGTAATCTTTCTAGGTTTTAGTAAGGCCTTTGTTACTACTCCTCACAGTATCCTTCTGGACAAATTGTCTAGTTGTGAGGTAACAGGTTCATGCTATACTGGCTGACAAACTGGAACAACAGCAGAGCTCAAATAATTGTTGTGACTGGGGCTACTGGTGGCCAGTCATTAGTGGTCTTCCCCAGGGCTTAATCCTAGGGCCAGTCCTCTTCAACGTTTTTATCAGTGATCTGGATGGAGTTGAATGCATCCTTAGCAGGTTTGCTGATGATAGTAAATAGCGAGGTGCTGTTGACTCCATGGAGAGTTAAGAGGCTTTGCGAAGCCATCTAGATAGTTTGGAGCATTGGACAATTAGCAACAGCGTGGTAAAAGAGGTGATTCTCCCACTATACTTTGTGTCGGTTGTGGCCTCACCCTCAATATTGCTAGTAGTTCTGGGTCCCCAATATAATAACGATGTTAAGATATTTGAAGGTATCCGGAGGACTGCAACAAAGCTGGTAAAGGTTTTGGAAGGCACATCCTATGAGGAGGGGCTGTGAGGGTGCTTGGGTTTTCTAGTCTGAAGAAAAGTAGGCCAAGTGAAGACCTCATTGTTCTCTGCAGCTTCCTGAGGGGGGGGAAGTGCAAAACGAGATGCTGTGCTCTACTCCCTGGTCACCAGTTGACAGAACACTTGGGAGTGCCACAAAGCTATGCCAGGGGATGCTGGGAAAAGTACCTTTATCACAAGGGTGGTCCAACATTGGAACGGGCTTCTTTGAAAGGCGATTGATGCTCCGTTTCTGTCAGTGTTAGAGATAATGTTCTTAATAGTATGCTTTAACTTTTGTTTGACTGCAAAGTGGCCAGCCAGTTGGACTAGGTTGTCTTAGTAGGCCCCTTCCTACTGATCTTTTCAGTTTTAAAAGCACCAAGAGACAAACCCAAGCATGCTACAGACATGCATACCTGGAGTTGAAAATAGACAATGACTGAGATCTGTATGATCCCTAACTTCTTCGGGTTTTAGTCTACGTATCTTCTTAGGTCTGAAAAATAGATACTGTAAAACACACATTTCAGATAAAAAGTTAACAGATTAAATATTCAGTAATTCTCAGAATACTTGCAAGCCCTTGGAATCCTGATGCTTTGCCATTACTGAGTATTACCATGAGACTTCTAACTCCTTTATGTAGAGCATTGGGTCAAGGTTTAGATTTTTTGCCTTTTTGAAGCAGCTGTAATCTTTTTTTTTGCTCAGCATTTGCCTTTATTTTATACACTTCCAAAAGTCTGTAGCTGAGTAAAATTTCTTTGTGAGAAAACAGGTTGGAAAAATTACTTCTTTGCTGCAATGATATCCAGCTGTGCAAAAAAGACTATCCCATTCTACTGAGTGGGTTGAAACCAGCAGTGCTACAATATAAGTCTGTCGCCACCTAAGACATTACAAAGGATAAAGCTATTAAAGGATGGCATTTTTTAGTGCTGCATTAGAAAAATAGAAAGTATTCTAATAGACAGAAGGCCACACTGGAGACAGGCTACCTTTGCAGATAACGTACTTTTTTTTTCCCCTGTTTTGTGGATTAGTTTGACATTTTAGTGTTTGGATATGGTTGCACATATGTGCTATCCATATTGTAATACTAGGAACTTCTGTGTAATTTAGTTTCAGTTTAACACCTGAAAAAGTCTGACAGAAACAAGACCTGTAATAGGTACTGCAGATGCTTCAGGGTAGGGTTTTAGGAGACTTAATGTGTGTTGCCCTTTGTGTTTCTTTTATGGCCTGTTAAGAACCACACCTATCGCTGCCTAAACAATGTCATCAGGAAGAGGAGCTGGAAGGCACAGTGTTTTATCAGTTCTCTGTGCAAAGGAGTGGCAGTATTTGCATATTCGATGGTGTTCTGTTGACACTTTTTAGTATCTGCCTTCACACTCCTGGCAGCAGGGCCTATTCCACGAGTAGGTCTTCTGGTTGATAAGAAAAGCAAAATTTAAGAATGAGGTAAAGAGAGAGGCATTACTTCTTGTTAGAGATTCAATCCCACAAATATGACATAATGTGTGTTCTTTCAAGAAAAGGATAAAATAAGATTTTCTGCTCCTCGATGGAGGATAGGGAATGGATGAGTGATCTGCAGGCAAGTGACTGTATTCACGTATTGGCTTCTGAGAGTGGAAATTGGGGTCTATATACAGAGTATTCTTTAATTAGTCAAGTAAAATTGAGATGCTGACTACTGAACAGTTAGGAGAACTTGAGAGTGTAGGTATGGGTAAGACTCTCTCTTTTAGAAGGACTTTTAGTTTCTTATTGAAGCTGAGCAGCAGAATAGCTACTTTTATTCCCCTCATCTGATTCTTTATGTATGTCATTAAAATTATAGACTGCAGTTAGATATTTTCCTCTTCAAATTGGCTTTTTTTTTTTTTTTTGTAGTGGGAAAAATACTTCTTTCTGCCTTTTGAAACTTGTAAGTTAAAAAACAATAATGCAAAACTTTGCTAACGTGGGAGCGATTGCTGTTGTGAAGTGAACAAACAACAAGTAACATTATTGTTCATGGCCAGAGAGACTCTTTGCTCTGAAAGGCAGAGTCTGTGGGTGCTTTGCAGACAAGTTATCTGCCTCCCAGACTGCTCCCATGCTGCTATTAGCAAAGTAAGTTTAAGCCCGCTGTCTACAGAGTTGCGTTTTCTTCATCACTATCTTTTGCAGATGCCTGAGGAAGAGTCTATTGATACTCTCTGATTCTCAGCCCACAGGCTGAAAAACAAAGGCACAAAATGTTTTGCAAATTTAAATGTTTTCACAAATTATTATTTTTTGTATATGTAACAATTTCTTACTTACCTGAGACATTGTGACGAGCTGTGGCTGGCTAACATTAGCAATGGATGTGGGAAGACTGCCGACTTCTGCATGAAGGGTGCTGATAGATGAGATTTTGCTGTTACTATCCGATGAATAAAAGTGAATTTAGCTGTTGATGACATATAATAGGCTTTCCCATAAGTCATGCAAGAAGAGGAAGCTCACACAAAGTGGAAATATTTATTTTATAGGAACTATTCAAATTGTTAGAAACTGTGGTTGGCTTATCTTCTGAGCTGCAGTTTCTGCCTGGACAGCACAGTTCATTTCTGGCCAGTGCAGAACTAGCTGGCAATAACGACCTGAGCACCAATTAAAACAGGTAGGCTTTCTAACTTGATATGAAACCAACCAACCCTATAATTTCTCTTTATTTTCAGCTTCTTATAAATTGTAGTAGATGTGATTAAATATGTTCCACTTTGCATTTTAAAATTCATAGTCCTACTCTAGGCAATGATATGCTTCCAGGCAGAACTCTAAAAGTGGTGAAGATGGAGTTCTGCAGAGTTAGCAGAGCAAGCACAGTTTCTTTTACATCTAATTACAGAAGCAAAAGAGGTTTGAGCGCTCTTTGGTGCGATTTGGTTGCATTACTGACCAGTTTGTTTATGTCCTGGTTAATACAAAATTATTTTTAAGAGTTACTGTTTTACAGGAAGCTCTGAAGAAAACAGAAGAATGTGAGCAAGAAATTGAAAAGCTGAAACAATTCCTGAAGAATCACTTGGCTGAAAAATCACATGAATACCAGCCACAGACTCAGAAGGCCTCTTGTCCAGAGGTGGGTTTCATGTCTTGCCCTAAATTTATGACAACATGTAGCACTGAGAAATAGTAGTGTTCTTTTAGTCCCTTCTCCAGTCAAGCAGGCAATTGAATACTGTGGTGTGACTGTACGTGCATAAGTTGCTGTATACCAAGAGATATAATTAATAATAGTTTCAAGTTGGGCATATGTTTGATATCACTGATTTTTGATGTGTTATTTGTACCTGAATCAACTTCCAGTGAAAATTAAATGCTGTTGTCAGCTGTTGGGGTGAAACAATATGCAGCACTGATTGCTTGCCTGTGCTCATCATCCTGCTAATGCAGCAGTACATGTTAACTGGGGTAGCAGCTTGGGATAGTGCAATAAAGAGAGCACTGTGTCCCTTTCTGATCACTGACCATGCAATGGTACTTTTGGTGGTTCTGGTTAGGGTTAGATCTTCTAGATTCCTGGATTTCCTCGTCCTTGCTGACATGCTGTGTTTTCATCAGCTGGTAACAGATGCTGGTTTTTTTTGCCAGCAGTTGGCTTCTTTCTGTAATGGATGAATTGCTTATTTAATGCAAAAGTAAGAAGTGTTTTCAAGACAGCACTGCGGAGGTCAGGAAATGACTAATTAAGTTTAATAAGTATTTTTATAAAGTGCCTCTGAGATGCTCAGCTTTTTGCAGTCAGCAGCAATACGGTTAATAAACATACATCGTACCTACTTAATAACTATAATCACTCAGTAGTTTCCTAAATACATGGTTGTTATGCTTTCAGGTGATTGGATGTTGGATGCTAGTACTAAGCATGACTCATTTCCTGGCTCTTGTTTTTGTCTTTGAACATAAGACTTTCTGTTTAATATCTCTTGTTTTAGAAGATCTGTTTCACAATCGTAGCATTTCATTGATAGATGTGGCACTGGAACTGCCCATCTTATTGAAGGGCTTCAAATGAGGAGGTTGTGTCAGTAAAGATTTGGTTTCTTGCCTAGTTAAGTTTGCAAAGCAGTAGCTGATATCTGTAGTATAAAGTCTGCTCCTGCTGTAAAACAAATAGGAATATTGTTCCTAGCAAACATTTATAAATATATGGTAAATTATCATAGATGGCCACTTCTTCATTACAGTGACTTTTTCTTGCTTTTTATTAACCCTTGCAAGATTTTGTCTTCTGTTTTCCAGTGTATAAAAGGAAAAAGCATCGTTTTCTGAGCAGAGTTTCCATAGCCTTTGAAAATCTGCTGGGTTTCCTGCCTTCACCTTCCTAGTCATGCAGCCACACTAGCATTGTTTATGGAGGAAACTGTAGTCAAGACAAAAGCCAGCAGTCTTACTGCTTTCATCTGTCACAGATTATTACTTGCTTAGCATTATTCACACCATGACAGAGCAGCCTCTGGAATCAGTGTCTTTATTATTTTAAGCCTAGCATTAAAGCTTGCTCTGATGGACAGATCCCATTCTGCAGTGGGGTATTTATCTGCTTTTTAGTTTTCTAATCAAGCCATAGTACTTCAAAGAGCTTTAGCTTTCAGTAATGAAGGAGGTGAGACATTTTATTCCTTACCCCATCTTGGTCTGTTACTGCTTCTGCTTTCTTTGCTCACCTGGAAAACAAGTGGCGAGGAAAGACCCCCAGAAAAGGGCTCTAAAGGCAGAACACTGACTGGAGTAACAGTTATGAACAGGGAGGAAAGCCAGACAGATTTGTTTCCCTTTTGTTAATGCAGGGTTATTTGGATTATTGTTTAGACCCTGCAGAACATTAAACGTGTTCCTTGTACTTTCTGATGGACCATATCTCCCAGTGTCACATTCTAAGACATGGGATAATTCTTGTCCCTAGCTGTGTTACTGAAACCCTCTTTTTTTTGTTTGCTTCTATTAGCTCAATTTCTGCAAGAAAGACTCAGCCCTGAATCACCCCTAGCTGTATTTGCCTTCATCTAGGCTATCCCGGTTGTTCTGTGTCAGGTTTCCAGAAAAGGTGGTTGAAAATAATATCATCTGCTTTGACTCACAGAGTAATGTAACTCAGCTACATTCCCTCTGTCCTGAGGGAAACTCATATTCCCCTGCCTATGCAAGACCTAGTTTGATTCATTTATCCAGCCTTTCATATTTCCTTCCAGATTACCAACTTCTGCAGTACAGGTGGCAAGCGCCGTCCTGAACAGAATCTGTTGCTATTGTTTTGCGTGTATCAGGACGTTTCCTCCAGTGACAATGGGGAACTGTCCTAAAGCTATGAAAAAGGGAAGAGGGCAAATAGACCCACTCTCAGTAAGATGCACGGTGTCATTTGTTACTTTACCTCTTGTTTAACTAAGAAAAATGCATACTTACGGATGTTGTTGCTCCTTAGGGAGAAATGGAAGCTATAAGAGAAGAAATCATCAAGCTGTGCCAAAGAAAGGAAGATATCCTTACCGGGATGAAGAATTCAATGTCTGAGCTTCACCAGCGCTTACAGGAAGAAGTACCTGAACCAGGAGATGAGTCCACAGCCTCTGTATTTGCACAAACTGACTCGATTGGGACTGATGTTTCTGATGTGCAGGTGAGTGGAGCACCATTTTGTGATCACTTGCCCAGGAGATGAAGGAGGGAAGTATAAAGCCCTTCTTTATCCAGAAGGAGTGGCATTTGAGAGAGGAGCATCCCTGCAGCTGTGAAGCAAAGTTACTTCTCTCCTTTGTGCTTTTAAATGGTCCCAGAAAGACTGGGTGTGATACATGACTAGGAGAAGGCAGGAAGGAGGTGTGCCTCAGGTTATTTTTTTGCATGAGCTGATTCAATGTGGAGTTTACACGAAACAATCAACAGCAAAATGCTAGACGCGTAGTTTTACTGATAATGATCAGTCGTTGTGGATTTTTCAGTAAATTCAGCAGAATAAAATTTGTCCCAATTACATCTGTGATGTGGAAACATTACAAAATAGTGGAAACTCCCAGTTTTTAGAGGTGTTTGGGACCTGCAGACTTATTAATTAATAACTTATTGCTTTACTTAATTACTTATTAATTACTTTAATGTCTGGTGGCAAATGCTCAGTGCTTCTCCAAAAGTGGACCCCAAGTGGTAACATTACATTAGTGTACAGGCAAAAGAGCAGAGGCTTTTACTGTTTGACATGAGTAATTGGACTGTCTCTTTTGTGTGTTTTGTAGCTGAAGAAGAGAGGACTGATGTCCCTTTTGCCCTGTTTAGATGAAGAGTCAGAAGATGCTTTCCACAGCAAGGTGAGTTTGCTGTATGTCTTACATATACAGCTATGTATGTGAGATAAATTAGTTTGTTACAGGACAGATTATAAAACTGTGTAGATATGAAATAATTTAGTGTAAAACAAAGCCAAGTTTGTTACACCAAGAAAAAGTACGAAGAAACTGCGCTTGAATCAAATTCAGTATTACACAGTAACTCATTCTGTGATGTGTAGTCCTGCTTTTGATGGGATTACTTGTACAGTAACGCCTCCTTTGTGCATGTGTTAGTGGTAAACATGAGCCTAAGGAACAAAGTTTAAAAGTGGGTTTTCTTTCAGACAAGATCAGCCAGCCTCTGAAGAAATGCTGGTTAGATTGTAGCCTGGCTACCCACTCTTTTTTGGTGCAGTTTTCTTTACATACTGGACTTGGGGGTTATTTTCTTTTGTTTTTAGTGGACAGGAGAAGAGAGAGAGGGATTTGGTGGTGAGTTTTGTTCTTTTTTTATTGTTTGTTTGTTCGGGGATAGCATGAAAAAACAGAGGATACTCTTGAGGTCTCTGGAGTGTCATCCAGCTGTTGTTCATCTGGCAGAGCCATAAAGCAAGGGAAGAGGTGAGATTTGGGAAACACAAGGTAGATAAACAAGGCAGAAAGAGAGCTATGTGTTAGTAAAGGTTTGCATTAATTTACATTGCCTGAAAGAATGCCTGAGCTTCAAGCTAATGCTGAGTTGTTATTACTTTCAAAGGGAAGTGCAGCCACAGAGATAGATGTGAGCTTCTGGCCCTCATTAAAACATAAGGAAAAACATAAGGAAGACAGTGCAACCTCTTGGTCTTCTGGAACCTTGTCAGATGGTGGTGCACAGGTAATGAACTCAGATTTATTTCAACAGGGCAGGAACTCATCTTTGTGGAAAGAATTTGCAGAAGTCATAGGTAATGCTGAAGTCTTTGAAACAAGAGAACTGTGGAATTGCAGGGCAATAGCCTTATTAAGTTGCTCTGTCTTCTGCATCACACTGAATTTTTCCATTTTAAGTGTTCTTTCCTGTTCTACAAACCCAAGGACAGAAGGGTACATTTGTTAGCAGCAGTTCATTTCATTAACTCTTGGGAAGGCAATAAAATGTACAACTTGTTAGATGATCTGTGGAAGAGATTCCCTTTGTAAACAAGATCAACACCTAATGTTCCTGACCAGCTACAGTTTAGGTGGTGTTTCACTGGGTTCTTCACAGTGTCTTGATTTTATCTGTTGTGATAGCTGCAGTTGCTGCTTCTATGCACCTATGTTACAGGCAAAAGAGAACTTATCTCCGTGAATTTTCTCGGTCCAGGACTGCTATGCACTGAAGGGCTGCTACTTTTTGAGGTTTCTCAAGCACAACAATGCAGTAATGATCTAAATATTTCCACTGTTGCCTCTTTCTCTACAGGATGCTGCTGAGATAGTACGGTCATGCAATAAAGACGATGAGGAATCATCTTTGCAAACTCCACAGAGGACAGAAGGCCCTGGCACAGGTCATGAAAGTCAGACTGTGGTGAGTTTGAAAATCTGAAGTAGGCTGAACGAGGTGACCTTCTGTATAACCCAGCTACTGGTAATGATAATGGTATGGGAGTCTGTGGCAAGATTAATGATACGGTAGGATACTTACAACCCTTAATGGGCTTCTTCATATTGCTCCTTTGAGTGAAAATGATTATGTTCTGATCTCCTTGAAAATTAGGTTTTCTAGGAAACAAGATGGAGTATTGTCAAGAAAAAAGATGCTGGCATTCATAAAGGCATGAATGGAAGGATTAACATGATAAAGTCTGCATCAGTTATTGAATTTTGAAGAGGCAGTTGAAGGAGAAATTAATAAGAATAACACTCCCGTATTTTGCTGCTTTGTGGAAGACGTGCACTAGCTTATAGAGGAATGGGCAGCAGCCTGTAGGTTACATGCAGAAGAGCATATGGAGACAGTCTTGAATAGTCCAGCAAGGCCAGGAGCAAAAGGCTGGTAGCAGAGCAGCCTCAGCTCTAGCTCTTAAATTCTAGCAGCGTGGAAGAAGCTAGAATCTGTCATTGCCTGAGAAGGAGCATGCTCCCAAGTCACTTTGTCTCTCAGTGCTCCTTGACTCCTTACATCATGCATGACTTTCAGCGTATAGTTTAATAATGAAAAAAAGAAGTGTCAAGGGAGAATTTGACATGCCCTTTTTAAAAATGTTTCTCGCTCCTGTGCAGGAGAATAGTACATAGCTAAATGTTAGAACTTAGCAGCTATTAATTGTGTACTAATATTATAAACAATAACATTCTCCCTCATATGAGTGAGTGTATTATATATGACCTGTCTGTACGCATGATCTCCGTGTCCTTTTTCTTTGCTATGCTGCAGCACTGTTGGCTTCTGTTTGTACAGGGCGTGTGTAAGCTCCCTTTGCAGGCAAAGGAGATGTAGTCACTGCAGTCCACAAGCACAGAAAGTGGTTCAGCTGAGCTCTCACTGATTCTCCATGTTACACTGAGCTGAAGTATTGACTGCACTGAGTAAATCTCAGTTGAGAGTAATTGAGATTTAGAGACTTGTATTAGAGAGACTTCATCTGCAGGTCAACTTTTTGGGTATCTAGGCACCTAACAGGATAACATATACTGGTACCTCTGTGTGCCACCACCACGTTTGTCAGCCTCTTGTCTTCAGGGGCACCCACAACCTGTTGAACCCCATGATAGAAAAGCTCAGCAGAGCGGTGTCTTGAGGTGGACACAGCTGCTCTGTGTTCCTTGCAGAGAATGTGGTCAGGCTATGGAGCCACAGTCCTCCTCTGCTCCTGCAGAGAAGGTCGTCCTTCCTCAATTCATGCCGGACAGCAAAAAAGCTTGCAATATTGCAAAACCTTTTCCATTTCAGTGTTTTACTGCTCTGTGCCATTTCCATGTGCTATAAAAATCCCATTAGGAACATTTTTTTTTTCCTGCTAAGTGATTTATTTACAAGATCAGTTACTATTTGGAGACAGGAAGACATTTATTTTTAAAAATGGTATATTCATTTTTTTCCCTTAGAGATGTGTTGAAGTCTAGAGGTCTGTGGAGTTGATTATATTCATGTTCTCCATTTAGAGCTTAAGTATACACTAACATTAATTTATTCCCACTATGTTGGTGATTGCTAAATGATACAGTTTCATTGCTCCTGGCATGTTTTCCCTCCAAATTCAGTTCTAGCAGCCTACAATATAACGTAGAATTCAGAAACATGTTTGAACTATTACTTGTCAGGTAAGCTTTGGTAATGTCCACTCCATGTCCTTTATGATCTCAGTCTTAGTACACGAACACTTAGAAAATGAACTCATGATGTGTGCATGAAGCTGAACATTGTTACACCTGCACACAAGGTACTGGTTTGTTTTATTCAACTGATTTGGCTGCATATCTGACTTACTGTTTCTGTAAAGAAAGGGGATGAAGTTTCCTGAAGCAGTGTTATTTACCTGGGGAAGGGCAGAGCACGCCATAGATGAAAACCAAATGCCTCTGTATGAATGTGTGTTCTGTTTACTTTACTTTTATACGTTTACTTTAGTGAACCAAAATGTTTTGCAGTCCCATTGGGATTAAAAAAAAAAAAAAAAGAAATATATATTGTGCCCAAACTGGCAAAATATATTTAAGTGATGAACTAGAACAAACAGGCTGAAAACTAAAGCCAGAAATTTCAGGTGGAAGTTGAAGTAAGCTGGTACTTTTATATCTTCAATTACATGTACCTCAACAGACTTTCCTGTTTCAGAATGTGTACGTTCAGACTATTTCCTATGTTTAATGACACTGCTGCAAGGTATCTGAGAGGGAAATCAGGAAAGTAATGATTGAAGTAAGACGTTGATACCTGAAACAATGCATTTTGGTGCTCTCATTTTAGCACAAGGCTAATGCACTGTGACTGACCATCGCAGTGTGTGTGTATGCTCTGGAGCCGTGGGAGCAGTGCAGGTGGTTTTCAAGAGAGGCGTTGTACTTCATTTACTTATTAACTTCTTTTATTTGCATATGCGTGGATATATACAGACCCGTGCAGGCTTCTAAGCAACTGCTGGTATCTCCAAGCACTTTAGACTTATCCTTATTACGGAAGTAGGCAGTACTACTTCTTAAAGCAAAGCAAGCAAGAGAAAAGAATTATATAAGATAGACTTAAAAATACACATTATTTTTTGTGTGACATAGAGCCTGAATGAAACTCCTTTGGCTGTTGGAACTAAATGCATACAAGGAACTTCTAAATGATACACAACAGCTTGCTTTGCAGCTTTAAACTGCATTGCTCTTCCATCCAACTCCCACAGCAAAACATCTCTCCTCAGGGGAGAACTGGTTAATGGTGAGTCATTGCGCTTCCTGTGGCTCAGGTATACCTGCACGGATGCAAATTGTGCTTTGAAACCTGTTACACCAGATCCCGGATCGCCTGCCTGCTAAATTTTCCTTCCTTTTTCTTTTATCTTTAATTATTATATTTTTTTAAAAACTGTGAAGTCGGTGACAGAGTTGTTTTGGAGCCCTGTGAATGTGAAAGTTAAACATTTCTCACTAGTAAGGGGTGGGGAAAGAAAGGGAAAGAGAGAAAGAGAGAAAGAAAGAAAGAGAAAAAGAAAGAAAGAGGTAGATAACTGTGGCTTTTTTCATGTGCTTTGCTTCAGAGTGGCACGCCGCCTCCTGTCCCCAACGCCACCCAGGGCTCTCGAGGGAAAGAGAGAGACCCAGACAAAGCAGTGGATGGTGGTAGGCCCGAGCCGGGAACAATTCTCCAGGCGTGCAAGGCCCAGGTTGCTGAGCTGGAACAATGGCTAGACAAAACTAAGGTGTCCCTGGGCTCAGACCCCCAGACCCCCAAAATGCAGCAGATGGTGGAACTGCAGCTTGGTGATTTCCAGGTAAGAGGGAGCAGCCTGTGTGCTGCTGGCCATCCACATGAGCCGCCCTTCCCCGGGGTTTGTGAACGCAGGAAAGCTATAGTTACTGCTTCTCCTCTCCCTGCTTATTCAGCTTAATTACACTGGCAGACAGCCGGTAACTGCTTGGCTTCGGTTTCAGGTGTAGCTTTCCTAGGGCTCAGTTAATACCTGTTTTTAGGGTTGTGCACAGTGGGGTTGTTATACACCTGGAGGATTTAGTTTGAGCTCTGAGTGTTTCTACAGCTTTGTTTTTCTTTAGTTTATTTTTGAAAATATGGCTCAGCAAAGTCTGCATCCTCTGTTTAAAGGCAGCTTTCCATTGGTCTCTGTCATGATAAATCAGCGAGAATAAAGGATTTTTTTGTTTTGTTTGGACATTTTCACTTTCGAGTTTTGTTAGAGTGATTTAAAAGACCAGCGTAAAATAGCTCCTAAACTGTAAGTTCTTTTGCACTTTAGGGCCCCAAAGCTGCCAGTGTAAGGGGAAAGACAGACACTTATCCACCTTGATATGGATATCCACTTATCCAGCCTATATTTGGTTGTACTGCTGTAGGTCTAGGACCTTCTTGCTCCAGGTGGCAGCAGAAGGAACAGAATGTTTGTACCATTTGGTGGAAATGGATGGAGGACAACAGAGCTGACGTGAAGGGGGCTGGGTGGTAGTCCTGGTGCAGCTTTCTTTCTCTGGCACACAGATTAAAAGAAAATGTGCAGGCATGCAGCTTTGGAGTTCCCTGCAGTGCCAGGCCGATCTGCTTGGCTGCTGAACTCTGGGAATTAAGATCCTGAATACATTTATGTAGCTGGCTGTATCTCAATCCCATTCAGGCTTTCTGTCAGTGTCGGCTTTGATAGGGCAGTCACAAGCAGTAAAATCAAGCAGACTTCAGGCAGCACTAGGCCCTGCTGAGTTCCTGCCAGGTTTTAACAGTCTGGCTCAATGTTAACACATGAACTTGATAGGACGGAGGAGCAGAAAAATGTTTTTCTATCCTAATCAAAATCTATGCAGAAAAATATCCAATGCACAAAACAGGAGTGGTCTCTAGGTAGACAGATATGATGTAGAACAATTTATTGCAGTTGATTACTTTGCAGTTGAGTTGTAGTTTCTGTCTCCATGTTCAACTTTATAAACATGAGTTTGAAGTAATGCAGAGATGTAATTTGATTCAGAGCAATGTGAATCAGCAACCGAAGCCCAACAGTTTCCAGTGGCCTGGCTAATACATGGTACCAGTGCTGTGTTTTGGTAGTTTAGATTGGATGATTGTATGTTAGGAAGGATTTCTTTACAGACCGGAAGGGCTGCTCAGGGAGGTGGACTGCTATCCTCAGCTCCACTTGGCCTTAGGATATGCATCTCTCTACTTTATCACTTCATTGAAAGCCCAGTGGCATTTCAGATAAAATAGTCTTAAACTAAGCTAATAGGCTGTAAATTCATTCAGCTGAGACACAGGCTTCACCTTTTGCTGATTCTGTTGTGAAGCCAGTAGCTCCTTGTAGCGGGGTGGAGAGTTAGACGTAATTCCTTAACTTATCACAGCAAGATTTGTGTGAGGTTTACCAGTCAACACCAATGATCTGTCAACTTCATCTACTTCTGGTAGCCAAAACTGTTTTTAAAACTGATAGCCTCCTTTCAAAGACTACCCTCCATACACTGGCGACATTATATTGTAATATGAGCAGAAATTCGCCATACTTCTGGTTGATGTGATTAGAAGGAATGAAAACTGGCCTTACAGTGAGCATCAGCTCAAGGATTTCTTCCTCACTTATCATAGTTTTGCACAGTTTTAGTAGTGCCTCGGCCTCACAGTGAGGTCTGTTTAGCTCGTACATCCACGGAACTTGACCCTCCCCAAGGGTGATGTAGTCAGTTTGTGCTCTGCCTTCTTCTGTGTGTTGTCTTCTTAGTTCATCCAAATGAAGTCTGCTGATGATTTCTGCTTCCCTTTTTCATTACTTAATACCTGAGCTAGTACAACTTCCCACACAGAATGTTTTCTCAAACAGTTTTGTCTTTTATTGTATTAAATGCACCTTATTGTTCATAGCAAAAAGAGACTATATTAGAGAAAATCCAGAGATTTTGAAGCTATTTCTAATTTTTCCTCTTTCTGTTCATTTTAGATAGGTTTAAGTGTAAGCACTGTCTAAAGAATGTTATCAGGAAAGGAGTATTGTACTTCTAAGAATGAATAATTGACTCCTGTCACTTCTAGGTGATGTTATCAGAGATTGAACAAAAGGTTCTTAGTTTACTGGAAGATGGTGGAAACAGTGCAGGCCACCAACAGGAGGCAGAGGATCTTTCCTTGAAGCTGAAGGAAGTGAAGTGTAATTTGGAAAAAGTCCAGATGATGCTTCAGGATAAATACAGTGAAGAGCAGGTAAAGCGTATGAATTCTGTGCTGAGGAAAAGCAAGAGTTCTGTAGTAGCAGAAGAACAGTTAGAGCTCACCGTGGGTAACAAGGAAGGGAGAAGAGTCAATCAGAAATGTCAGACTTGTTATTTTTCCGGTTTGCACTGCGGTATGATTATTTTTCATTTGCAGTAAGTAGTGGGACTTCTGATGAGTCTTTGAGCTACATCTTTTCAGCTTGAAGTGCTCAGTGGCAGTAGTTGAGATTTTGTGAGGAATGCAGGAAAAGGATAAAAACTTTTGGTGAGGTTCTTTTTGTTTGTTTTGTTGGTTTTTAATGCCTTCAGATTGCCATGATGTTTGTGATAGTATCACAGCAGACAGGCCTTAAAGCAGTGACTTTCTTCAAAGAACCACCTAAGTGGCATGAGCAGTGACTCAGCTTTCCAGTGCTGCAGCCCCCCAGCTAGACTTGGACAGCAACTGGATAGAAGTGTTTGCAAGAGTACCAACTGCTTTTGCACTGCTGATTCTGTTTACAAGTGGTCCAAAACAGCTTTGCTTTTGGCATTTCCCCAAAGTGCACATGGAGGTTCTGCCCTCTTGTCAAGTCTGGAAGCCTTCCCACAATGGGTCTCTCTTTACAGATTCCCAACAGGGAGAGGATTGACCCAGAGTCCCTCAAGATCTTGCACTCCAATGGCTCCAGCATGCCCCAGCTTGGCCTTGCTGAGCAGCCGTTCCTCCAGCAAAATGGTTTTCAGCACCCACAGGTAATTCTTCTGCCTGACCAGGGGTCAGGCTGCTCTGTGTCCACTGTGCATGTAGGGGGCTGCTGCGTTTATTACCTGCTGCAGTTTTCACTGTGGGATCAAGTCTGCCAAGGGCAGGTACCTTATATGCCTCTCCTAGAGGATTTGGGGAGTTAGAGAGGATGGAGAAAGGCCTCCAAGCCCTGAAAACTCTGAATTTTTTGTCCAAAAGGTTTATGATCCTTACAAACCTGGATGGTACCCTTGTCTTATATCACAATGATTCAGATGGCATCACCCATCCCTCTAATTTCCTGTGTTTAAAGCACTGATGTATTGTGAAATGTGAAACTGTGTACTGAAACTGCTTTTGAAGATGGATTTGACTCAAAGGCTTTGTGAACATTCTCCTGTGGACTAACTCAGAATGACTCTAAAGTCATTGTTAACATTATAAAGATATCCTGTGATACTCTGTGCTCTGTAAACTACTTCTGTTTTGCTAACTGGAAATTAGCTTTTTCTCCTTTCATGTTCTTAGGAATGAGTTAGAGAAAGTGACCCAGCCTGAACTGCTAAAATTGCTCAGTTTTCAGTCAGTGCTCTCTTTCTAACTAGTGCATTTCTACCTCGTGTTTGAGCATTCCCCCCTTTTTCTCTGTGTAAGGATGACATTCTGTGGCCTTTGCATTTCTGCATTTGCATAATGTATTTCTGACTGAGGGCTTTTGCTTTTGAAACTTCTAACGAGGCTGAAATATATTCTGTAAAAATGCATGTTTTTAGAACATTGTTTGGTAACATCATATTTGCACATTACTTGCTTTTTCTCCTGATAGAGGTATTCTTAACTTTGCTTGCTAAATGGATTCATATGAAACGTGATTGGAAAGAGCACAATAATCATTTCAGAGCGATACTGCGCACACAATTGATTTTTATTGTTCATTCTGTTCCCTGTTCACAGGATCTGAAAGTAAAAGCAGCAGACCAGAAAAGCTTCATTGACTTCATTGAGTCATGTGTGGAAAAAATGCAGCCGCAGTTTGAGGATAGCGTGACTCAGAAATCAGAACCCAGGTACAAAGCAACAAAATCACACCCCCAGATTCTTTGCAGAAACTTTGCAGGAGCGCTGTTGGGAGCGATGTGTGCCTGTAGAAGAAAAGTTGCAGGAGCTGGGGGATTTCTACTATCAGCAGTCTAGAGAAATTGAGTTTCATTTATTTGGCAGCTTCCTTGATACTGGGCTGACTGGAGTGTCCAGAGTCAGTCTTGGTGTTAGGCAGGACTGATGCCTGCCGTAAGCTGAAGCAGGCCTAACAGAGACAAGTTGGATATCTGTTCCCAGCCATGCATTTGGTTGTACTCTGTTTTGGGGACAGGTATAATAGAAACTAGTCTACACAAGCAGTTTTACAAATCTAATTTTGTTTATTCTACTTCAGTATTTGACATTCTAATAACTTTTTCTTAATACAGCAATAGAGAATCTGATCCAAAAAGCAAGCAGGCTGATCCTACCTTAGCTCCAAAGGACCAAACGGGTAATAAATGGCAATATTTACAACAAGAGCTTTCCTCAAAGATGAAGTCTCCTCTCTGCCAGCTTGTGGAACCTCAGGTCTGTTTAAATTCAGTGCTTTACTCTTCATGCAGCCTGTTGGTTTGGGTGAAGATAACTACTAGGGTATCTTCCTTGAGTCATCATGTCATGTCTCTTCTTCATCAGATAACTGAAATCTTTGCAAGCACTCTCTAGAAGAAATTGTTACTGCATACTGTTGTTATGATTGTCTTTTAATTTTACTTTGAGGTAGATAATGACTCTGGAGCTGTGACTATGAAGTAGTGTGGGAACACGTAGGTGAATTCTGGCAGTTAGCGTTCAGACCTGATGTTATCTGCTTAATTCTTTCAAGGAAATTAGGCGAGTTATCCAGCCAGCTCCCAGCTGATTTTTATGGATGTGGATTAAGTCCCAGTTCCTGCAAGTGGGAACATTTTGGTCAGAAGAAACTTCTAGCTTGAATTTTCTTCTGTGATTCTCCACTGCGTTCTCGCATTCTCTCTGACATATCAAAAGTGGATTTTGCACTGCCATAAGAGAGTGCTATGCATTTATTAAGAGCAGACTGCAGAATTTTACTGCTTGCACTGAGTGTTTTCTGTTGCTAGCAGTTTTGTTCACATTCAGTTAGAATGACTAGATTTATTCTTCTATGAAAGAAGAAGAGTACTGCATTAAATGGAAGAACATCGGTCAAGTAAAAGGATGAATGTCTGCTCTTACTCAGGCACTTCAGTGGGCAGCAGGCCTGCCTTAATACAGGCTACAGCCTGTAACCCCTGAAAGTGGGAATCAGAGGCTCTTTTTTTTAGTCATGCTTCACTCAGGGCATAGCATTACCAACTTATTCTTGACAGCAAAAAGGGAACCTTGCTATCCAAGTGCTTTATATTAATAACTTGACACTTTTATTTTAATGTTTTTTAAAAAGAATGTTAGGTAGTTGCCCGTAGCCCAGACTTCATTTGAGCTGTTCACATAATTGCAGTATCCTCTTTCCCAACGTCAGATTACAACAAAACTGAACATGCTGCACCGGGGCACATTCCCAAATGCAGGAGCCTCAACCGTGGAAGAGCTGAAAACATACACTGTCCAGCTGGGAGACCTGAGCCAAGAAGCAAACGTGGTACATGCACAGGTAAAAATGACTTGTTTTAGCATTGCCAAAAATACCAGGAATTCTAGACACAGTGCACTGTTTGGGCATTGAGAAACATAGACAATAATCATATTATTGCAAACGGGACTTGTTGTAGTGTAGCTTTTGCAACAGCTGGGGGGGTATAACGTACATTCAGCTTAGGATTTTGAGGAGAAAGATTCCAAGTTTCAACCTTGACACTTCTGCTACCTGAATCCAAAGCTGTGCTAGTATGGATAAAGATTGTTCCTCAGGCTCTGTTAAATGAGGATCCTGTGAATGATTTTAGTAAATATGCAATATGTGAGCTGACGAGGCAAATTCTGTTGTGCTTGTTCCTGAGTTTAGAAACCTGTAAAGCTGCATCTGCTCCTAATACACTGAGGGTCACTCTCAATTTTGGCCTTGAGAGCTCTGAGTATTGCATGTATATAACTGTCCCATCCAAGACTGTCCTTCAGTATTTCATGAACCGCATTTTATTATTATTAGCCGACTAAACTTCTAAGTTTATGCAAGCAAACAAATCTTAGGTGTGCCTTGGGTTAAAGTACTGAAAAATTCTGACTTGCCTTTACACAGGAGAATGTGGCAGAGGAAGTGTCTTCCAATTTGGATAAAAAACTGTTTGAGCTACTTCTGGCAATCAGCCGGTGTTTGGATAATATGGAGGAGATGTTGAACACCTCAGTCCTCTCCACCGAAGAGGCAGCAGTGCAGCAGGTTCTTTATGAGGTAACTTTCCTAGAGCATCCAGGGGAAGGAGGAACTATGGTGGATTTCTTCTGCAAGAAAAATGTGTATGGCCTCATTTTTGCTGGTGTTACATGGGAGTAGTACAGTCAAGTTATTTGGTGGTGCACAGATCTGGGCCTTTTGCCTGTTAACAAATTACCAGCTCATGTGCCACTGCATTTTACAGGCAGTCTCCTTGGACAGAGACCGTTTTCACTCATTTTATCTTTTTTCCAACTCTTTAGACTCTTTCTGTTGAGCTGCAAAAACTTCACGCTGATCTGAGTGATAAAAAGGATGATCTTTTAAAGTCTATTACCTGTGCTGGTGGGAGCACAGATGTGTTCTGTGAGTGCTTTAACAACTTACAGGCGTGGCTGGAACAGACTCAAGCTGCCACTGCTTCTAGGAGCAATTCAATGAAAGCTGGGCTGGATCATAATACCAGTTATCAGGTACTCCACTGCCAAATGCACGTCTTGCTTCATAGCATCTGTTAGACTTCTCAGTGTTAATGCATTTGGGTTACAAATGAGGCATTTATAATGGTCTTTTTTTTGGTACTAAACAAACTTGTCTTGGTCTCTCAAGAAGCAAATTTATTTTACTCTTTGCAGTGCTGTTTACAGAGCTGACTGCCTTAGAAGCTTTGATCACAGTAGAAAATTTGCATGCAAAGTATAGAAGTAACTTGGGCTCCCACATATGCTGATCTACAGGTTAAACCAAGTTTCTGTGGGGAAGGATTAGGCCAGGGAAGGGTTTGTGTGTCCTTTCTTCTGCCTCGTGCACTCAGGAGTGATCAGAGTTAGTGCAGTGCCAAAAGCTCTGTTGTTCTCAGAATACATGTTATGAGACACTTCTTTTTTGGTGCAGTGTCCAGTGCTGTTCTACATACGGCTATGTGTTGGAGGTTGATTTGACCCTTGGTATTTACTGTTCCTTGAGATTTTGTGCCATATAACAGAAGCCACAGTCTTGCAAAGTTGTGTTTTCCTTTCTGAAAAAAAGGAGAGAAGAACTTGGTCTTTGAAATACAGTTTCTGATGTTCAGCAGAGCTCCAGCGGCTCATCATCAAGTCAGCCTATCTCTGTGCTGCTGAATAATAAAGTAGTTCCTTTGAGGAACACTGGGATGTTGTCTCCAAACAGGAACAGGGCTGATAGTGCTGTGTTTACTCCTGCAGAATCCATTGAGCTCCATCAGTTGTCAGTAATAGGCTTATTTTCTCATTTTCAGAAGAGAATTTGTTTCTCTGTAAGTTTCACAGATCTTTACAGTCACGGAAGATCACTGTGACAGAAAAATCTCATTTTTTTTATACACTGACAGGGAATTTCCCTCTCTAAATTATTCCTTTGAGCCCAGAATATGTATGCTTTTTTGTGTGTTAAAGTGAAAAAGTGCTTTTTCTGTAGGAGAGAGTCGTCTTGTTTGCTATGTTGTTTTGTCTGCTCGTTACTATACTCTTGTATGTGATATACTTCTGACATTTGTTACTTTTTCAGAATGAAACCAGGCTGCTCTATGATCAGTTAACTGAGAAAAAAGCTACTTTGCAACAGTGTTTGAATGCAATTCGTGGACATAATGTTTCTGAGCAGCTTCAGGTAATTTCATTTGTGGGAAAAGAAAAGCTAGCGTTGCCAGTTTTCTGTGATTTACTGTTTTATATTTTCAAAAGTTTGAGTCTCACTTATGTTTTCAGAATGAGAGGAGAGTTCAGTATTTATCACCCCTCTTCACCTACTACATCCCAATCCATTGTTGGACTTAATTCCAGTCCTTTTACTAACTGATGTGGAGGAACCTGTCTCCCCACAACCTCTTGGAACAAATACACCCCAGACTATGGCAGAGAAGAGAAAAAGCTACACAAAGTG
This sequence comes from Pavo muticus, assembly GCA_016647715.1. NCBI lineage: Eukaryota > Metazoa > Chordata > Aves > Galliformes > Phasianidae > Pavo > Pavo muticus. The sequence continues at coordinate 4,561,749 of JACDJE010000028.1, read as the reverse complement.
CAGCACTCCACACATTATGCCTTCCTAATATTCAAAACTCTACTTTTTCTTCATGGAAATAGGACTGCAGTATTTGTATCTACTCGTTCAGGAGTTAGAAGCACTTCATCGTAGTGTGGCATTTGACCAGTTAAGGTTTTCTTCAACCTCTGTAGCGATTAGCAGAGAATTAAAAATGGACAGGCTGCATATCCTCCCCAGAATGCTCATCTACTTGCTGCTGGAGCAAAAAGGGGTTCCACAAACATTTTTGTTACGGGCTCATAGCCTTGTTTACAAGCATAATTTCTGCCAGGCTGAAAGCCATTTCAGATCCCAAGCAGGGGCTGCTGCCTTGAACATATTCGATAAAGCAACCACTCTTAGAAAAAGAACATCAGCAGTACATAACTTCCCTTCATTCAGAAAGAACTTGTCTCAATCCATCCCTGATTGAATCTTTCCAATTCATGAAAAAATGGTATTTTCTCAGGCCATGATTCCTTCTAATTATGGCTGTTGAGTTAATAAACGGAAACATGTTGAATGTCATACTGAGACACAAGACCTGAATTTCTTTCCTGGCTGTGCCATGTGAACCCAGTAAGGTGTGTCATGAGCAGTCTTGTCTGTTTATGTCATAAACTCATATTTTGTCTTTAATTTCAGAAAACTGATGCCTGTGCTTTGGAACTGCAAAACTTTGAAAACCAAGTGGCAAAACTGAGAGGCTATGGGGAAAGATTCCAGTTACCTGTTACCTTAATCCAGGAAGCTTATAAATTAGAGGTAAGAACCCAGTACAGTTTCTACTTATGCAGCAAGGTTTGATTTTTCTCTGCAAGGTTTTTTGAGCATCAGAAGGCTGATAGTTATTTTGCAGTCTGGGAATGTGCACTTGGATTTGTAGGATTCATTTCTGTGTTTCATGAATCACTAAACTTTGTTCACATCACAGGATGTTTTGGATGACATGTGGGGGATTCTGAAAGCAAAATATGTGGAGCTGAATTCTCCTTCCATCAGTGAGAGCCAATATGAGGATTTACTTCATGGGTTTGCAGAGCTAGTTGCTATTGGACAAGAGAAGATTGCACAGGATGCAAAGCAGCTGACAAAAAGCAGAGCAGCTTTACAATCTCACCTGGAAAATCACAAGGTATGGGATTCTCATCACAGCCCAGCTCTAGTCAGATCAGCATAGCAAGAGCACTGTTTTCTTTAACAGGTTTTCTTTGAGTATCATAGAGAAGAGTAATTACCTCATGGCGTACAAGAGGGACTGAAGTTCATGCAGAAAACAATGCAAAGCTTTTAGTAATCCAAAATAGGACCCACTAAAACAAGAAAGAGAAGTTATTACAACTGCAGTTTTGGTTGCATATTAAGATCAGGATTTCAGTTTTGCCAGTTTATAATATGCTCTGGCTTACCTCAGAACATAATGATGTGTGAAGAAAACATGTCCTTCTAATCTTTTATGATTAGATAGTTGCTGTCTAACAACTGGGAGCTGAGGCTTTGCTTCCAGCATTCTATGCCCTCGTGATCTGATGGAGGAAACTTAGTCATAACAGCTTTTTTCTGAAGGGAGGGTAGTTTAGATCCTCCTCTTGTCAGTCCACTGTTCCCTGTTCCCAGGTGCAATGTGTTTGATGGAAGATCCTGAGAATACACGTGCATCCCCATTGTCCCGCTGCTTGACAAGAAGCCCAGACCAATGCTAGTCACTGCAAAATATCTCTGTCATGTCAATGCCCTGATTTAACTGCTCCACGTAGCTCAAACTCCCTATAGAATTGCTTCAGGCTGCCAAGCGCTGCAGATCACTGCTCTAAAGCCATAAGAATGATGTTTGTCACTTACTCACAAATTACACTTAGCAAAGTAAAATGTTTGGAATGTATTTACAAAGGAAAACAAATATAGAATAGATTTACATTCCGAACTTATACACATTTATTTTACAAAAGTAAAAGGAACTGTAAAAGTAATTGTTCCTGCCCTGGTTATCAAGACTTATCAGAATGCTCACAAAGGCTAGGATACAGTCCTAAAGTGAAATCCTTGTACTAGATATTAGTTCTTAGTGAAGATCATCTTGATGGAAGAGTATAATCTTAAGTCCTTAAAACATTTTCATAGGGGAAAGTATTTTGTTGAGATTCAGCTGTTTCCCAAGGGCTCAGCTGAGTCATAACTAAATCAAGCTCTTCCCACTTCTTAGCCCTTAGAACTGATCATATCTGATGATTAGAGTCATCTGCCATCCAGGTGAGAGAAACTGAGTAATGGCTGTCTGGTGACAGCCAGATCCTCCCCTCACACTAAACTCAATTTAAGTATTGTTAAAACTCTTCCATTTTTGTCCTCCCATATCTTTGTATTTCATATGAACTGAAGATGTAAATGTAGATATTTTTCTTTATAAATGTATAAATGAAAACAGTGTATGAAACTCATCACCAGTTCCTAGTCTGACTGCAAAATTATCAGTAACCCATCTTGGGTTGATGCAGCATTTGGGTAGAGCATTTGGCTCCTGATCCAGCTTTGGTAGACCCTGAAAGTGTCTGCTTTTCACAGTGAGCCTTCTCTCTCTTCTGCATACTCCTGGCCCGGGTGCATGATTTCTCTTACATGGCAAGATTTAACTTGTTTTTTTCTCAGGACTTTTTCCACAACCTCATGACTCACATGGCTTTCATGCAAGCATTTTCCAAGAAAGTGACTCCCTCTGTCCTACAAAAGAGAGAGAAATTCTGGAGAGGGCTGGTGGATGAAGTCAGATTGCTGGAGCAGAAGGCCAGCCAGTACGGTATACACTTAGAGGGCTTGTTAAAGGTAATGTGCCAAAAGAAACCCACAGTAAAAGCTGAAGGGAAGGGCTAGTTGCTTCTAGGGGAACCCTTTCCACAGCGGTGATTCTTTGTCTAGTAGCTGTCCTTTCATATCTCTGTTGAATAGCAACTTGTTCTCTGTGTGTCAGTAAACTGTTTTTTTCCCTTGAAACACCTTTGGAAGTGGGCATTTCAATCCGTTACTCTGATGTGGGTGGGACTGCATGCCTTTGTCGCAGTAATTTTGTAGTGCCTGGACTGACAGTAGAGCCATTATAGTCATAAAGTTCTGGTACTATTTTAAAATTAAATATAAAGGTTATTCTTAAAACACCCCTAGGGAAGTAAAAACTGAAGCACACCTCTTTCAAATTAAATATCTTGAAGATATTCATTGAATTATTTCATCTGTGTTAAAATCACGTCTCGCGTTAATATTTTCATTTTACTTAACTGCTTACATGTTCTGTTTCATTAACACAAGGGCTGCTTGTGCTAGATTAAGCATTAAGTCTGATGTAGTGAAAATGCTGATGTGTGTTATATTAGTGATGTAACTTGTTTTTTAGGAATGGACAGAATTTGATGATGAATGTCTAGCATTCAATAAGGAGTTAGAGGCACTTACTTCTATGTTGCCATCTGTGAATTTGGTTGAAGAAACAGAAGAAAGATTAATGGAAAGGATTGCACTTCTCCAGGTATTGATGTGTCTGTCATGTGTCTGTCTCTCTAACTGGTTTTCTTAAATCTGTAAGGCTGGCAAAAAAAAAACAAACAAGATTAATTAGAGTATGAGGAGAAGCCAGTTTGCAGGGCACTATTTCCTTTTTGGTTTTGTATGTGTGGGTATGTACACTGGAAACTTCTGCGTTACCTTTTATCTCCCATCCTGATTCCTGTCTGACCAATGAAAATAAAATTGCTTTTGTAGAAAATGGCAAGTAGACTACTGGCTTGTTCCCAACTGCATCCCTGATGGCAGAGCTACACCTTTATTTAGAACGTCCAGTCCAGTTTAAAACATCTCAACTGTTTGAAACATACAAATATAAGGATATAAAAGCAGCCTTTGTGGTTGTTTTATAAAATTGACAAGTAGAGTTCCATGAGCTTAGTGATGTATCCTCCGAGAGAGATCTGCATTCCTCACAGGTTTGACCTTTCTATGTCTTCAGAGGACCTACTCTATTAGAAGTTTTGGAATTGAGTCTATATGGAGTCCAATTTTATGTTTAGACCCATAGACTATAAAGGCAGAAAGAAGTACTGTGATTTAATGTACCTGATTGTATAAAAGAGATGATGGGATGTTCTCAGAAAATCCTGAGCTACAGATAACTTTTGAGATAAATCAGCAGTAGATACTGACAATCACAGTGGCCCTCTGGTGCTTTTGATGCCCATCACAGTGAAGTGGGAGATACATTATATTTGCATAGCCAGTCATTGTGAAGTTGTTAGGTTTCCTTTATTTCTTAAGAGTGAAGGGCTAGTTAAAAACTTAAATCTTCATTTTCTTTAATGACATCAGAAACAAAGTAGTAAAGCTTTAGAAGATGCTTCTGCGAGGGGTCCAAGCACTGGAGCTTCACAGTTTCAAGGACAAAGCAAAATAAAATTCTCTGGAACATAATTCCTGTTAGACAAATATCCCTGTTAACATTAAATATTCTGTCTGGAGAGAAGTGAGAAACTTACATAACATATAATTGCTCCTTTCTGCCTTCTCACCAGGACCAAGCTACTTCCTGGGATTTTTTCTTCTTTTCCCTTTTCTCATTTTGACCTTCCGATGAAGTGTAGTAATGGCACAGTCATGCTTTGTTTTTATTCAGCTGTCTAGGCAAGCCCAACTGCTCCTATGTCTTTGATTTAACATCTTGTCTTCACTCTCATTCCTCCTTGCCACCATCATTCTGTACTTATCCCAACAGCTTCGTTCAGAAGTCTGGTAACATTTTTCTAATAAGATAGGCTTAGAAGCCCTACTGAAAACAGGAGGGCAGTAACTTTCTGCTGGCGATGGCCATATGTTCAGATGAGGCAGCCGGGTCTTATAGACAGCGTCCATTCATAGCCTGAAGTTTACACGCAATGAAGTACAGATTGCTTCAGAATGGAAAATAAAATACAGGACAGATTACATGTAAGATTAAGATGCTAGAACAAATTATGTGTGTTTTGGTAGTCGTGTTTTCAAGTTTTAAAATGTTAATTGTTTTACAAACTTGCCGTATTCTAATAGCAAATCAAGAGCACTGTTGATGAGAAGCATGCCAGGCTGTACCAGATGGTGAAAGAAGGGAAGAAATTGCTGACTGCTGTGAGCTGTCCAGAAATAACAAATCAGATCGGGAAGCTGGAAGAGCAATGGTTGTCCTTAACCAAAAAAGTTGGCAATGAACTACACAGACTTCAAACATTACTCAAACTCTTGGTCAGGTGGGTTATAACTCAGAAGGCAATTGGAGATACCAGCTTGAAATAACAGTTAGAAACTGTTTTCTGAAATGCTGATAGGCAATTATGAAATGATGTAGTGCCTTTTATTAAAACCAGAAGAAAAAAAAAAAGCAGTGGTGATCAGAATACTGACCCTTCATTACACAGCAGATCCTCTCGCACTTGCTTTGCTTCCCATTTACTTTTGTGGGAACGGTTTTGATTGCTGTCACTGTTAAGTCAGAGTACTTAGGTGAAAGTTAGCTGCATCTTGCTGCTACTCATATATTTGAAGTGCTAACAGGTGCTGCAATCGTGGTGACCTAAGTACTTTGACTCACATGAATGCAAGCTAGCCTTTATTCCCAAAGGCATAGTGCACAACTCCACATGTAAATGATTCCCCTTATAGACACTCAAGACCTGGTTAAAATGCTGCCTCAATCTGCATTTCAAACCTCTGAAGGGGAAAGACCTGTGCTCTGTGCTTTCACATGGCTCTAGCCAACTGTCAGTGCAGCACAGGTGTCAGAATAGCACATGCCTCCTTACAGAAAGGGCAACTTGGAAGGTGAGAAATACATCCTAGATTCAAATAGGAGACGTGTATGTATTTTGTTTCCTTCTTTTAGCTACAACAGAGACTCAGAGGAGTTAAGGAAATGGCTGGATTCTTCTGAGCAGAGAATGAAATTTTGGAAGGAGCAGTCTCTCAACGTGTCGCAAGATCTTCCCACCATCAGGGATAACATTGACAGCTTGTTTGTAAGTCTGATCTCCTACCAGATTGAGATGATACATCATGACTTCTAATGCAAGTGATCCTTTTGAGTGTTTTTTGTATTTACCATGACCCAGAAGCTGCCAGAAAAATTATGACACTGAATGACTGCATGCCCCAGAGCTACTCCATTACCTGGATGGAGAACTTAGAGGATGGCAGGCCACAAAAAAACTTCCTTTAGATTGCTAGGCCAGCCTGTGTATAAATCAGAATGGGATCCTCTCATAGTTAACTCCCAGTTACAACATATCACAATCCAGCCAAGATCTGTTATGCATGTATAGAATAATAATAGCATGGTTTCTCTCTTGCTCCTGATGCCGAATACCAGATACAGCAATTCAGCTCAGCTGATAGGCCTCTTACAACTGAAGTGAACTCATGGAGCAGGAATGAAATGGCTGGGACTGTGGGGCTGGTCAGCCAAAGTCAGGAAAGAGAAAACCTATAGAAAAGCATATTCTAAATTGCATTTCATGTCTTTGCCTGCTCCCTGGTGCTGTACAACTAGCCAGGATTTTCTGCCTTGGTGTGAGATCTGACAGAGGGAGTGTTGCATGATGGAAAAGCAAGGCATTGTGGAGGTTGGATAGGTAGGTGTGAGCTGGACAGAGATTTGAGAGCTAGGGTTGCTCCCTTGACCTCTGTGTGATTTGGAGATGGGGATAATCCCCATGGAGCAAGAGGTAGTAGTATCCAGCATTATGTCAGGATGGGCAGAAAAAGGCAGTATATATTGCCAGAACGTGTTGAGTTTAGATTTTCTGAACTTTACAGACTTGCTAGAATCCATTTAAGACAGTTCATCCAGTAACTGAAAACCTGGTTTGCCCTCTTTATCTAAATAAATGTATGTTTACCTTCTCTTAAAATTCTCTCGTGCACCTCAGACATTCTCTAAGGAAGTTGATGACAAATCTTCCCTGAAGTCTTCTGTGGTGAGCACTGCCAACCAGCTCTTTCACGTGAAGCAGGCTGATACTGCAGGACTTAGGTCATCTTTGGCAAAGTTTGAGCAAAAATGGGGAGAACTGATTACACAGCTCCCAGCTATCCAAGAAAAGCTGCACCAGGTGAGGAGAAACTCTCCTGCTATCTCTCAGTTCGAGCTAAATAATTACTTTAAAATGGTGCTACTGGGAGTCAGCTGGCTGCTGTATAAGGCCTGCAAAGCAACTCTTTCTTAATTAGCTCTCTGTCTTGCTTTCAGAATATCCCCAACGTTATACTGCTGTTCAATTATTACAGTGTTTTGCACTTATCTGTCATCCTTATGGTTTTATATGAAAGTTGGTTACAATTAGAAATAATTTTATTTCAAATTTCTGAGTTCTGTAACGTTTTTTAAATTTAAGTCATATCTTCTCTGAATCTCAGAGCTCACTGTAAAATTCATAGCCCCATAATTGCAATTATAATGTCTGAGCCCTTCTAAAAATACAAGATGTCATCTTCCTTGATATTTCCAATAAGTGGAGCATGGAGGATTCATTATATTTTTTCCCCCCAGCTTCAAATGGAAAAACTTTCCTCACGGGAAGCTATTGCTGAACTAATGACTTGGCTGGACCATGTGGAACAACAGCAAGGGCATGAAGAACCAATAAATGCACAAAGTAGTGTAGCTCAAGTCAGAAGTCTCCTTCAGAAGTACAAGGTAAATGGGAAACTGAAAGTACAGGCTTAGCTTGTGTTTTGCTGTCACAAGCATGGAAACGGCCTGAAGACACTGTTATATCCTCACCCTTGCACTCAGGAGGGTTCCCCAAACAGCCTCAAAGATGCCTTACCATCTTCTGTTATAAAACCTTTTTGCTTCTATGCCACACAAAACACTGCGTGCCCTGCATACAGTTGCAGCCAGCTGTCCTGTAATCTCCTCCTTCTTATGCAGTCCAGTCTGTCTCATTCTCTTTTTCTTGAATTTAGATTTTAGGATGTGTTGAGCAGGAAAGCTTTGCTTCCTTACAGAGCTAGTCTCTGCATTTGTGCTGTGCGTTAGTCTGCCTTTTCACCAAGGAATACCTCATAATTTTGGAGCACTGTAGCAAGGACCCATTTAACTGGAGAACTTGGATTTTGAATATAACATTTTATCAAAAGAGAGGACCTGCTAGGAAAGAAGGAACAGGTCTATGACCCTGCAGAGAGGCTGCAACAGACTAATAACTGTTTAGATGCTAAAGCTCCAATGACAGAGGCTTATTGCTCCAGTCACAGGAGGTGTTCACACCATTCTTGTACATCTGCAAATGTCAGGGAGCCCAACCTCAAAGCACAAATCCCTACAGACATCTATTTTTCTCTGGCCTTGCAAAGCTACCAAACGGTGCTCTGGGCTCAGGCAGGACAATGTTTCCTATCCTGTGGTGGCTGCAGTTCTCAGGTGCTTTGATACTACACACTGTGTCACTGGAACTGATCGGATTACAACTGCTGAACTAATTGTTTTATGTTTTTGTTCCTTTCTGGTTGTTTGTTTTAATTGCTCCAGGAATATATGATGGAAATGAACTTTAAGCAGTGGATGGTAGATTTTGTTAACCAGTCGCTCTTGCAAATGAGCACTTGTGATGTGGAAAGCAAGCGGTATGAGAGGACAGAATTTGCTGAGTGTCTTGGCGAGGTGAACTTGCAGTGGCACAGGCTGCAGGCATCCCTGAACAGAAAGGTTTGATGGCATTTAGTTGCTTTCTGTCTCACAACTCTGATCTTGGCAATACCGGTGCTCTGTATTTGGCAAACACTCTTTCTCCAAAAACACTACTGAACACAGATTTTTACATTTACATTCAAAGCTCTATTTAGAAAAAAAATACTGTAGTCTCAAATTTTGTCGTGGAAGGGGCAGCCCTGTTACTGCCCATCTCTAGGTTTGTGTCAATTAGAATGTCCTGTAACTTTCAGATACAAGACCTGGAACACCTTTTGGAAGATACCACCGAAAACGAGAACAAAGCACAGACTTTATGCAACTGGCTGGAAGCACAGAGCGATCGAATGAGATCTTTACAAACCCCAGCAAGTCTAACCTCTGCACAGAACACATTAGATGATTGCAAGGTAAAATACTGTATAAGTGGGATATTATTGTACAAAATGTACGTAACACTTCACTGAATCCAGCCTGAAGAACTGCACAGATTTGCATCATGTTGTTGTTTCATGGTGCTTGGAATGTTGTGCAACAGTATTAGAGATCGTATTTGGAGATGCCTTGAAAAGAAATAGTTTTCTCTGTTCAGCACAGTTATGGCAAATGCTATTAGTTCCATTAGTTTGAAGAGCTCTGTAGTGGTAATATCTTGGGATCTACACAGCCTCATTTGGAAAAACAGTAACACTATACACGTGCTCTAGAATGTAATCTTTCCGTGTGAACCTTGAGAATCTGGATGTACTTTGGTTTTGTTGCATTTTTCTAGGCATCAGCTCCTTCATAATTGGAACAGGTGTAGCCAGCTAATAACTAGATCCTATTACTCTGACTGACTGTTGTTTTCATTCAGTGCAATGTTCTCTCTCTATTTTTTTACATGGAATATTTGTTCTTTCATTGCCATAGTTACATGTCTCTATCTCATAGTAGGCTGCTATTATTCCCTGGAATATTCTGTTATACACAGAGTTACTTGTCTCCGTGAAGCACTCTAAAATATATTGGAGGGTCTGAATGAGAGAGACAGGGTACCTTTGGCTAACATACTGCCCTATTCACAGCAAGATACAGTGCTAGGATGCAGGTGGCTAAAATGTTTCATTAAAATTATTTGCTCAATAAAAACGAGATGAAAATTTGATGAAGTTTTAGGGACAGAGGACTGGGAAAAGAAAGGTCATGACTTTAAGTGTAGCTTTATAGGGAATTGTTATGGCCCACTGTGTGTGTGAATATTTATTGTTGTGTAATGAGCATCTGTATTAAGATGAAGTCTTTCTGCATCTGGAGAGCTACAAAGAGGCCCACATGCTGGCTGAGGAGTTAGCTCTTGATGATCTCCTCCCAGACATGTTGTCCATTCCGACACTAAATGGTTCTGGTTCTACCTGCAGAAGACTGCCTAAGCAACTGCTGTCATTTTGAATTCCTATAAAGAACTGTTCAGTATCGGGGCTAAAATGGTGGTGGTGCTGCATGGCCAAAGAGGACTGGTTTTAAAAAGCAGTGTTTATCTAAGCTCTTTACACAGAAAAGTTTTTCTATGCTGTCATTAATAGATCTTATTTATCATTATTATTACAGATTTTACTTATCTTCCTTCTCTCTCTCTCATTTCTCATTTAGGACCTAGAAAATCAACTTGCAATTAAATCCAAAATGCTCGATGAGTTCAAGCAGAGTGTGTCTTTGAATGGTAGTACAGAACAAAGCCCAGAAGCGTTGTCTTTCAGAATAGCTGACCTGTGTGAAATGAAGGACCGTGTTGTCAGCCAGGTAAATGATTTGATTGCATTTCAGAATTCCTCCAGCACATATTCTTTCCACTACCGCTATTAATTTTCTTCAGGAAATATCAGAAGCTGATACAAAAAAAAAAAGCAGAGTATTTTTAATCTTAACCTTCTAGGAACTTCCGTTTCAGTCTGTCCCATACCAGAAGTTAACATGTTTCCAAAATTAAGAAAGAAAAAGAGTCTGATGTCAAAGCAGTTTGAATACGGGGGGAGGAGGTACAGAGACCCATCTGCAACTTAAGAAAATAAAGAAATGGCATAGATATTTTTCTGTTATCTTATGCTTTCTTACGTGATCTGCTTCTCTAGTTTGTACTCTGGTCTTCTTCGTCTGCAGTGTGCTCCATTTGCACTGGAGCTTTTCTGCCTCCCAGCTACTCTTTCCTCTTCATTACTGGTAGCTTCCACTGTCTTCAAACCCTACGTAGTACTCAGTTGCTTCAAGGAAAAACAGGCAGATAGGTTTTCCATACAAACTGACTTTAAGACAGTCTGCATACGTAGTTATATTAGCTTTATACTTGAAACTGATCTTGTTTACTTAGGTGTAATTGATAGATACAAAAGATCTAATAATGGCTACAGCTAAGGGTTTTAATTTGTGATAATAAGTAGCCATATATTGCTGAGGATTATGTGTGATCCAGTAACTGTGTTTATAGTTAAGATTCCTTTATACTTTTTATTACAAGTGCTCTGATTTCATTCCTCAAAACTTTGTGAAACTTGAATCCTTTTACTTGAACTCTTCCATATGAGACGTCAGTCCAGGACGAGGTTGCACCTTCTTGTTTTATGTTTCAACAGAGGTTATGTTATGTGGTTGTTTTTCATCTAGAAAACAGATTTGTGTGTATGTGCATGATAAAAAAGGAAAGTTCTTCATTTCAGTGTGGAGCTGGGGTTTGAATTTGGCAGGATTAGCAGCCTAGTGATTAGTGATTCTAATTACAATCACCGCGGGTCATGTTAATTTTAGTATTTTATGACTTAAGTATAGAACTTAGAAACTGCAGCTCGTTACATCCTGGTTGTTTGCATGAGCAATGAAACGCAAAACACACTCTTCTTCCTGTGTATGACTGGCCTCAGCAGGAGCCTGTCTGTGACTTCAAATACATGGCTAAGGAGATGTACTACCTTGCTTGTACTATCTGTAGTTTGATCTTGAGACTGTGAGTCTGTGGCCCAGAGACCTTCCATGAGTCTTTCCGCCTTCTTTGTGTGGGCGGTGATTTGCTGCAGGCTACAAAAACCAATTAGAGATTCTTCCCACCTACACCATGATTCAAATGAGAATAATGTTGATTAATCCTGGAATGCCTGGAACTGTGATACTATGATACGGTGATTCATGCAGTCTATTTAGTGTGCACTATGGTTTGGAAAAGCTTTCACTTTCCATTGAGTGGATGCATAGCTGGAACTGAAATCTGTCACCTGAACAGGTTCCATGCAAACATGCTTTTAGCCTTGCCCAGTTTGCCAAAGCATCTGGTACTGGCACGAGTGAAAGCAGATACTGAACTAGATTACTGTTTCATCTAACCCACGACATACATTGTGTGCTTACCTGATTCAGAAGGGTAAAAATGATAAGTCACACTGAAGGAGAACTGTGGCAGATGGAAACTTGCTTGCCCCAGTATAGGCTACAAAATTGCAGTAATGAAAGAAGCAAAGAGAAAATGAGAAGGAAATCTCTCATTTGACTGCGCATGAGAATCCCGTAGTTCCTAGATGGTAGTTTTGGCAGGCTGCATTGTTAAGAGATTGTATCACAAGTGGTTTGTTTGTAGGTTGCACAGCTGAAGACCTCAATGCAGTCGATATTGGAGCAGTGGAGAGTATATGATGACATTTATGCAGAAGTCAGCCTGCTGATGACAAGATATTTGTACTGCATAGACCAGTGCAAACCCTCTGTGCTGTCACTGGAAGCTTTGAAAAACCAGGTCAAAACTCTCCAGGTAAATCTACTGAAGTTGCCTTAATTCTGTGCTTACTTCTGTGCCTTTAAACAAACAAACTTCACTGAGAAAGAACCACACATTTTTCTCTCAAGCAGCACCCTTTTTACTGTAGTGCCACAGAAGGCAGTGGATTATTATTTTTTTTAACTTATTTATTCTTCACTCTCCAGAGACACTGAGGCTGTTTCTAGATTTCTCACTTTAGACTTGGCATTCACTAAGGAAATGAAAGATGTTGGCTCTTGGCTCATTGGCTGAAATGGAATTTACCCTTCCACTTGCATCTCCCAGGGAGATGCCCTGCCACCAGGCTTCAGCTGGAGGAGATACTGTGCCCCAGGGTTGCGAGAGAAAGTTGGGGAAGGGACTGTGTCTCTAGATTTGTGGGCTGTCCTGCTGCTGTTATAGAGGCTGAGTGCCTACAGTGGGCATTCTGGGTGGCCTTGGGTCTCACTGCTTTAAAAAGATATGGCTAAAATCTTCTTACCTGTCTTTACACCTGTGTCAGAATACCTCTTTTGGCTCATCTTCAAGTTACATCAGCAGTGGTACAGGTCAGACCGAGATGGTAAATTCTGGGCACGTCTCAGCAATGAAGTTTGCTTAAGCACTTCCACTCTCATCTAGGGACAAATAATAAATAAGAGGAACTGGGGACCTTCTTACCTCTCTCCTTACTTCATCTTATTCATTTTTAATCTGGATCATGTCCCGATGTGATCCATGGCAGGGTTCTGCAATGACCTGTGTCAGGAGGAGAGGAGTACAGTGGAGATGGAGACATGAGTTATTGAGCCAACTTTACCACTAATAGAAATTTCCATGGAACAGCAGCCAAAAATAAGACATTCTGATTTCTAGTGCATTAATTTTGTAACTTCAATGCTATGGGTTTTCACTTCAGTTTAAAATAAGCTGACTGAAGAATTTTTTCACTTCGACCCCTTCTCTTCTAATTTCTTAATATGTAGGATCACATGTTACATTTTCCACAAACTTTTTGATCTGTGCTGCAAGTGTGTAGCATTATTGCTACTGCATCCCTTCCAATCTATGGTGGAAGCTATGCATACATCGCTGATCTTCACAACTCATTTCAATAATCTGTTTTGCAGTCTCTTCAGGATGAGTTGGAGAACAGTGAAGAAAGTTGGGCGAAGCTCCAGGCAGCTGCCAATAATCTGAAGAAGAACTGCTCCCCCTCCTTTGCAGAGATTATCGACCAGAAGTGCACAGAGGCACACACCAGGTATGCTTACAAAGAGCCACATCTGTTAGTATTAAATAAAATTGCTGAGGTAGGATCTCAATGTATGTCACATTTTTAAATCTGTTAGCAATGCTTAGGTGTCTCAGGGTACCCTTGTGAAGAGTGGCTGGTGCTACCTGCTTTGTGATGGATCATAGAGCACAAAATGATGCTGTGTCAACTGGCTTTCAGTAACCCGGCTGTGAATGCAAAGAAACTCACCTAGGACTCCTACACCAAATCATGTTCTGATTCATGAGGTGCATCTCATGATAAGAGATGCTCTTATCACAATTTGATATGTTGGCAGGTGGAGCTCAGTAAATGAAGACATCGCTGATCAGCTACGGACAGCGCAAGCAACGCTTCAGCTCTGGGAGCCCTATGATAGTTTATGTACTGAGGCAGCAGCCAAGTTACAGCAGCATGAAGAACAGTGCACTCAGCTCTTGGATGCCCGCATGCCTGAAGATAATATGATAGAAACCCTGAAACAGAGGATACAGGATGTAAAGGTACATGAATATGTTTCTGCTGCCTTATACAAACCAGGATTTATTTACCAAAAAAACCCCATCAAATCTAATGAACGCCTTCTTTTCCCCCTCCACCCCTGCACCAAAAAATAATCCAGTCAGTGGAAAACATGAAGTCTGATTTTCCCTATTAACAGAAACTTTTGTTCCCTTCAAATACGTTGACCAGATCGCGAGGCCAAATGAAACTGCAGTTAGCATAGGGAGCAAAGAGGAGCAATAATATTTAGTCTCTGTCCCTTTCTGCTCTATACAAAAAATCTTGCCTATTCTGGAAAGGATCATTAAATCAAAAATGATTTACTTTAAGCAGCACAGCTGGGAGGAGAGATAATATCCACTAGATGAATAGCTGTCAAAAAAAAAGACCAGTTCTCTAGAACACAGGACCATCTTGAGGTCTTCTACAGTCACCTTTAAATTGGTTTTATTTGGTTTTGGTCCTTTTTTTGGCCTGGTCTGATAAGTTCACAGATTTCTGAGCTCATTATATTATTCCAGACACTGCTGACTTTAGGTAAATGAGATTTCATACTGAGACCACAGAGTACATTTGACTCTTTCAGGCAGCAAACTGTCGTTAGGTTCTGACGTTTCTGGTTTCTTCAAAACGCAATGAGGAAATACAATAATCCTTATTTCAGGACAGAGCAATGATTTGTCCCACTTTATGAAACTTTATCCACATATTGGAAGAAGCCCAAAGTATCCTATTTTGCATGTAGCCAACTGATAAATTTTCTGTTAAAGGAAAGAGAGCTCATGTGTTTCTTACCGTGTCAGAAATAACTAACAGTGGCAAAACTGAGAACAAAGCATTTTAACTTTTTTCTGATCTGTTCATAGCTGTGACACATGCATTTGTAAACAAGTTAGCAAAGAGGCATCACGTTTTCTGGAAATTTTTGGAAAGATTTTTCCACCTACTAAGCATGGCATAACCACTAGTATGCCAGTAACTCTGTAGGTCCTGTTGTAGTTTGCATGAGTGGGACACGTACAATTTATTGTATTGCGCAAAATGAATGATTGGAATCTCCCCCATGGAAGAATGGGGAACAGTGACATGTCGTGTTACATGTATGTGAAACTACATGTGCATTTTAAGTTGTATTTTAATCTCTCTAATCTTATCCTGTAGTAGATATTACGACAATAAATACAGATAAAGTCCAGTACACAGTGTGAGAAATCAGAATGGGTTTTCTTGTGTGACAAGTGATAGGACACAAGGAAATGCCCTCAAGTTGCACAGTGGAGGTTCAGATTAGATGTCAGGAAGAATTTATTTGTGGAAAAGGAGGTTAGTCATAGGAATAGGGAAGTGACTGAGTTGCCATGCCTGGAGGTATTTAAAAGGTGTGTGGCTATAGCAGTTACAGACATAGTTTAATGGTGGACATGGTAGTGTTAAGCAATAGATGGACTTGATGATCATATAGGTCTTTTCTGACCTAAATGGTTCTATGATTTCAAATTATTAAATTGCTAAAGCAGTAGCTTACAGTATGATCCATTCCAAAGACAGAGGTAAGGATCTAAGAGCCATTTTTCTTTTTAGGGAAGCATGTCTGTTCTTTACCATTAATCAAAAGCCTGTGTTTGATACAGTAAAGATACAGTGGCAAATTCCAGGGAGAGTGGTGGCTAAAAGTAAATGACACTTGTAGCAAGTGGTATGTTTCACAATGACTTCTTGCCATTCCTTGTCCAGGTGTCAAGTTTGTAACAGTGATATTTCTCATCTGCAGTATGAGCCAGTTTCTCCATCTGCTAGTGTAAATCTGGTCTGTAGAGATGGATATTCTAATTTCTCTCCCTGATCTGTTCTGTAAAAACAGTAAAGCCCGCTGCCTGCACTGATGTTCCACTGAACTTTGAACTGTGCCTTTCCCAGCACTGGAGTCAATGGGTGCAATTCCTATTATCCTCTGAGTGAAAGTCTGAATTTGGCTCACAGAGGAGATCAACCAAAAGAGCTTAGTTACAGCAACAAAAGATACTAAATGAAAATGGCACGTGAATGAAGATCTGGTTCATTTGCTGACCTATTCTTTTTTAATTTCCTCTTCTCTCATCAGAATTTACAGCACGGTCTTCAAAACATAGTGGGATGCCGTTCCCGAATTTCTGAGTTGGCTGATCAGATAAAGCAGCAGGCTGGGACAGCTGCACAAACCGTTCTGTTGGAGAAGCTGCAACCGCTCCAGAGAGCAACCTATTTGGAAAAGATGTTGCAGAGGAAGTTAGATGAATTGGAGGTATTTTTATGAATAGAAAATTAGTTGTCAGAGCATGTTAACTTCTTCACTGGAGTCTTGTGTTGAATGAAATGAAACTAAAATAATAAATTAAAACTCAGGTTTTATAGAAAATAAAACTCGATGGTATGGTCAACTATGTAAGGAAATAACACTTGAAGCCAAAAGGACAGATGAAGGAAGGGTTTCAGCATCTTATCTGCTTGTGTTGCTATAACATGCCTTTGTAAGTGGACCCTCAGATAACTACAGGTCAGGAAACTTTTTTTATTATGAACTTTGCACTAAGCTGTAAACTTTCTCAGCTCTGCTTTGGAACAGTCCTAAGGGCTTCAGTTTGCTTCAAAAAGAATGAAAAAAATGTACCTAAAACCAATCCAGATCTACAAGAAGGTGTTCCAGATGCCCACATTTCTTCCAGATATTTAAGAATCTCTCAGGAATTATAGATTCTGTTTCCTGAAATCTGCTTTGGCTTAAATTTTGCACTTATCCAGCGCAAACAATGAATTTCACTCAGTGAGTTACAAATACGTTGGAAGTCGGATTGACCATCTGTTTGTCTTCCTGATGGTATTGCTTATTGCTCCTTTTTGTATAGCAAATACATATATTAAACCAGCTCATAATTAATGTAAATCTGCAATGTTCATTCTAGTTCAATCTTTTACAACTGGAGGATTTTAAGAACTTCCTTGAAACTCTGGAGGGTCATGTCAAGAATTGCACAGATGCCTTTGATAGTCTCCATCTAGAGGGAGAAACAGACAACTCAGAACTGCTCATGGTATGTTTGATTTTCCAAGTACAAAAAGATGAATAATCAGGATTTAAGAGTCCTAATTAAGGAATTATATGTTGGCACTTCCAACAGAGTAACTGTAATCTCATCCCAAAAAATTATTAAAATACATAAAAATTAGGTATGCATTGCAAGCAAAATGGATTGCGTGAAGGGGAGGAAAGTCACATGGATTTGGAGTTGATGGGAGATCCTTTTTCCCAGCTTTATTCTGCAGCTACCTAGTCTTTGTACCATACATATAGGGTACAGAGTTAATCTGCAAGTGCCAGCACATGCGTATTTGCTCAATACTGTTGAGAAAGTGGGCCTCCTGTAAGGAAACTGACCTGTTTGTTTCCTATAAACTGTGAAGTTAACATAAAAATGTGGTCTCTTGGGTTAGCATGTTGATTGCAATCAACTTCCCTTTTACTTCCAGAATCATACACTGGAGCTTGCTGCCCTTTCTCCAAGCATAGAGAGTTTGAATGAAGCAAGCATTAAGCTGCCCCTCAGTGACTTCATCCTAAAGAAGATGCAGAGCCTGACTCGGCAGTGGAGTCAGAAGACAGCAACTGCTTTGGAACATTGCAGGTGTGAAAGGCAAACAAAAGAAGTCATTAATAACTGTTTCCTTTTCTTTGAGGAAAATGAAAATGAAATTAAAGCATAGGAAGTATTTCAGGCTGTTCACAGCTTTCTCAGGGGGGTTCTACGTTAGACTTCTACCCTTCCAACTTACTCCAGAGTATTTCTATGGTTCTATGATTCTGTGATTTAGTGGCTAGTTCTGTTCCAAGTCACTTGAAGCAAAAATGTAAATGGCTATAGGTGAAGAAAAGTAGAAAAGTGCCAAGCAAAACCCTACTATGTTAGCATTAGTAACAGCCACATTAAAACATATGCAAACATATGCAGGAAACCAACCGCCAGCAAAATAGCTCCTGAAGATTTCTTTTGTTTTACAGTGTGCTTGAGGGAGCTCAAACTGATGAAAAGAAATTCCTTCAGAAATGTGAAAACTGGATGAAATTCCTGGAAAAAATGAAAGAGGCCCTGAAGACCAATGTTCCAGGACGATTTGAAGAACTTCAAGAGCAGCAGAGAGTCTATGAGGTAAAGCTAACTCTAAAAATCAAAATATCTTGAATGATGAAGGTGATAGGAAATCCTTGGAAAATTCTATTCCTTTCAAAATTAGATCTGTGTAGAGTTTTACAGGGCATTTCATTCTTTTGAAATGTGACTTTGTACTTATTCTGAGGAAAGCTCTGAAATGTGAAAATTTTAAAATGAATGGATTGCTTTCTGCATGGGTCAGAGTGTATCCCTGTGGTGCACTGCAGAAGCCCTAGGTTTTGCCAGCCTTCAGGTTGGTTGCCTGTCTGCCTGTCCCACAGTGCTGGAGCCCATGACCCATGGCAACTTGCTAGGCAGTTTGCTGAGGATTTGGCAGGAACCTCACCAGTTCCTGGGAGAAGTGCATTTTAAAGAAAATGTCTTCATGGCATATTTCCTTACTGACCAGCTTGTAGGTTTTGGTGGAAATCTGTTTCCAAACACTTGCTGTTGTTATAGAGAGGGATACCCTTCACACCTGTATGACCAGTCATTCAGAGGGGATGAGTACCATGCAAGTGGATACAATTCTAAGAGACATGTCCTATAGACTTTGTCCTAGTGGAAGGAAAATGGAAAAATAAACAAAATACTGGTAAAAAGTAATGTGGTAAAAGTTTAGTGTCAGGAACTCTTAGAGTGAGCTCTGTACTACTGCAGTGGGCAAGAGCTTCACAATACCCCAAGGAACTGATGCTAATTCCACATGATATTAAGGCTCTGCATGTTAATGATATTCGCTAGCATCAGTAGGAGTTCTTTGCTCTCTCCTATGCTTCTCCAAATCAGTTCACTCATTGCAGTAAAATGTAATAAAACAAATATAGCTAAGGGTGAATTCAACAATATGTCTCTTTTTTATACCTTTCCTATGGTTTTCAGTCTAGATTGCATTTCTCATGAATGAATCCAGCAAACATCAGCTCCTTTCAGGTTACCAAATAGGTGCAAATTCCTCCTGGTATTACAAAAGTGTGGAATCTTTTAGGGTGCGTATGATGATAGCACTTGAAAATACTTTTGGCATTTAAAATTATATGTGCTGTCACTGCAGAGGAGCAGAACCAGCTTTCACAGCAAAGATTGTTCAACGAATAGTTAAAACTGTTGTTCTCATGGTATTTTCAGATGCTGCAAACTGAGATTTCCATAAATCAGCAGACATTTAATTGTATCATAGCAAAAGTTCTACTGTTCCTGGAATCTGGAGAAGCAGAAAAAAGGTAAAACATTTGTTTTTCTCCTGAAGATCTTGCTAATTCAGTGAATGGGTTCTCCTCTTTGCATTCAGTATTGGACGCAAACTCAAATTGCTGACCAGATTTTCTCTTTAAATAATCTCCTGGCACATTTTCGAAAGTGTGAGGAGGTGCAAACAGAAACACAGGTGCTCAAACTCCACTTTTGATAGTAACTGGATGTTCTGCCAAATAAGATTAGTTAATTGGTCCTGTACATGAAGCTTCCTTGTCTGCTGCTGCTTCCCTGCAGTTGTTTGAACAGTGTGGTTGAGAGGCCAACTTCTTGCAGAGGGTAATGAGAATGCTGCATATAAAGGTCCCTTTCTCTCTTCCCAGACCTCTCCACTTCAAATTAAAGTACAGAGGTATGAGACTGTTTACACTGCCCCAAGCTCAAATGATGGTGCATTAAGTCATTGGCCCCACACGATCCAGAACACAACAGCTAAACCTGTTTTTTATTATTATGATGTTATGTTTTTCTCTTAATCAATGTAGAGGAAGAAGAGGCATAAAATGTTTGTGAGCAAAGGTTCAACTGCCTCAGGCATTTCTGCTGTGAAGATAGTACTCCTCTCTGCTAGAGCTTGCTTCCACAGAGTTGGCAGGACAAAGCTTCAATGTAAAGTCCATAGCTTGGCTTAAAGATGCCAGGGAAGGTAGGGCTCAGCTAAGTGAAGCTACTAGATTTTTTGTTGAAGCTAACCCCACAAA
Organism: Pavo muticus; assembly: GCA_016647715.1. Classification (NCBI taxonomy): domain Eukaryota; kingdom Metazoa; phylum Chordata; class Aves; order Galliformes; family Phasianidae; genus Pavo; species Pavo muticus. Next base: position 4,541,369 of record JACDJE010000028.1, on the reverse strand, counting down.
TGTATCTGTATAAGAGCTAATATGGGTGCCGTGGTCTCCTGCAGAGAAGCAACAGGGATAGCCAGGGGCTCTCTTTAATCACTCCATCTAGATGTGATGGGTCATCTAAACATGTTGCAGGAGAAGTGAAAGTGTTCAGGTGGGTTCAGTAGCAGCACAGAGCCTTTTCACTTTTCAGTTACATCCCCTTGCTATAGGATTCAGTGATGGCTGAACTTGCCATTACAGCCTGGTAAAGGCACAAATCAATTTTGCTGCACAATGAGATCTTGTGTCACTTGCATTATCTTCCTTGTTCTTCAGACAAATATTTAGTGCATATTGTTTCTGTGATTACTGTACTACATATGTTGCTATAACTCAATACCAAGAATGACTTGCATTATCTATTTTACCATGTAAAAGTTGTTTTGCTTTGCTTAAAACATGGAATATGTAGAGCAGAGCTGAGCTTGTGGATGTATAGAGCTTTTTGCTTAGTTGGGCATTGTAATTGGAATTTTACAATATTCCAAATGTAAACCCATCATAATTATTGGAAAATACAGCCTTGAGGTCAAAATATTTTACCACTCAACACCTGTTGTCTGCAGGACAGAGTTTATATCCAAGCTCACGTTGCTGAAAGAGCAGTGGCAGAATGTTACCTGGTTGGTTCAGCAGAGGAAGAAAGATATCGATGGACTTGTGAGCCAGTGGCAGCTCTTCAGGGGTTCGCTGCGGAGCCTCAGCAGATTCCTTGCTGATACAAACAGCTTCCTCACAGCTGTCAAGAGCCAGGACTGCTACAGCCTTTACCACCTTAGAAATCTAATTCATGACTTCAAGGTATTGTATCTCTTTCTGACAAATCTAAAACCTGTGATTTTCCTCAGATTGAAACTTCTGTCCAGTAAGAAGAAAAATAACCTGAATGTGTGATGATGTGTGTCGTGTGTGTGCAGAAATGGACAGGAGGAGCCAGGAGCAGAAGGCAGAGAACTTGCAAGGGCATCTGTCCTTGGGGCCACCACTCCAGAATGCAGTGAAACCAGGCAGCAGTTTTTCAGAGCAGTGCATTCTGTATTTTACGTGCAATGGAAATCACATTTCCCTTTGTTCATGCTGGCTGTCTTGGCTTTTCATTGAATTAACCTCCTTGTTTTATAAGAAAGCAAGAAGAAACAGTGAACTTGGTGGTTGCTTAAAGAAATCTAAAACATTTCAAAACGTATTGAAGTCCTCCATTTGTACTTTCCAAAGTTTATCATGTTCCCACACACCTAATGTTGAATTAACACATTACCAGTATTCCATTTGGTGCTAGCCTTGTTTTATTTCATCTTTATTTTTACCTGCTGTTTAAAGATGATTTTCAGCAGATTTTACAAGTTAATGCTCATGCTTTTCATTAGCGAGAAAAGCCAGATTATCTTCTCCCTCCTACTCCAAATTGCCCTTCCCTCCTGCTGTTGCTTTAAGGAAAGAAACAATGATCCTATTGCTTGTGTTATAGACTAATTTGAGTCGTAGGCAAATTAATATTGATGGCTTACTTGGAGTGTGTCATGATTAACAGCTTAGAAACTGTTTTTCTTTTAAAGAGTAAGGCAGTGATTCTTCAGAGGTGGCAAGGCATGTACTCCTCTGTCATTGATGTTGGTGAGAAGTTGCGCACCGACTCCGATCCTGAGACCAGCGCCGTTCTGCAGGAGGAGCTCAGCCAGCTGCAGCAGAGCTGGGGGGACACACAGGTCCAGCTGGAGAAGATGAAGACGCAGCTCAGCAGCATCCTGCAGGTAGACAGTGCCCTCCAAAGGAGGAGCAGCACTTGCCATCGGGGCTTGTAGGAAGCTAAAAACGTAGTCCTTTAGCTCTCCAAAGGAAAATGAGGTTCATGTCCATTTGTTACCACAATAGATGTTCCCAGTCTGATTGCTGTCATGCATCCATGGCCTAGAGCTCTCCCCTGCTTTGAGGTATGAAGCCTGAGCTAAAATTCAACCTAGAGGGATTTAACATTACTCACTGCTCCACGTGATGCTGCACCTGTAAACAGAAGGGCAGATCATATTTATTTCCATAGAACAACAGAGCTTTCATGGCCAGACAGCACATAGGTATACCTTACAATTGAGTATCATCAGTGTTATGATCCCTAGCCCCAAATTTATGCTAAAAGCCTCTCACGTTGAACGTAACAAGATAAGCAGAAATGCTCCTTAAAACATACCTTTGATCACAACAGAGTGTGCAATCTTCTCTGTAAATCCATGCGCTAAATTCCTGTGGGTCAAAAAGAAAATCGAAATACCTAGAGCCTATGATTACTTACTTCAGTGGGTTGAAGATGCTATTTTGGAACCTATCCATATAGTGCATTATGTCACATCTTTGTCCAGCGTGCGGTATCTTAACCTTTTATAACTTCTCGGGTCTCCTTGAGCAGAGCTGGGATAGCTGTGAAAAACATACCAAGGAGTTAGAAAGCAGGCTGCAAGAGCTGAAGGGTGAAGTCAAAGATCCACTTCCAGTCGAACATGAAGAACTCTACAAATCCAAGGAACACATTAAGGTACTGAACGAGCATATTGTATTTATATGGATGTAGTCTTTGCATATCACCCAATCCCTTTAAAGTCAATTTCCCATCTTTCTGTGCCCCTGAATTCTTCTTCTCTATACCACCCCGACTGCTGCCCATCTGCAAAGTGCAGCTGACCAATCTGCACGCATGAGAGAGATTCTTCCTGTAAAAAAGTTACTGTTGTTATAATATTTTTTTCCTCCTTCTCACTTCCCACCATCTGAACTTATAAAATAAGCTGGTTCTCAAACAAGATGTTAAAACTCCCTGGTCTCAGCTCAAGTTGGCTGCCATCCTAATGGCTGCATATTCTCTTTTGTTTTCCAATCTGTTTCGGACAGAGAGCTCCTCAGGCAAGAGAACTTGCGAGGATGCAAAGCACTGTGCACACCTGTGGGATCCAGAAATAATTAAAGAGAAAGAAAATTTGAGTAGGGAGTGGCATAAGCCCTTGCAGCCCATAGTACTTAATGAAAATTAAATGGCAAAGCATTTCCAAGGGATGGGAGATGTTATTTCTGGACTGGTCAGTCTTTCATCATTCTTTTATGAAGTGAATTGTTGATCTATGTGTGGGAATAAATAAGCTTTTTAATGAGCCAAGGCTTTGTACTCATTATCAGCAGTCTGAAATCTTCTTTGTGAGCACTGGCTGCCTTTGCCACAGCAGCAGTGCTGGCTGCAGTCCTGAACTGTTTGTGAAATGGCAACAGACAGCTCCTGCCTCTAATTCCAAGCAGAGAAATTTGGCTACAGAGATATCAGGGTTAGACAGGACCACTGCAGCTGCTACTCTGGTATATCACAGCAGAATAAAATACCAGGAGCGTAATGGTATGAAATTCTGACATTGACTTCATTATTGCAGGGATTCAACCTTTATCAAGACAAACAAATGCATGTCTGTGCATCTATAAGCAGTAATTTGTTTTGAACTCAAGTAAATGTTTCAGCCTCACTTTATTTTACTTGATTTTTTTCCTCCAATATTGAAACAGAAATTGCTTTTAGGATTTAGATAAATGACTGGATTTAAAGACTTGTGAAAACACTCATAGGGCTCAGACCCAGCACACCTCTCCTGACACATGCAATTTTTTTTTCCTGTAAAATGAGACCAGTTGAGTTCTATGTAAGAGCTTTTTATGTCAGAGGAGCCAGTGACCACCTTGCAAAAGGGGACCTAATGTTTAGAATCTCCTGTTTCCTGGTTGCATGCAGTGCTTCTTTAACACTGATCAGGAAAGTGCAAAACCATGTTGCAAAGGGAGAGGGAGTGGGAGGAGGGAAGCCAAAGAAGTGTTTATGTGAGTGAGCAATTTTAAGCTTCAGATTTCTGAGAAATCTGATGAAGTGGCTGTGAAGTCACGCATTAGCAAAGGGAACCAGATTTATTTCCTTAGCCTATAGGTAACCAACCTGAAATTGGAACAAATGCAGGCAGGAACAACTTGGCCAAAATAAAAAATTGAAAACCCAAAGAAGTGGTCACGTCTGCCTGGCTGTGAAATTCTGTCCTGAAGCACGGGGAGCTGCTGGGCTCCAACAGCGTTTTGACACGTTTGGCCACAGCAGAGGCTGCTGCTGCACCAGTGAATGAGCAGCAGTGTTGCCCTGGGCTCTGGGTCAAGCCCTGAGCCAAACCCACGGGGTCCCCTTCCAGTCCGGCCGGAGAGCGCTTCACAAGCACTGCACATTCCCCTCCTCTCCTCCCCCACAGGCCAGGCAGGGGATTAGCAAGCAGGTTTGGAAAGCAGAGGAGCTTAGTGCCAAGGCTTGTGCTGGGTGTTTCCATGCAGGAGCTGGAGCAGTCGCTGGCAGACTGGGCCCACAACATGAAGGAGCTGCAGGCCATGAAGGCGGAGCTGGCGCACTGCATCCTCACCGAGGACATGATGGTGCTCCAGGAGCAAGTGGAACATTTGCACAGGCAGTGGGAAGAGCTCTGCTTGCGAGTAAGTTTTCTGCGCAACCTTTCTTTATAGCAAGGTGTTCATAGGGCCTGGAGGGCAAGATGGGGCAGGCCAAGCAGATGGGGTTTCTTTTGGGTTTGGGTTATTTTTGCAGCACTGGGAGGGAATGGGACTTCTCCTGGGGCAGCTGAGCAGGGCTGAATTTTGTCCTTTGTTTCCTGGTGACAGTGCTGTGATTTCTTTATTATTTATTTATTTGTTTATTTTATTGCACACCCTTTGTAAGTAGTAAGTGCCTGCATTGCTCGGAGCCCAAATGCAGCTGTGTGCTGCCATAGGTGGCTTTGTTCTGGACCGCCAAAGGGAGAGGGGGAGGGAGGGTGAATAAACACAGGAACTGCCTGAGGGGTTGAAACTGGGAAAGGAAGGGGGATGCCCTAGCGATCTGGTGTCAAAGAATGCCAGGCGGGTTGATAAAGAAAACTTAAACGTGTTTAAATGCAGACACTGGGTTTTTAAACACATTCTGAACTGGCTTGTCTGTTCTGTTGCAGCAACACGTTGCAAAACATTTGTGTTCTTTGTGTCTTGTTGTTATTACACTTAATTTAGTTCTACGTGTAAAATACCCAGGGAAAAATTACCAGCAAAGTCACATGAACTTGATTCATTGGGTTATTATGCACTTTGAATGGGTGTTTACTTTGCCCTGTTAACAGGATTGGAAGAAGCAAAATACTTCAGGTTTCAGGTTAGTCGGGATGACTCTACATGTCAGCAGCCAAACTGTTGCCTCTATTTACTCACAAGCTTTTATTCCACAGTTTGCAAAAAAAAAAGTACTGAGGGAAGTACATGCTTCACATCCAACCCTTACTTAGACCAAGGTGAAGAAATGTCTATGGGAACACTGCCAGAGCAAGGAATGAGCAGCTCTGTTTATTCCACAAACTTTGATGTGATGAAATAGTTATTTGGGTTTCTTTTTGGCCTTGCAGCAAAAAAGGATTTAGTATCTTGGACAGTTAATCTACAACCAGGGTTGTCTCTGCTACTGTTTCTGAGCTCGGAAAATAATGCCAGACACCCTCCCCTCTCCCAAGGCTGTTAGATGTAAATTAGAATGCCTGAGCCATTTACCTAATGGAAATCTGCAGTTAAACCTATAAGGAGAGAAGTTTGTTGTTTTTTTTCCTTTTTTTTTTTTTTTTTTTTTTAACTGCTTATGAACTTTGGTGAACTGCCCTGAAAACTGATCTGTGTTATGTACGTACCCAACTACAGCCTATCTAGGCTGTATAATAATTTCAATTCAGATTCAAGATTCCCACTTGGATTTCTGGAAGGAACAGGATTGTGTCCTGTCTACCTTGGAGATATGACATGAAATAAATATTACGTAAGTTTTAGACAAAAAAATCCTTAGTGGGGGGAAATCGATTCCATGCTGCAGCAGAGGGACATACTGAAATGTTTGCACAGCCCTAATGAGCCCCCAGAGAGCCTGCATGGATGCTCACAGCTGGACAGAGACTTCATTGGTTCTGCTGCTAGCGCAACTGCTTTGTTTTGGCTATCAAATTAGAGGAGTCGAGACGTATTGTGTAAAAATACATCGGTATTTTTTACTACAGTGTCAATGGTGAGATGGGAAAGCCTTTAAGTGTGAGGCGTGACTGCAGCTGTCATGGCCACGGGAGCAGAACAGCCAGATGTCCGTGCTGCACTGGGCAGGGACACAAACACAGTGAGCAGATGCACTCAAGGGATTAGTGTTTACATAGCTGCCCTTGTGAGGTCAAAGATTTAACTGTTTCTATCAGTGAGTCCTGTCCTAGCAAATGCTAGTGTTCAAGAGGGATCCCCAGTGCTTGGTACACCTGCAGCCTGCCATGAGGATGGCCAGAGAGCTCCTGCATCACATGGTGGGTGCAAAGCTGCAACTGGTACTGGGGGCAGCTGGTTGGGGAGACAGTGCTCAAAGCAAAGCATGACTCGAAGGGCTTGTGTTCTTAGAAGCTTCTCTGGGATCTTTTGGCTCCTTCCTGCTTTACTCCTGATCTGTATTGGCTAGTCAACAGGAATTTGATGAGTCATATATTGCATAAGATGTACATGAGATGTGAGGAGGAAATACTTTTCTTGCCATGGCGTGGTGTTTGAAGTGGCTATTTGCAACCAAGGCAAGCAGGCTTATGTTCCATCTTTGCACAAAGTTTATGGGTGAGAATAAGGGGTTTCCTGTTTGTTTTCTTTCAATAGAACTTGTACCACTTTTCACTTTCTGTCTCTCATAAAATTTTGGTACAGGAATCTAGCTAAGTAGATAAATGAATACAAATATGTATTTAAGTCCCCAAGACAAGAAATAAGTTCTATCAGCTAGTAGAAGAGTGAGCCTGCTCCGTTCTGCGATGCTGGAGCAGTGACACAGTGACATTTGCTACTTCAGGTAGCATCACACCTTAATTTTCCCATCTAGACAATTTGTTCATCCATTCTGACATGTAACTTTGAGGGAAAAAAACACAGTTTTCAATAAAAGTTTAGATTTTTGATTATGGTTTTTTTTAGAAGTTCTCCAAAAACTGATGAGCAAATGGAAAGAAAACAGGTATTTCCAGAGATAAAGAAAAAACACCACCAAACCTGTAGCCAATAGTCTCAAAATTTGTCTTACAAAAAGAAGAGCTTTACCTAGGTGTTACTTCTTTTGTGCTGTAGATGGGGCCATAATAAGTAGTATGTGGTAATTATGTATTTTATATTACCTTGTTTGGCATCTTCAGATTTTCACTGAGCAATATTTGAATTGTTAAATTTAAATCATTATTTACAATGCTGTCAGTCAATGCAGTTCTTCTGAGTGAGAGAATCTGGCGTTTGCTACTCAACTTTTGGCCTTGCTATCCAAAATAACTTGTAGTAACGATGTGCTTGATGGTTTTGAAAAGAAAGCTAGAGATACTTATTAAGTGCTCCTGCAAAATAAAACATGATGGAATGCGGAGTGGGAATCAGAGGGTTCATAATCACGTTTTCCTTCCTGAGAGAGATGTTGCCAGCATTTCATTTGTGTGCTTATCCATAGGTGTCTCTCCGTAAGCAGGAGATCGAGGACAGACTCAATGCCTGGACTGTGTTCAATGAAAAGAATAAGGAGCTCTGCTCCTGGCTGGTACAAATGGAAAGCAAAGTGCTACAGACTGCAGATGTTAGCATTGAGGACATGATAGACAAATTGCAGAAGGTAAGTAGCATTGCTGCTTTTCTATATTTGCAGCCTGATAGCTAGTTATACAGCAGCCATTCCTTATCTCTTCCTTGCCTCCCAGAAGCAACAGATGCTATAAAAACAGCATGTACAGGCTTTTGTGAGAATATGAGCTATGCTGTCTGAAACTCTTATCTTCTTAGTGTTCAGACTTGGGACAAAACGCAAGACGGAAACGCCACCTAACTGCATTTAGGCATGAGTGTGATGTGAGTTGTGCTGGTGAGGGGGCTGGGCTGAGGCATGCATAGCACAGCCCAGAGCTTCCTTTCTAGGGATCACTGGTGTTCTGGGAGCATCTCACCACCTCCTCCCTTCTGACTGTTACACAACTGGCAGCCAGAGGGCAAAGAAAAGACTGAATGATGGGAGGTGTTACGGCAGGCAAATGAGAGATTATCACAACCAAATGTGAAACCTAATTCTGCCCCTTCTCAGTACTCAGTGCAGTTAGTGATGTCTAATACTTTCATATTGGTTTGATTTTAAACAGGACATTTTTGTTGTTTAGTTATTATTTCTGGCTGCTGTTCTTCCCCATGGCTTAAAGCTCTCAATGTCTAATCTCAGATCTCCTCTGGGTATGAATGCTGGCAAAATGAAGCCATCTCAGACTTGAATTTGGGTTCTTTTGAAGTAGTTTGATTTAAAAAAAAAAAGCTAAATCAGGAAAGCGGAGGCACGTTTAGAACACTAAAGTGCTATTTTTAGAATTAACTGCTGGCATTTGCAAGTCTTTAGCTGCTTATTTTTCCATCGTGGCTTCATTGTGAGAATACTTTTCCATTGAATTTTTTGTTTGTTTTTTCTCTTTTTTTCTTTTCTTGTTTGTTTTTAAGTGAAACGATTTTACATACTAATATAAAAAACCCCAGCCATCCCAAGCCAAACCAGTCCTCAGACAGGGGGAAAGAAACAGAGAATTTTGTTTTGCTTTGCCCAGAAATTAAGCAATGTTTGTTTATATTTCTCAGGATTGCATGGAAGAAATAAACCTGTTCAGTGAAAATAAGCTTCACTTGAAACAAATGGGCGACCAACTAATCAAGGCCAGCAACAAGAGCCGAGTTGCAGAAATAGATGATAAACTCAACAAAATCAATGATCGCTGGCAGCATCTCTTTGATGTCATTGGAGCACGGTAAGAAGCTGTGCTTTCTTTATGTGAAATAAAAGTCAGAAGCTCAACCATCAGAAACAGGCTGACGCAACTTTTCAATTCTGTTAAAGTTTACTATCGAGAGTCAAGTAAAACTGAAGTTAACCTCTTATTTTTTTATTACCATGACTTGTTGCTGTAGTATGACACCAAACAGTTTATCTAATGCTAGAGGGCAGGATGTGAGAATTCATATTGAACAGAATTCATATTTCAATCGTGGGTTCTATTATAAAGAGTCAGGGTGATTTCTGTATCGCATTGGTCAAATGCAGCCTGATTCTAAGGCTGTACGATAGGAGTTCATTTGGGCTCTTCAGAAGATCATCCTCCTGTTTTGAGATAAGCCTCCACTTCACCATTACATGTATGAATGCATGGAATTTGGGAACAGATTCCTGGTCTTTCTCTGTAAACAGCCTGATTTATATAATGACTATGTTCCCTTTTGGCCTTCAAAAGTATATGGAATTTCATTTAATATTAGGTCTACTTCTTTAGTCAGTCTCTTTCCTAAAAACATCTGAAAGACCATACTACATTTTTTTTTGTTCATTCAGTATATTCTGTGTGATAGTGAAATGGAAATTGTTGCTGATGGAAATTAAAACAAACACTTGTGCAGTCCAGCCAGTGACCTCTTCTTACAGGATTCAAAATCTTTATTATATTTGAGTTAAGAACATCACAATCATTTTAGTATTAGTCTTAGGGAGATGATCACATTAACCAGGGTCTATGAGCTTCTACCACAGATCAGGAGGAGGATGCTGAGCTGGTCTCACCTCCTACCTGAGTTTATTAGTAATGCAGAAATAACAAGGCTAACACAAAAATTAGTATTGGCCTCAATTTCTCTCCCAAGGTTTTGTTTTGCCTGTAGCCTGCTTCCCTGGGCCTTGGTTTTGGTGAAGTGGGTGGCTGTGCTGAGAACATAGTGCTTAAGTGTGCTGGATCATAATCAGGAGTGAGATCTGAATTAATGGTGACACATGAGCCATGAATGATTAAGCAGAAGCTGCCTTCTTAAGATGTAACAGGTTGCAGATAGGTCTTGCAACAGCTCATCTGTCTCCAGATACATTTCTATTTGATACTGTGTAGGAAAGAACATTTTGCTTTTATAACAGAACTCTTTCTGTTCTCATCTTATGGTAACATGTCACTTTTCAAAGACCTTTATGATCGTTTATGTCTTGCTGTGTTAGTTTTGCATCGTAGCATTTTTTAAATGCAGATCAAAATACATGGTTTTTTAAAACTGAAGTAAACATGGCGTGTTTCTACTAATATTTAGGAAAGTATGCTAAAGGACTGTGGGACGGAGAGAGATCTGGCACTGGCAGGTAGTCTCTGCCAACAGATCATTTGTCTTTTTACATGGGATGTCTTCAAGCCTTACCTTCAAGCAAGCGTATGGTAGTGCTTTGAGGTACCTTTGTGTGCATTTGCCTAAAGCATCAATGTGGCTCCCAGTATTGAATATCCAAGAGGGTATTTCAGCTATTGGATAGCTGGTGTGATGACTTATGTCAGTTCCTATTATCTCACCTTTAAAATTCTGGGGTGTTCTAGCTGCTACCTGTGGTCCTATCAATTTTGCATTCAGGATAATGAACTGTAAGGAGTTGAGGAAAGGTTATCTTAAGCAGCAGGTCCAAGGTTATCAGGCAGCCCAGTGGGCTTTTCTGATTTAATGCCTAATGAAGGTGATTCAGTGCTTGGAACAATTTTGCAGTGTGGATGTAGCACATCTCCTCCCTCACCTTGCTGCGTGGGGCAGGGCTGGCATTTGGGCTGTTGTTGGTTGCTCAGTTATAAATATCCACCAGACTCTATGAGAGTTTATTTTGCTCTGCTTTCAATATTGTGGTGTGTTTTAGGACACTAAGGAGGAGGCCCCTCCTGCACTTCTGGGTAGCATCGCCTAATAGTATGAGAAGTAATGAACTTTAGTTGCGCCATGGGAAGTTCAGGTTGGATATTAGGAAAAATTTATTCTCAAAAAGAGTGGTCAGGCATTGGAACAGGCTTCCCAAGGAGGTGGGGGGGTCACCATCCTTTGGAGATTTTCAAGAAGAGGATGGATGTGGCACTGAGGGGCATGGTGGCGAGGGGTTGACGGTTGGACCAGATGATCTTAGAGGTCTTCCCCAGCTTGAACAATTCTATGATTCTAAGCTCAGGTGCTGTGGAGGAGACAGCAGTTCTACTCCTCCCAGGTGTGACAGAAGCTGGGCCCCTTCATGAGGGAGCAGAGCAGAGCGAGTAGCCTTGGAGGTGGGATGGCCTCTGAGTGCGAGCTGTGATGCTCCACGCACTGTCACCTTCCTTTTCAGTTTTCTTTTGCAAAATCCTTTAAAAATTAACAAACAACAAAAAAATTAAGTTGTGCTAAAGGAGCGCATGGAAACAGTGTGGTGGCAAAATCTGCATCAACCTTGTGGCACAAAGACATTGCAATCCATGTGTCTTTACAGGATCTCAGCCGTCAACCATTGCTGATTCCATTCAATATATAGGATGGGTTGGCAGGAGGAAGGTTATAAATAAGGGGTTTTAAGTTGATGGAGGGAAGATTTAGGTTGGATATCAAGGGGAAGTTCTTTACTATGAGAGTGGTGAGGTGCTGGAACAGGCTGCCCAGAGAGGTTGTGGATGCCCCATCCCTGGAGGTGTTCAAGGCCAGGTTGCATGGAGCCCTGGGCAGCCTGGTCTGGTATTAAATGTGGAGGTTGGTGGCCCTGCCTGTGGTGTGGGGTTGGAGCTTCCTGATCCTTGAGGTCCCTTCCAACCCAAGCCATTCTATGATTCTGTGAAGGTTGGAGGCTGTAGAGCACGGTACAGGGGTTGTTTACTCACTGCTGCATAATGCAAGAGAGACCACCGTGCTACATAGCTGCCAGCATGGCAGCACTGAGTCTCGTGCTGCTCTTGTAACAGGCCAAAGTGTGGGCACTGAGTAATGTAAAGAGCTATGCTATGAATTGGAGGAGAAAGTATCTGTTGAAGATCTGTGTGTTGAAAGCTAGCTCTTTATCCTTGGACACTGAATCTTTCTAGTAGACAAGCACTAATGACCCTGTGGCTAGAGGGTATAAAATAACCCATATCCACAAGGGAGTCCAATTGAGATTTATAGGTGATATCAGTTCTGTGGTCTCTAACGTCTCCATGGCTGACCCAGCAACTTGGGTAACATCTGCCTTTCCTATATTGCAGCATATGCGTATGTCTGTGTGATACCAAAATAAAAGCAAACCAGTCTCAAGCCAATAAATACAGAACGTTCCACCTGGTAGCTTATTTCACCTTTTAAAACCAATAAACGTCCTGGGACAGATGGGCAAATTAGGTGAGCTCCCCATTTAGTCTTTGAAGTGATTCTCTTAGTTCATGGCGACAAGCTCAGATTTGCCATATGGCAACGTTTGCAGGACTTAGCACTTTCATTGTATGCCTGTGCTCAGATTGTGTAGTGACAAAGCCTTGCTGCATACGTTGCAGCTGGAGAGTAGCATTGTGCAAACTTGGAAAGGTCTCAAAATGTTCATTTTCATGGGGTAAAATGCATTAAGGAAATGAAGTGCTTGGGGAAGAGAACAAATGAATTATGTGCAGCTCAGAAAATACTCTTTAACACTGCAGGTTATTGTGCTGAAGTCTCTGCTGATAAAAGGGGAATGTGAGTGTACCAACAGGCAGAAAGAGAGCCTTGTGCTGACCATGAAGATGGGCATCTAATCTCTTGTTTTTCTTTGGTCACTGACCTTGTGGCAGCACTCTGCTAGAAAAAACAGCATGCTTGCACTCCCACCCAAGCAAAGGCAGAAACAGCAGAAGAAGCAGTGCACCGGCTGCATGTGGGCAAACAGCCAAAAACCCACAGAATGGCATTTCCATCCCTCTGGTGTACTTTGAAGCAGCACTCCCAAGCTGTGCCTGCTTTAACTGGAGAGCATTGGCAGGGACCTGCACTGTGTACACAGGCAGAGGCGTATCCCTTGTTGTCCTTCCGTGGCCTGTTTGCCACCAACACAAACTCCACACTTTGCTTCCTAGTCCAGAGGGAGGGGTTTGCTGCCCATGCTGCTGTGTGCACAGAGCTTGCAGTCAGACAGGAGCAGCACCCACTGGTCGCAGGTGGGCATCTGTGGCTGCTTCTGGTGGTTTGGGGTCTATGGGCTGGTCTGGACAGTAAGCATTTGGGGGGGATTGGAACTAGGCGATTCCTTCCAATCCTAGTCATTCTATGGTTCTGTGATTTCTGTACCTCCCGGCATCCTGCAGCTCTCGGCACTTTCACGAAGCTGTGGAAGAAGGATGCAGTTTCTATGCTGCTCTGGCTGTGGGCACACTGTGATGTGTTTCTTGCTGGCTTTGTTTCATGGAGAAAGGCATGTTGGTTGGGTCTGTAGCAGGAATGGGTTAAAATGACTGACTTAATGCAAGCGTGAAAATGTGGGGAAACTAGCAATGCCATGTGTGCCTCCTTATCATTTTAATAAATCCTGGGCAATTAGGGCTTTTCTTTGTATTTGCAAGCCAGCAGCCCTCATTGTGGGGTCCAAGAATCCTGAACTGCAATGACTGGTCAGCCCCTTCCTTCTCACATTGAGCTGAGGAGATACAGGGTGTTTTCCACTGTGTTCCAAAAAGAAATTTTACAAAGAAGTTCTTTACTCAGAGGGTGGTGAGTCCCTGGCACAGAGAAGCTGTGGATACCCCATCCCTGGAGGTGCTCAGGGCCAGGCTGGACGGTGCCTCACCATGGCAGGTGAGTTGGACTAGGTGGTCTGTAAGGTCTCTTTCAACCAAAACCATTCTACGATTCCCTGATAAATTCCCAAACAGTCTGAAACAACTCAGGTTGCAGTAAAAGAGGAATTAGCTGAAGCTCTCAGCTTCATCATTGCAGTCCTTTTCAACCCAGGCCATTCTATGATTCTCTCCATTGACAATGCCTTGCGCTTTGGGGATGCTGCTGGATTTATTGGGGAGCTCCAGTGAAATTCTCCTGTGCTCTGTGCTTTCTCTTCATCCCTGCATCCTCACTGCAGTGGGTCTGCCCCGATAACTGCCCAGATGGCAGCAGGCCTGACCTCGTAGGCACAGGGATCGGGTGAGTTCACACGGCCCTCAGCTGCTCTCTGGGTGTATTTTCTGCCACGTTGCTTGCCCTTTGGCAGGGCAGCACAGTGAGCACTACGTGTCGGTGTGCTGTCCCACCCCACTGCAGTGCAGCTGCGATCTGAGCTCAAAGGTCTTCCTAACTGCTGCAGATGGGCCCTGCACAGCAAGCAAAGCAAAATGTGCTGCCGTGGTTACACCGTACAGCCATGTTCAGCAGAATTATACTGGTTTGTGGCAGCACCACTGTAAAATCTCATTCTTTGTAATCATTTTGGTGCAAAAAATAATAATAATGATGATCTTTGTGGTTGAAATATCACTCGCAAAGCGCCTGCTTTCTTTCCTTGCTCTCCAGGTTCCCCGTCCTTCAGGGATTACAGTTCTGTTTGGAGCTGTGACAGGATTCATTATCGTCTCAGGCAGGATGGTTGGGCTTACTGGGTTATGCAATGCACGCTGAGGTGTGCTGGGAGCAGGGGGAGCCGGCTGGGCCGGGCATGGCCATGCCTCCCTGCTGGTCCTCCAGGGAGGGTTCTTCCCACTATGCTGTCCCAGACCTGCTGTGCTGAATGCACCTGACCGTCCCTGGGCCATAGTCAGGTGGAACGGAGCCTGAGTGTGATTTAACTGTGCAGTGAGAGGTGTCTGCCTGGCACTTTCTGTTCTGCCGTGTGTTGAATGTGAGCGATTGGCAAGCTCACACAGGTCTGCAGATTACCTGAATGCTGAGCAGCCTTTGATTTCCAGCCCATTCCTTGCATTTTTGGGGGGATTACCACAACTTTTATTTTTTGTCTGATGTTTGCTGGGTGGAGAGTGACTTTTAACCCAAGGTTCCGTGACTTCCACCTTATTTCCCTGCCCCACGATCGCTGGCAGTCATAACACACAAATTATGACAGTGTGTTTTGCCACAGATGAGTGATACCGTAAAAGACATGGGGCTGTTTTGTCCTCCAGGCTACTTGCTCAAGAGACCTTCCGCCTGCACTGGGAGGTTACAGAGAGGACAGGGCAGTGTGTGGGAGATTTAATTCGTACTTAAAGACCCGGGATAGAATGGTACAGGCGACAAAGAAGAGCGCAGAGGAAGTAAGGATACACCGTGTGCATGGTCTGTGTGCGGATGGACCTTTACTTGATTTTGGGTTCACTTCAGTTTGACTCTGCTGCAAATCGCCTGGGTGTGAGGCTCTGCGCGAACAGAGAGACGAAATGAGTGCTGAGAGCAGCTCTGTCAGTGCCGAAGCCTCCAGCCTGCCACCGTGCTGTCGCCGGCCGCGGGTGGCTGTGCTGCGTGCGTTCCTTCCTGTGCTCCTTCTCTTGTGTCAGAATAGAGCTCTCGTGGTTTTGCTCTGAGGAGGGATGCGGCCGTTTGCCAGGTAAAATGCCAACCCAAACGCTGCGGGACTCAGAGCCGCCGTGGGCTCCCCAGCTCAGGGGTCGGGGAGGAGGACGGGCAAGCCCCCCCCAGCGCGGGATGCTAAAGCAGCGCATAAATAGGGCATCTGTGGAGGAGGGGTTTCCTCATCCGTGCGTGCCGTGGTCGCACAGGCGCTCACTCGGTCCCCCGGCAGCTTGGGATTTGCAGGCTGAGGAATGGTTGCTACTTGCGAACCGTAAGTGCTGATTCAGGCTCGGTGGTGGCGGGTCGTGGGGCTGGGGGGACGGCTCCGCAGCACAGGTGCGCCGGCGCCTCAGCGCAGCTCCCCTTGGACAAGTGGCCGAGCCAGCGGGCTGTGTGTGGGGCTTAGGAGGAGGAGCGGCCCTCAGGGCCTCTGACTTCAAATCAGATGTTTTGGCAGTTTGCAGCCAAGGCTGAGGAGATGGGCAGCAGCAGCCTTTGGCTGGCTGGAGGGGGATGTGAGGAGAGCCGTCATCCAGCGTGCCTATGTGTGCTGAGCTCGCAGCCCACGCACACTGGGCTTCCTGTCATGTTAGCAGCACCGCTGAAATGTCCTCACCCTGTATACGAAGGCCTGAAATTCACCATTGGCATCACCGCCTGGAATCAGGTCTTTTGTCCTTCACATGGCTAAGCTCGCCCCGCACCTCGCTGAACAAAGGTTCCGGGTCTCGTGCATCTCATTTGCCGCAGTAAACAATCCTGGCAGCTGGCAGGGTGATGGCAGCCCCTCTGCTGTTACAAATAAATGGAGGCGGTGTCTTTTTCTGCCTGGCTTGCATGACGTTTGTGTTGGTGAATGACGGCTTGGAATATACATCAGGATGTTTTTCATCTCATTAGACGCTAAATGCGAACGTTATTTGTTACCCTTTCAGCTCTCCTGTGCCTTTCCCTGCTGCACTTTGACAGCTAATGGAATGCAGCTGGCAGGCATTTTGTCATCTTTTGTGTTGTGTGAACACACTTCACTCAACCTGGAAGTGCCTCGTAGTGGTAGATAATTCCCGAGTAGTTACTACAAAATATTCTGCTGCTTTGTGGGGCTGTGCAGCAATTCAGTCCCAAACTGATCAGTCCCTAATTTGGCTCTCCTGCAACCCAACGCTGGCAGCTTCACAGGGCTGTTAAGGCCCAAATCCATCTCGAGTCAGGTCAGTTAGTCCTTCTGTTCACTTTTGCAGCCAGCTTTTTGTTATAATCCTCTGCTTTTGTTCTTTTTCTGCCACCTGTATTTTGGTGGAAAGATGAAGATATGTAGCAACGGGCTTTATTTGGCTTATCCCATGTGTCTAATGCATGTTTCTAAGCACTGTTTTGAATCAGGATGCCTTTAGAGTGGGCCCGTGGCAAAGAACAAGAGATATTTGAGTTGTTTGGGTTTTTTTTGGTTTTTTTTGGTTTTTTTTTTTGAGATTGTGATATTATTCAGATTTATTTTATTTTATTTTGTTTCTGGGAGCATGCTGAAGTGTTGCAAGGTGGCAGATTAATTCTCATTGGGAAGCAAACTGTGTATTGCCAGGCCTTCATCTGGGAAACAGTAAGTTTTGCCTGTTTGACCAAATAACTTGAGAATTATCCTTCAGAATTCCATCAGCAGTAGTGGTGGCATGCTTTGGGTGACGAGGGGAGCGCTTGAAGTTTCACTGCTAATTCACTGTGTGTTGAGTGATTGTCACCTGGACATGGGCGAGCTTTTGCCCCAGGTTTGGGGGCTGTACACCCCCCAGCTCCCAGGTCCATTTTTCTGCACCATTTGTTCTTTCTGGATGCATCTCAAGAGAGTCTGTGAGATTTCTTGCATGCAAATAGCAGGTAATTTACAGCGCAGCTGAGTGTGATTGTTGCAAAGGCATAGGGCTTTTATGGATCTAAGCAGTATTTTTTATGCTCTTTTTTGATCTCATCTCTAGCCAGAAAAACAACAGTTCTCTTTGACTTCTGTGCAAGCTTGATGAGGATGCTCCACTTTCTCATCATTTCACCTGTTGCTTTCAGTGTAGGGCCCTACCCTTTGCCTTGGGCAGTGTCTGTGGGCTGTAACAAGAACAGATTGGTCAATGTGAACATCTGGAGAGGACTGCCTTCCTGTTTACAAAATGCACTAATGTGAGCTTCCGTTAGGGTTTTTATTCTCCTCTGGCTGCTTGGTTGAAGTTTGAGATTGATGACTTAGGTCATTAATGGTGGTTCAATGACTGACGAATGCCATATTCTTCCCAGAACATGTAACAAATTAAATTAGATATTTACAGCGGTGCATCTGTGAAGGCAACTGCTAGAAAATAAATACAAGTTCACAGTACCACTCTCCTTGAAGCTGTTGTTTGTCTTATTTGTTGGATATGCTGTCAATCATAAAGGCATAAATGTTTAATTATAATTGAATATCCCTTAGTTTAGCTTTGGACCACCTTGTCCATATCCACCTACCTGTTACCTGGCATGCAGGTTGAATAAAGTAACCCATGGCTTATAACCCATGAATTTTTCTGTAATGCAACTTCAAGACAGAAGATAGGTGGATATAGATTGAAAAAGGAGTAAAGGAAGCAGAGGAACAATACTGTGTCCTAAACTATGGACTTAGCAAGTAGGCAATGGCTTCGGATGATTCCAATACGTGCATCTCTTGCAAGACATTCCCAAAGCAGAAAACCTCTGTACAGGAGAGCAGCAGTTACCTTTGCAGAATAACAGTAGTTGTTGGTCAAAAGTCTGATAACAACCACGTTTATGCCAGTGTATTGTCATATTTAGAGTTTTCCATTTTGAAAGATGCTATTTGCTTCACCTGCCGTTCAATTTTTAGGGCAGTGGTCAAGCCTTGTTTCACTCTAACTGGTCATGCAGAATTAGCAGTGCAACAGTGCAGATGTTTCATTTAAACTTTTTGCGGCTCTTTGGTTGGTTCCTTCTTTCTGTGTTCAACACAGAGCCCATACTGTCCCATCTTTCCAGCAAGAAGGGCCAGGTCGTCACCTGTGAGCCACAGACGTGCTGAGTGTTATAATCAAGTGGATCAAAATTGGCTGGTGGGACAGGAGAGAGCGGAGTGAGAATTAGGCCTTCTTGGGCAATTTACTGCCAGCCTGTGACAGCACAAGAAAAAGCTGTATGGTCACTGGAGTGTGACATCTTCATTGAGAACCACTTAATGGAAGCGGGACCAGTAACGGGAAGATTTATGTAGCAGCTGTTTGCTTGGAAACTAGATGCCTTCTGCATAAAGGGTTGAACTTGAGAGCAGAGTTCTGAAAAGAGCTTGTTAATGAAAGCAAGAGCTGCTGAAAGCTTTTGTCACCCCCTGGCTTCTTCTGACAGCTGCAGCAGTGGAAAACACCATCGGTGTAAAGGAGCAAACTGCTTTGTGCTTTTCACCAGTATCAGTCACTTTGCAGGTGAACCACAGACTTGGGCCAGATCGTTCAGGTTGGCTTACAGGGTTGCATCAACCAGGCTAGACTAATTTTACATTCTGGAGAGTGCATAATTGCTCAATACTGTCTCCAGGAGTCCTAATTATAGGATTGTTCTCTTCTTGTCCGCATTGTAAAACTGGCTGAAAATTTTGCCTGACCTTTTTTGGAACAAGAGGTAGGGGAAACCGCTTCCTACGCTGATAGTCCATATGAGGCCCTAAATTTGCTGGCCTTACTCAATACCCTCGCAACACTCAGCAGAACTGAACAAATCCAGCACGATCATTCCCACATCTCCATAAGTCTTTAACCTTAAATCAAGTGTCCAGCTGACGTCTGTGTCCTGTTTGGTTGCCTTAAGATTGCTAATAAGATCAGTCGTTGCTCACAGAGTGATATATTCATCGTGGATTAGCTATCCTACATATCTCTTGTTGTTGTATCATATGCTGCAATGGGCAAGTGCAAAACCCACTCAGCTTCAGGCAGTTTGGACTCCTCTAACACTGGCTAGGACAGCTTGGCAGCCAGGCAGGACAGTGGGCAAGAAAACTCATTTTTTCCTGCAAGGAGGGGCAGGTCCTTTGCATGAAGCCTACAGCCCGGAACGCTGTCAGGGTGCCTCTGCCTTCATGTAATCCGTCCCTGCCTGTGCTAGGTGAGATTACGTCTCCCTCCCTCCCAGCCCCATTCCTAGCTTTGCACAATGCTGCTGCAAACAAGTGAGTTAGGGTTCATCTTAAACAATACCAGCAGCTGGGATGTCCATCTGGTGACAGTTCCCTGCTGCAACATTTGACGAATAGGTCACAGTAGCTGATAATTGGGAAATGTTTTGGCCTTTTCACACTTTGTACTGAACTTTTAGCACTGCACTTGATTTAGATAGTCTAGCATTTTTTAGACTAGGCAGATACTTAAAGCTTAATACAGAAATTGGTGTTTTTAAAATCTCAAATAAGGTCCAAAAATCCATCCCCAGGTGGAGGGTCAGAATGAGACAACAGAGGGATGAAAGAGGCCAGGAGGGATAGTGTAGGGAAATTATGCCAGCTGGAAATGGGCTTTCTCTAGGGCAGGGGAGAAATCATTTCACCTGATTCCAGTTGGTGTTTATAGTACTGCATTATAGACCAGTGCTGTTCACAGAGAGAAGTAAGTGCTTTTTGGTATAGTTCATCCCATCTTATAATCTAGATGTTTAAAACAGGTCTGATTAAAATCAGGATCTAGAATTCATATATTTTTTTTCTTCTCTTAACCATCAAAGTGTGGTTGGCAAGCTCTGATATCAAACTGAAGTCAGAAGAGATGTATTTCACCCAGTATTGGGCTTTTTAAGTAACTGTTATTGGGAATGGTGATAAATGAGAATTACAAGGAGACACGTGGGAGCAGTGAGGTGGTTGAGCAGATACTCCTCCAACACATGAAGATAAATTCACAAAAATCTATAACCGGGCTACTTGGGTAATTTGAGAGGCTTATAAAGGATTTTGACATGGGAATATTTTGTAAAGGCTGTGAGTAAGAAGAAGCTTGTCTGTGCTTTGAGAGCTGCGCTATAAACAGCTGTAAGAAAAGTAAATGTTCTAACAGCTTATTTGCTTGTCTGATGTATGACTCTCCGCCTGTTGGATATTTCCCTTCTTCAGTGTTTGTTGGGTTTTTTTCATTTTCACCCACTAGGAAAGTCTGGCACCTCTCCACACATTTCAGTTTGTTGCTTAGAAGAACTTTCATCGTATCACTGTGAGGTCTGAAGCTGTTATAGCTTAGGCCTTCTCTACTGTCAGCATTTGTTTACCCAGAATGTTGGACCTTTGGTGTGGGCACAATTCTGTCTCCATTGGCAGAGCAATACCTTGCTGGTAGTCCTGCTGCTTAGGATAGGCCTGGTGGTTGATGAAGAAAGCCTTGAAGATCATTCACAGCAGGTACATTGGGGCATAGATACTCAGTTTAATTGAGGCGTGTTACAGTACAAGCACCCACTTAGACAAATGCCCAAGAATGAACTGAAGGCCTGACCAGCAGATGAATGAGGCTACAAAAATTGACACTGCTCGTTTAGCTCCAGTAAGTAATTCATACAAGACCTTCCTGCATTTGTAGAGCAGAGGCTTTGCTGAGCCAATTTAGGTAGCTTTTAACTAAAATATGGCTCTGGTTTACAGACAGCAGGTTGGTGTGATAGTACGTCCTTCTGA
This sequence comes from Pavo muticus, assembly GCA_016647715.1. Classification (NCBI taxonomy): domain Eukaryota; kingdom Metazoa; phylum Chordata; class Aves; order Galliformes; family Phasianidae; genus Pavo; species Pavo muticus. Next base: position 4,520,284 of record JACDJE010000028.1, on the reverse strand, counting down.
AAGCCGAACCTGTTGTCACCTTCTGCTAACATAATTTCCACTGATTACAGATCTTTGTAACAAAATGTTCTTCCTGGTTTGCTTAGGGTGAAGAAACTGAAGGAAACATTTGCTTTTATACAACTTTTGGACAAAAACATGAGTAACCTTCGCACCTGGTTGGCCCGGATTGAGTCAGAACTTTCTAAGCCTGTTGTTTATGACATCTGTGATGACCAAGAAATCCAGAAGAGACTGGCGGAACAGCAGGTGGGAAATAGGAGCAGCCAAAGCGAATGAACTAAAAATTTGCTGACAATTGGTCCTAGTTTAAAATCACCTTTCTCTTTTCTTTAGCCAGGCCTTCTAACTTTCACTGCATGTTCCTGCCAAGATGCATTACGTGGAAAATTTTTATTTGCTTGTTGTTATTTCAGTATTGTAAGTGTTGGTCTGCTCACTCTTCTCCTCTTCCGCTGGAAAATACCCGCAAAGTACAAGGAACAGCTTTTTCACATGTCAGAGTTTTTGCCCAGTTAAGTTCAACCTTATGAGGGCTAGTCAAGGCACTTTTTGTTTAAAACCATTCCACCTTGTCCTGTAGCTTTCAGACCATGTAAAAAGTTGTTCTCCCTCCGGATAATGAGCTCCTTTTAAGTAATGAAAAGCCACAATGAGATCTCCCCAGAGCCTTCTCTTCACCGGGCTGAACAAGCCCAGCTCCCTCAGCCAGGAAGATAGATGACCTAGGCTCAGCATAAGTATGAACCAGGCTAGCACTGCTGGCCGTTGGTGGAGTGCATGTAGGCATTTCTCCAAGACAGTGGCTTATCAAGGAGCTCTTAAAGATCTGTGCTAGTTTTTAAGTGCTGAAGATGGCAAGGACTGGTTACAACTGAATGTGCAAGCTTTTCCAGCCAAAAGGAAGTGCAGGTTGAGATGTCCTGTAGTAAGACTTCTTTCTCTACCAGCCAGGGAAGGAAAAGGAGCTTCTCCAAAGCATAGACTTGCTGGTAGAGCAGCATAAACTGTGTAAACCTTCCCTCTGTGCTATAAGTCTGCCCAGGTTCACAGTGCCTCCCTAAGAAGGCTGAGAATCACCATGGCCATCTTCTGACTCTAACGGGAGTATTTGCCCTAAAACTGAAGATCAAGAATAAAGCTGTGAAGTGTGGAACTTTATGGCATCTGCCTTTTAAGAGTGTTCTTCCCATCCTTTCCATCTTCTGTATCTCTGGCTGCTGCTTACTTTTCTAATAGAAGAACCCTTACTGACCCAGACCTGAGTGCTGTGTGCTCTGCTGGCTGCTATTGGTCTCAGTTGCTTCATGTCCCAGAGATCATGGGAAGAGCCAGTGCCCCTGTGACAGGAGTGGGGATGGCTCCCATCAATGCCGGCAGCTGGTCAAACACCAGAACCTTTGGTCCTGTGGTCTCATGGCTCCATCTGCATTGTGAATAGTCATGTAAACAACATGGAAGTATTTTCTCCCCATCCAAACCTTTTGCATTTCTCAAAGGCTGTGATAAATTGCCATGCAGAGAAGAATGGTGGATGCATAGGAATTTTATTCCAAACTAAAGCTGTTGTGGTAAGAGCCATCATTTGCTGCTCAGAGCTATCTGCTGCCTTATTGTTTGGTTTCTGTCAATGCAGACCTGTAGGCACCTCCAGACTGCTCCTACTGTAAACTTTTAGCAGGTTGAGCATGAGAAGCTTGTGCTGACTAAAAAGACCATAGAAAAAACATACTAGCAAAACCTTTATCTAAATAGAACAAGTAAAGAGATCCTTCCTGGTTTTATCTGAACAATTATTTCAGCAAGTGCAAAGCGTTGGTGAGAAATATGCCCTGCAGGCTTTGTTTGTTTGACATCCTCGACTGGAAAAGCTTTACTTGTTTGGTCTTGAATAATGACATTTAAAAGCATTGTGCATCCAGAGAGATGTTTTAGGGCGTGTTTGTTCAGCCAAAAGATGAAGATTGAAACATGAATAATACTCCTTTTTAGATTTCAAGTTGATTTCACCAATGCAGATGTCTAGCAGCATGTAGATTGCTTAAGCTGATGGAAAAGTACTTTTTTGGGCTCAGGATAATGTTCTTGGCCCCATGGTTCAGTTGTGTTTGTCTCACCATAATGCAGTCAGGTCATTTGGAATAACAGCTGTGAAAACAATAAGGATTCTGCCTAGGGTTATTGCATATGAACCCGGGCGTGACCAAAAGTAATGAACTGGTGTCAGCACTGTGTCGTAACATAAGTAAGATGGTTTTGTAATCTGTGTTCCAGATTCTCGTTTTTACAAATATAGTTGTAATCCAGAGTAGTTTAACAGGTTCAGAAGAATCTCTCTAGGTAACAGCAGTGGGGTAGAGCTGCCTTGAGAAGTAGAGACTGTTCTACAAGGACACCTCTGCCCTGTGCTCAGAGAACAGCTGTGAATCATTAATAAGTTATCAAAAATGATGCTGGGTTTGCTTCTGGCAGTCTCTTATCTGTGTAAAGATTTTGGTACGTTATCACAAATCCCACAAGCCAAATTATTACCATTTCTGGCTTAGCCCTTCTTTTAAGTACTCATATAACAGTGAAGGCTTCCATAAGGCGATACTCAACTCCTTGCACCTTGTTAAGAGGAAGGAAGGAAGACCTTCCTTCAACTCTTCTTGGATTTCATACAAGCAACGTCTGGGTGGCTTTTTTGGTGTTGTGTTGGTTTTATTTAAGTCTAGAGTTAAACCAGGTCTGCTTCATCTGTTCACCGCAATCAGCCTTTTAACGGGAGTTCTTTTTGCTGCTGTCAGTAAAGTATTTATTAGTGTTTGCTGTTGTTCTGTGTTATTCTGGTTAGAGGCTCTGCACCCTTCTTTAGGGAAGCCAGGAATGGATTGAAAAATGGAAAGAGAGTGGACATTGTCACTTCACTACTATTCACAGTTGGTAATGTTGTGCAGAGTTGCTTTTTCAAGATGAAATACCTTGGTAAGGCTTTATTTTTATGTTCTTCACTTACTTTGACTTTCAGAATAGTTACAGGTACAGAAGGAGCTACCAGAATAGGATGGAGAAGCAAGCTCTGGAGAAGAAACATGTTGCGTAGATAAGACAGGGTCTTTGCAAGACCCTTTAAAATAGTCTGTCAAAACAGGAGCTCTGGAAGAGGAAATCATAGAATCATGGAATCTATGATAATAAGGGAAATAAGAAAAGCAATGCAACGCTGGCTGCTCTTTTGCTGTGCTTCTGCAGTTTGTGATATCAGTCTGTGATCATGCAATTGCTGAAGTACAGGAAGTGTACAGTGAGTTCTCTATCAAGTCTTACACTGTGGTAAGCTGACAGGACATACTGTCATCTGGTACAGTCAAAATTAATAAGTATGCATTTACAGTGTGTGTAAGGTTTGGATTTTGAATGCATGTTAAAATAGCCTATACTGTTCATGAAAAGATTTGTGCTTTCATTGAGAAACCCATCTGGACAATTCCTTTTTTTTCCGTGGCAGCTCTGTCCTAATCTGTCAGTCTGTCTCCTACGCAGCCCATCCTGCAAGTCTGTGTCCTAAAGCCAAGTAACCTTTTACTGACATACAGATTGCTCTTTCCCCGTCTTCTGCAGTGTTTTGAAAATGGATGTCTGACGTCTAGCCACGTGTGTTGCCTTCCACTAAAACACTTCCTTTGTCGATGCAGGATCTGCAACGGGACATAGAACAGCACACAGCTGGGGTGGAGTCTGTCTTTAATATTTGTGAAGTCCTGCTGCACGATTCAGATGCATGTGCTAATGAGACAGAGTGCGACTCCATCCAGCAGACTAGCAGGAGTTTGGACAGACGGTGGAGAAACATTTGTGCCATGTCAATGGAGAGGCGAATGAAGTAAGTCTGTGCCCAACAGCTCCTAAAGAAGTTTGGGTCGGCATTCTGAAGAAATGCTTTTGCCACAGATTGAAATTTGGAAAGAAATAAAAAAATGATAAGCTTGTGATAAAACTCTTCCATTTTTGCATCTCCCTGTCAGAATTGAGGAAACCTGGCGCCTATGGCAGAGGTTTTTGGATGACTATTCTCGCTTTGAAGATTGGCTAAAATCAGCTGAAAGGACAGCAGCTAGCCCCAATTCTTCAGAGGTTTTGTATACGCATGCGAAGGAGGAGCTGAAGAAGTTTGAGGTGAATTTTTAACAACAACTTTGAGTGCTTAGCAGCTGGCTGGGCAGTCAGACTGCTGCATGCTTACTGCCTCTACAAAATGCGAGGATTGATGAAAAATACATCCTGTAACTTGAAGTTAAGCAACCATATGTAATACAGCCATATTATGGCTACCAGATATCTGGCTGGTCTGTTTGTCTCCATTTATTTATTTTTATGGGGAGAATACAATATTCTGATCCAACACAATCCCTCTTACAAGTTAAAGATTTGTTTTTATTTTTTATTGTTGTTTTTTTTTTCTTCCTAATGAGCTAAAGCTAAGCAGATGATTTTAAATATGGGTCCTTCTCTGGATTTAATTTTGTAGTTGGAAAGTCCATTTTTTTGGTTTTTTTTTAAGGGGAGGAGGCATCTTCATCTGTCTCAATGGATAGCATTGTACCAGTTCTTTCTCTTGTCAGCAAGGGGGCTGAGTTTCTCCATTTGCTTTGCAGGCATTCCAACGGCAAATCCATGAACGGCTCACTCAGTTGGAGCTGATCAATAAGCAGTACAGGCGCCTTGCCCGCGAGAACCGCACTGACTCTGCCAGCAAGCTGAAGCAGATGGTCCACGAAGGCAACCAGCGCTGGGACAATCTCCAGAAAAGAGTCGCTGCCATTCTGAGGAGGCTCAAGGTAATGGAGCAGTGGGGTGAGAGAGTTCAGGAGCACTTTCAAGTTCCTATAGGAGATACAGAAGGGCAAAACACGTATTCAAGAGCAACTGTGTTGTGTTGAGTTGTGTCTTGAGTTACCAGTGTGGGAGAGCACCTCTGGAAAGTTCACCAAGTACGTGGTGCAAACGTGTCCATGGCAGATGGGTTCTTGATAACTGAAGAAGGGTAGGTGAAGAATTGGCCCGAGTTTGGGAAAATGTGCTGTGGGCCTTACCACTCCTATCACGCTCTCCTTTTAGTCGTCTCTGTCGTGGCTAGATCCATTCATACACTTGCATCTTTCCAAAAATAAAAGGCAGAGAGACAGAAGGCCCCAGTGTACAAACGTTCTGGAGTTCACAGTGTAGCTCTGCTTCCCGTCAAGTTGTGATTCACCTACTGGGCTTGAAGCATGGAGATGTGATGGAGGTGTATGTGCTGTCGCTGCCTCAGGCTATGCTCTCTGCTTAACAGAAGAATGTTGTTGAAGAGTGTACGTGTGGCTTGTAGACAACTGTCCTGTAGTTGAGGATGGTTTTTCCCAAGTCAAGTTAAACTGATTTCTGGGCAGATTTTCCCTGATGTTCCCTCGGAAATCTTGCCTGATTTTTAAATACAGCAATGCTGCAAGCGATTGACAGGGATAACTATTCATTCCCAATGGCCAGTGGATGAGGTTGTGAGATATCTGAAGGGATTTGATCTGTGCAGTTAAGAGGTGTTGTGTTTGGGAAGTTACATAATTCCCTTTCTGAGAAGGAAATCCACTGAGATCTGGGGCACTGCAAGCTGCAAGGCCATTAGCACCTTCCGTGGGAGGTAGTGGCAGAGGGCTCCTCCTGCCTTCCACGACCAGTGGTGCATCAGCTATATCTGTGTCAACATCCACAATCTTGCCTCTCCATTGCTTTACTGATTTTAATTACCATAGTTTTAATTACTTGAGTTTAAATAGAGATGGGAATGGCTTCCTTTATATAATTTTCTTCGAAATTTAGAACAAATGAAATGATCGACCCTGAGTCCAAATGACTTGCCCTACTGTGGGAGAAGGTATTTTTGTTATGCAGTATGGAAGCAAGAATTATTTTTATAAAAGCACCTTGCACTTGTGAAGTTTTATTCCCTCTCCCATACAAACAGTGTGATGGCACAGGACACTTCATGCCAGCATCGCTACGGGAAGGGCACAGTTTGTAGACATGACATGCTGTCATTTATGTCCTGAAGGCCATTAAGGTGAACAACAGCTGTGAAAAAAACTTGTTTCGGGGAGCTCCCGTGATGGTTTTTTTCAGTTAGTAAATTCTTGTAACAGTAGCTTCCTTCTTCCTATTCAGCACTTCACCAATCGCAGAGATGAGTTTGAGGCAACGAGGGAAAACATCCTTGTTTGGCTCACAGAAATGGACCTCCAGCTGACAAATGTGGAGCACTTCTCAAAAAGCAACTTTGATGACAAAATGCGCCAGTTAAATGTACGTATCCTTATAAAGCAGCTGTTTAATAGAACCAAGCTAATCTTATCGGGCTGCCCTCTCTTGACAGAATCTTCTTTTTTTCTGGAGCTTCACAATAGGCAACAGATCTTTGTAGGACTGTATTTGTTTTAGGACACCAGTATTTTATTAAGACTTACTCTCTGAATCAGTATTAAACTGTAAACTGTACAGTGCTCTAATTCAGAGTCATTGTTCAAGCTCTGTTCTATCCTCCCATTTTCTCCAAAAGTTATACTGTCAGTGACAGTGAAATCTGTCTGGGAAGGAGCACGTGTGGGTTAGTAGTAAAAGCTGCATTCCTAAATTCAGGGACTCTTTTCTAGGAAAAATTGAATCAGTCGTAAGGTAGGGTCTCTCTTTGGAGTGCATTGCTTGTAAATGGAATTTTAACAGAAAGAAGACAGCATGCATCTGCAGTGAATCTAAAATACACACTGGCTCTTTGCTACCTGCTCATATGCTGTTTTTCCCCTTTTCTCCTACAGTTGCAATTGCATTGGGATGCAGATTTGCTGTTTTGTAGGCTGCAGGCATAACCAGACAAACTTCTCTACTACTGAGAAAAAGATCTTGTGTATGGAAAAATAAACTGATTATCTGAACTTTCATGTTGCAATCCCCTGCAGGCTCAGGACAGAGCACTCATATTAATGTACACGCGTGGAAAACACCACTTCATTTGGAACTGTAATCCTGCTAATAAAACAAACCTCTGCACCTCTTCAGTTAAAAGATATTTGCCAAATGAAATTAGCCAGCAATGCCAATTGCTGCTTTTCCTTTTACTGTAGTAAGAAAAGGATAAAATTTAGGCTGTGAACGGGACTTTGGAAGTGGTCTAATTGTTTTGTATGTTTCAAATAGGGTTTTCAGCAGGAAATAACGCTACACACCAATAAGATCGATCAGCTAATCGTTTTTGGGGAGCAGTTAATTCAGAAGAGCGAGCCTTTGGATGCTATCCTGATTGAAGATGAATTGGAAGAACTTCACAGATACTGCCAGGAGGTGTTTGGGCGAGTTGCCCGCTTCCATCAAAGGCTGACTTCAAGACATCCTGTAAGAAGCAAGAGTTGTTTTGATACTTTGGCAAGATTCTGGTGTTTGAAGGGCAGTTCTTAGTGCTTATCCCCAGCAGCTTACCAAGTAGACTGAGCTCACAGGGGGGAGGAAATCCCTCAGCAGCTGTACCAAGTTTGCTAAATTTTTGCCGTGTCTCCTTACTTCTCTCCTGTTGGGTCTCCATCTGCAGAATCTGGATGATGGCATGGAAGTAACTCACGTAGTTAATAGTAGTTGACATAGTAGTTGACTTTTTCTTGTTTTTTATATCACTTTGTTTTCTTTAATTCCAATAAGGTGCTTATAATACCTCTTTATGGATTTGTTTGAGAGGTCCATCAGTCCCCTTTCTTATGGCAACTCTGAGCTGGGGGAGCAACAGGCTCTTTACTTTCTGCTGGGAACGTTTAGTTGACCCCTGGTTTGCTTTGGCTCAAAAAAAAAGAACATTTATTTGAAAGGCAGGTGGAGTGGGTAGCATGAACATCTAAGAGTAGCTTTTCACCCCTACCTGAGCATCGCTTCATTGCTGACTCGTGCAGTCTGGGACTGGTGACCCCTCTCTGCAAACTAGAGAGAGATGCTATGGTAGTAGTTGAGTGTCTTGAAAAGAAGTGGTAGTGCTGATGTGAGGATTGTTTTGGCAAAAGAGGAAGGGTGCAGAAATGATGCTTCTCTTTGGACATGTGTCCTGGGTTACTGCAAGTTACCACGAAACTGTCCCCAGTGGTATTGTGTTGCTGAGTTAGCAGTGCAGATCTTTGACAATTATTGCTTGTTAGTAATAGCTAATATACAATATTTTACCTTTTTAGGGATTAGATGATGAAAAGGAGACCTCTGAAAATGAAACGGATCCGGAAGACTCCAGGGAAATCCAGAACGATCCCTGGCATAAGAAGGCCATCAGTGAGGGGCCCTCTTCCCCGCAGTCCCTTTGCCACCTTATGCCACCTACTCAAGGTCACGAAAGATCAGGCTGTGAGACCCCTGTCAGTGTTGACTCCATCCCACTCGAGTGGGATCACACAGGTGATGTGGGGGGCTCTTCGTCTCACGAGGACGAAGAAGAAGCGACGTACTACAGTGCTTTGTCAGGTGAGAACCCGTTGCTGGCTGCTTCTTTGGAGGCAGACAGTTGCAGGATGTCCGTGTGTGGGAAGGGAGGGGGATCGAGGACTTGTTTCCACGTTGTTAGTTGGTTTTCAGGTACTGTTAATAGATGTAAGCAGTCTCATTTCTTAAGTGTTTTTATGGAGGGAATGGTGTTGTCTAGACCTAGTTTATATTGTAAGAAACATAAGGTTTTAAGAAACCTTACTTTTAAAAAATGTCTGATGGAAATAGTGCCAACAACTTCTTATTTTATTGTCTTTGCTGACCCTTATTGTTTCAGTTGTTTTTAATAGCTGGAAAATGCTGCATAGTGAGGAAAATGACATTATTCTTTTTTCAGATGTAGAAATCACTGAAAATCCTGAGGCATATCTTAAAATGACCACAAAAACTTTGAAAGCATCTTCTGGTAGGCACCTGCTAATGCATGTGTCTGAACATGGCGATCTCCCTGTGCTGCACGCTATATTCCTCAACCTCTCTCATACGTAATGTCTGACCTTCCTGCCTTGTGTGGACACCATGCCTCATCCTGCCATGGTGTTCTTACGCTGCAGTATTCACATGTACATTACAAAGCGGTCGAAAACATGCCATTTAGATTTTGCCAAGGTGCTTAACGTGCATTTCATTGTATCGATCCAAAGTCTTCTGGTACTTTCTTGGTGGTGTGCTCTGGGTAGTATCACTTTTTTGGTCGTCTCCAATTTCAATTATGTAATTACTGAGAGAAGGAGGTCCTATTCTGAAAGAATTTGTTTGCGTTCTGCATCGTGCGTGACAGAACCGTGCGTGTCCTGTCTGTAAGATGCAGAACAAGTGTTTAGGACTAGTCTAGACTCGTCTCTACTGAAATGTGTTGCAGATATGTGCTAGTATCGTTGGGATGCAAGCTTTCCAAAACCGCAGTGCAGTCCTTTTCATTTTTGTGTATTTATTTATTTTGAACTCATCCCTGTATTCAAGCGTTTTCCAGAAGAGAGCAGAATGTCCCATAACTGCATGGCTGTCATCTCATTACCTTTGAAACACTGTTGATGTTTTGCAAATGTGCATGCTTTGCAAGGAAAGCTGCAAAACTGCCGTTTTTATGCCATAACGATGCCATTTTATTTAGAGCGCTTTCTAACTTAATACAAAGCAAGTTTCCTTACGGAGGTGGGAATCTGCACTCATGGCATACGGCCTTCATTTTATTTGTTTCAGGAAAGGCTGTTTCAGAAGCTCATCCCTGGCGTTCTCCAGAGAGCCCTGTCTGCAGGAAGCACCGGTACAACCAGGCAGAGATTGTTGGCGATGTACTGTCTGGTCCAGAGACGAGTACCCCCTATAAGCCGGGCTATGTGAGTTGGAGGCTCTGTGGGCACTGAACCTATGATATGTGTAGCTCCATCTTCTTCCCTCCTCTGGTATCGGGGAAGAGATTGGTTGGTGGCGGGGATGGTCACTGTATGGAAACATACACATTCTTTCTGGTGGCTCAGGGAACTGTTGAGAGCCTCCATCTATGCACTCACTAGAGAAGCTTCTCTAAAGCAATTCAGAGCAATGTGTTAAGATCCTGATCAGAATCAGTCAAAAAATCATAAAACCATGACAGAGGACCATCCTCTGGTCATAGTACGATTCTGGGAGAGCTTACCTTCCCAAAGAGGGTGTGTGAACATCTTCCTTTGGTATTTACTTAAAATATCTCCCTTTACTAAGCAGAGTGATTTGGAGAGTCCTTTTCTAGCTTGCAACCCACCGTCTAATCTGCTTCAGGGCAATCAAAAAAATGGCTCAATGGGATTAGCAGTGAGGGAAGGCCTTGTTGTCTGCTGGTGGCTGGTTTCCAGCAGTCCCAGATGTGGCTTCACCAGCAGCTCCCAGGCTCAGTGGATCTGGACCAACTGTCAGCCCTCTTTCAGACACAAGGTGGTACTGCTATGTGGCTGCTTTTGTCACCATTAATGCAGTTGTGAAGCCTTAGTATCATATTATCGAGAACTAGAATCTAACAAAGAGCATCAGCAGATGTAGGCTGTCTGGTACACGTAGTGCCATTTCCTCGTCCTGTCTTGTAATAATTAGTGTCAACATGGTGTTTGTTTCCCAAGAATCATAGAGAGCCAGCATAAACTGTTAGCAAAGAAGCAGAAGCCCAGTGCTAAATCTGACTTGCGAGAGCTCAACAGCAATCCAAACACAAATGAAGCTTGACTTTTGATGACTTGTTAACACACTGGGCTCACCCATCAAAATGTCATTTCAGGTGAAGCAGCTCAGCTCTGCAAGCAGCAGCAGTGTCAACAAGGAGAACATCACATCTGCTAACATGAGTGATGAAGAGCCCCAGGATGACCAAGAGCTTGTGACAATCGCAGCTGCAGAGAAGCAGTCAGGTACAGAGCATTCAGGCTATGTGTTGTAGTTTTTGCCCTGAGACTCTTGGGGATACAAAGCAGAAATGGGCCAAAGGCAGCACATTTACCTTGGGAGTAAAGTACAATTAAATTGCTATAGTCCAAATGAATGCATTTTGCTAAGAATCATTGAGCTGCGTTCTCGCTTCATATTGTCCAGCCCGAGTTTTCTGTTCAAAGCTTTTACATTTCCTGCCAGAATTGAGATTTTTTTACTCATGTCTCTCGGCTGGAGTGAATGGAAAGAATTTCACTTTTGTGTGGATACTGGGTACCTCGGAGACTTTTATTCAGATTTCAACTCAAAGAAGTCTGTTTCTTTGTCTAAAATAGGTTGCCAGACTTCATTCTCTTAGCTGTTGGAAGCCTGTACAACAAGATACAGCTTGTTGTACGGTAGCCTACGTGGATTAACTATCTCGAGAGCCCTGTCAAGAGTTTGATTTCAGCAGCCAGATTTTCTGCAACTTTTTTCTCAGCCAAATTTACAGCTCCCATTTACAGAAATGTTCTGTCAAAGTTGGGAGTGTACTTTGTTCTTCACTGTATTCGCTGAGGTCCTTAATTCAAAATAGGCCAACGAGATGGTTCTCTTAACCTTTCTGGACCCCATTCCTGGTTTCAGGTTCTGGAGACTGTAATAAGATCATGTCTGTACTGCAGTTGTAAAAGCAAATTAAGTGGTAAAAAGAAGAATGCAGCTATATGCTGCAGCTTGCTAAACTTATGCTTCTGATATCAGAAATGGACCACGTTCCATATGTGGGGTGAATAGGACACCCTCTGACAAGGGCTTGCAGAAACAGTGCTAGTGATTGCACAAGTGCTATCTCCATCTCCTTTAGCCATGAACTGGTGAAACATAAACCCAAGTCCAGACTGCTGCATCATACTTTGTCCCATTGTCGTATCTATCAGATCACAACGGGGTTCACTGAATTCCATCTCCTGGTACTTGTCCTAAGCTTCCAGCTGAATTCAAACAGTCTTGAAGTAATGTGATAAAAATTCTATAGCACTACTGTGGTTAACTTGCCTGGTAGCATGCAAAGTTAGACTGTGTTATCTCAAGAAAGAAAAAGTGAAGTAGTACATGGCAGCAGTTATTTGACCCTAGATAGACTGGAGAGTAATTTAGTTTTGAAAACCCTTGCATCTGTTTTATGGAATGTTCATATAAGCGTTCGTTGTTCTATCACTTGCAGGCATTATTGATAGGTGGGAGCTGATCCAAGCTCAAGACCTCAGAAATAAACTTAGGATAAAGCAGCACTTGCAGCAGTGGCAGCAGGTGAACTCTGATCTCAGCGATGTCTCTGCTTGGCTTGATAAAACTGAGGAGGAGCTGGAAGAACTGCAAAAAGCGAAACCTCCAACTAGCATGCAGGCGATGGAACAAAGGGTCAAGAAATTGAAAGTAAGTTATAGCATGCTGAGAAGTGGGATTTCGAGATGCTGATGCACTTTATTGTTACCTCTTGTGCTCCTAGGGTGTGTCAGCAGCACCAGTGCTAATAACAGTGTGTGTATGGCACAGAGGGGTTAAGCTGTGTTGGCTAGGAGGACTGACGAGGCTAGTTAAGCAAGGTGCCACCTTCATCTGTAGAGATTTGCAGGCAGCCAGGCTTAAATAAAAGCCTCTCCTTTTCTGTTTTCTTACCAAGACAATTTATTCTCTCTAGACAAAAACATTCGACCCCAAACATCTCTCTTTAGGCCTTTTTGTGTTAGAAAAAAAAAAAACAGAGAAAAGCTTAAAAAATGAAGGTTTAGACTCTCCAGCTGCCAAGCATCTGGCCTTGTCCTGGGGAGGCTGAGTATTCTGAAGAGTGGTGCTGGCACAGTTCTTTGTTCTGTGCCAGTCCCCCTCTATGCAAACCAGAACGGGATTATAAATTAATTAAATTATTAAAAAAAATCAGCCAAGACTTTGCAGCCAGTAGACACAGCTCATGTTTTTGCCTTGTTTTGTTTCTTTGTAGCTCCAACAGGGTGACTGTGCAAGATCTGCCCTAAAGCTCTCTTTTTAGCAGCATGGTATTTGCAGCAAATCTTAGCTCTAAACAGCGATTTTGTCTTAGCAAGAATTGGGCAGTTGAAAGATACAAAATGTCACAATGTGTGGTTGTATTTTTCAGTCAGCAAATGCAGATTTCTCATTTCAATAGTATGTTAAAACCAAGAAACAAAGTAAGCTCATTAGTCAGTCTCTGCTAATTTTTAGCTGAGTAATTAACAGAACAGTTAGTTAGAGACATGTTACTGTGAACATTTGTCAGCCTCTGAAGTCATGTTGTGTTGCCTGCTGTGACTCTCAGCTTCCATAAATTAAGTAGGACTAAATAAGGTCTGCAGGTTGAACTGGCAGGGTGCCAGGGTACATTTGAGTGTTAGGTTCAGCAGACTTAGGTAACAAAATGCCTCAGGTTGAGCCCTGCTTCTCTGTGCCATGCTGGCTCAGGCACCAACTGCAAGAAAAGGTTGAAGTGACGCCTTGCGTGTGGCAGCAAGTGCCTCCTGTCAGGCTGGAGTTGGGTGCCTGACCTCTTTGAAGAGCACTGCTTCACTTCTGCTTTTCTTCTGTGCATTTGCTAAAGAGGAGTCCAGATGGCTGTAAATCCTTTTCATAGACAGCTTGTGTCTCTGAGTCCCTAGAAGAGCCAGCATACACGTGTAAGACCGTGAAGTTTATGAGGTATCAGGACATCCCACTTGCCCTGGATAAAGATAAAACCAGTCTGGCTGCGGACCGGCTTACTGGTATTTAGATTTTTGTGTTGGACCGTCTGTATTGTCTGATATGGAGAGAAACATTGCTGCTTGGAGGGATAGAGGATTCTTTGTTGGGCAAAATGTGGCTGCCCAGTGGTTTTCAAATAGTGGGCTGCAGATCTTGAGAATATATAGATGATTGCTTTTCTGACTAGTCTTTGTAACAGAATCTCAGTCGGAGCTGTGTTGATGCAGCACTCATCCTGCAGCTCTTACTTTTATACTGCAAGAGCCCGCAACTTGAAAAAGACTGATTATCCTTGATGTAAACTGTAAACTTTTTGAGAGTCCGAGACATTGTTTGGCATTCTTAAAAGAAAAAAAAAAAAGGTGAGATAACATAATGTGGAATTTGCCAAGTCATGGTTGTATCATATAACTGCCTTTATTTCCCCCTACAATTTTAAGGGAGAGGAGGAAGGCAGGTAGGGTGGCCATTCAGCGAGACCTTGACAAGTCAGAAAGGGGCTGACAAAAACTCTGACTAGAGAAGAGAAAACTCTTCACAACAGTAGTGGACTGATGTAGGACCAGGGGCCCTCATTCGAATTCTCCATCCTGTGAGATACTCAGAATTTGAGTGGATGCGGCCCTGAGCAGCATGCTCAGAGATTGATGTTGCCCCTATTTTGAACAGGAGGATGGACTGTAAACCTCCAGCTGTCCTTTTCAGCATTATTTTAAGGGTTCTGAGGGTGGCTAAACCTCTGTAAATCAAGAAGAAATATCATGCGATGACCTATGAGAATATTTGTGCAAATGTCAAGAAAAGAGACAGAAATGCTAAGCACTGAGGAAGGAAGGGCAGCAGGGGATTAGGACATAATGCTTGTGACTGATGGAACAGCCCCAAGCACCTCTGTTTTCTTTGAAGTGAAGAAAATAAAAAAGAGCACCTACTTTGAAACTGGTACCTTTTCAGACACTGTTAAGGAACGTGTTAAACAGCTCTCTCCAATACCTGTCTTTTTTTTTTCTGTTTGGTGGGCATATCTTATGGCAAATAACGAACAAGTTTTTCATCATTCTTAGAAGCTCCTAATCGTCTTTTCCTACCAGGACACACTTAAAGCATTTGATAACTACAAGGCAGTGGTGCTTTCAGTTAACCTGAGCAGCAAAGAATTCCAGAAAGCGGATAGCACAGAGTTCAAAGAGCTTCAGAACAGGCTTCGGAAGGTGAACTTACGTTGGGAGAAAGCCACTCATGCATTGGACAACTGGAGGAAAGGTTTACGGCAAGCCCTGCTGCACTGCCAGGTGCATACAACATGCAGCTCATATGGGAAAGTCTTCTGGAGGATGTTACTGTGGGATAGATATGGGGAGAGAACAAAGGGGCAAACTCTTACACGTTTGCAGAATGGTTGCTCACACCTATTCCTTTTTGTGATTAACTTGACTTGGTTGGGTTTAAAGGGTTTGGCAAAAATATCTTTGAACTGGATAATACTTTTCTATCCTATGAATGTACTCGTTTAACTAAAGCCTCCCTGATTATTAATTGTCAACCCTTTCTCATCTGGGCTGGGTCTCGTGTTTTGAAAATGCTGCAAAAATATTTATTTTCTCTTCTTTGCAAACCCTCACTTCTTCCTCTAGGACTTCCATGATCAGAGCCAAAAACTAATCCTGTGGTTAGCAAGTGCTGAAGGCCGAAGGAATGAGGCACAAATCACAGATCCGAATGCTGACCCCCATACAATACTGGAAAGCCAGAAAGAGTTAATGGTAAGTAGAGACTATAGCACCTCACTTCTTCCAGTAAGTCAACAGCTCTCACCACAAAAGGAATAGCAATATGTTCATTTCATGTGTAGCTGGAACAGCAATTCCCATGTACTGCAGTTGGACAGGCAGGTTGAGTTGTTCTTTAAAGCTTTGTAAAGCTCATCGCTTATGGGAGCATCCACCAAGATGAAAGTAACAGCTTGTTGCACTGTTTTTTGTTTGTCTCTTCTAAGCAACTGGAGAAAGAGCTGCTGGAACAGCAGCTTAAAGTAAACTGTCTTCAAGAACTCTCTGCTTACCTGCTGCTTAAATCTGATGGCGAAGATTACATTGAAGCTGATGAGAAGGTCCATGTGATTGGAAAGAAACTGAAACAGCTTATTGAGCAAGTTTCACATGACTTGAAAACAGTACAAGGAAGTCTGGTGAGTCCGTTTAAATACTTGTTCAGGAGTCTTTTTTATTTGTGAATAATAGCATTAGTTTCAATTCAGCCTTTTATAAATTCAGTAATTCTACCTTCAGAAGCTAAGAGCGGTCTCGATGTAAGGAAGAATTCTAGCACCACAAGGCTAGTTGGTTACTGAAATAGATGGCCCTGTGAGGTTGTGCAGCTTCCATCCTTGATGGGTTTCAAAGCAAACAGGAGAAATCCTTTAATAACCTGGTCTGATCTCATGGCTGACCCTGCTCCGAGCAAGAGATTCAACGAGATAAACTTCCTTAGGTCCCTTCTAACCTAATTTGTCCTACGAGCTATACCAAGTATCGGGCTAGGAGTGTGTAATGAACACACAGAAGTTCAGTAGTCCGCAGAAATACGCTGCTTATCAGTGAGAACTATCAGATAGAGATGTTTTCAAGTTAAGTTAATACCTGCACATGCTTGTTCCTTAGCAGTTCCTTCTGGTTGAGCATAGCAGATAATGTTTTGTTATGCTAGAGAACCAGAGCATCTCCTTCCTGCTGGTTGTGCACAGCTACAGCAGCTGTGCACCTGTAGAGAAACAGTGGAAGATGATTCTGAACTCCATCTGTTTTGAATTTTGATGATGCATTTTAAAGAGGGACGTGTGGTTACCTTTTAGGATAGCAGAGTATTCCTGCCAGTTCCAGATGACTTGGACTCAGAAGTGTATCATCCGGTTGCAGTGAAATCCAGCCCTCCTGTGAAGAAGGCTAGTATTTTTTATTTATTTGTTTATTTAAACTATTTCACTATCAGCATATAGCTTATTTTGGTGTGATTAGCTTGAAGGTTCCTCAGATGAAATCATTTTACCTTTTAGATGCGTATACCTTATTACAGAACTTACAGCAGGACTTGAAAGCCTACAACTGCCATCTTTTAAGAAAGAAAGTATAGCAAGGAATTTCTGAATCCTGGGTAATAGATACTATTTCTCTCAACAGATCACAGTAAGGAGAACTTCAGATGGCAGAAAAAACAGCAACACAAGGTACGAATTTGTATTAACCCGAGTGGGAAGGCAGCTGTTCCTCTTAAGTAAGCTAACATACAGATGGAGCTTCTCAGCTTCTGCACTGCTGCACAATCTGAGCTTGTCTTCCCTCTTGAGAAGATCTTTTTGAGCCAAATTGGGGAATATTTGAGTTTTAAGTAAGTCACCAACATACTTGTACAAAGCAACTTGCACTTAGAGGCACCTAGTGAAAACAGACCATGAAGGAAAAAACGTCACCTCCAATACATTAGGGTCTGTTAAAAGGATTGATTGTGGTGACACAAAGGCAAAATAGAGCCTTATCAGGCTGGAGCAGTGGCTTGAGTTTGCAACCCAAAAAATACATTTAAAACCCACTGATCTGAGCTATATAATAAACATTTCTTTTCCAGAAATATAAAGAAGAAATATAAAACTCATCTACTAGCTGGCTTCCTCCAGAGCAGTCTTGCATGCTTTGAAGTTACACTTAAAGCATTGTTGTGCAGTGCAGCCCTGTACCTTGGAAGTTACAGGGTATGAACCCCCAAGAGGCAGTTAAAATAACTTCTTAATTCAAACTCTGAAGTGCTGTTTCTGTGTGTGTACGTTTTCATTTCAGAGCTGAAAGCCACGCACAACCAACTCACGTGGTCCCTCGGCCCCCCTCCTTCTTTTACCGTGTGTTACGAGCAGCTTTACCCCTACAGTTGTTCTTTCTACTGCTTCTACTTCTGGCGTGCATGATTCCATCTTCTGAGGAAGACTACAGCTGCACCCAGGCAAACAACTTTGCCCGTTCTTTCTATCCTATGCTGCGATACACCAATGGGCCTCCACCGACATAGGAAGAAGCCCAGGGATCTTCAGTTATACCAAAACACACTCTTTGCGGTGCTTATTTTTATGCTGCTGGCATCAATGAAACAGTGATATCACGTAGTTAAATACAGAAACTGTATTTAGTTCCTTAATATAAAATGCTGTGTTAGTTCCTTAAACAGGCCACTACAGCACCCTCCCACCCTACACACCGCTGCCCAAGCCTGTGCTGCAGCTGAAAAAAGCCTCACGTTTTAGCATTCTCCGGTGGATGGGAATGTGTTCAATGTCACATCTCCAAGTGTATATCTTGAGAAAGTTTCAGCATTTTTTGTACGGAAAATGAACTTTTTCTATAGATTTTTAAACTGTAAGCAACACACTTCTTTATACTTTGATGCAATAGAACACTATTTTGTAGCTGCAGTGCACTTAAGCTTGCAAGGTGATCAAATATGAGTTATTAGATGCAGAAACTACTTCACAGTAATCTCAAACACAGCAGTCGGTCTCGGGTTGGCGCGACGAACAAGCAGTTGAAGAGGCACTTACTTTGCCTACAACGATTACCGCGCACACTTCACATTGCTGTATCTTTTGGTACTGTGATCACTGGGTGGAAACAGAAATCTGCATCTTTCCGAATCTTTGTTACGGCGTTTTATTCATCTGACACATTCAATAAAAGGATGCACATTTGTTTTGTTTTACATGTAATTTTCTAGTGGTTAGGACTGCTGTGTTGTCTTTTTGTACCACTTTTGCGATACAGAATTGTTACCGTGCATGGAAATGGTTTATAAATGCACAGATTTTCTAGATGAACACAGTTATGTAGACTATCCCTGATGTATGCAAATACTGTAATGACTTTTTTAATGAAAGTTTTTTTTTCAGTTTTTAACCTGCTGAACAGTGTACAGGATCTTGGGAGAGAATTGTGCTTTTTTTTTTTAATATAAACTCGCTGTAAGATTCTCCACCTTAAATATGAAATTTACAGTGTAGGCAATGGCTTGAGAAACGTTGTGTACAGTCAGCTTCACCATTGCTTCTCCGTTGTACAGTTTGAGTACTCATTAAAATTCTGCCACTGTCTGCAGGGAGTAGCGGTGTGTGTGGGGCGGGGGCAACCAGCGGTGTGTTCCAGCAGTGCTGACCCTTCTACACCCTGATAAGTAAGTCCACATATTTGCATGCTCATGCAACGGCGTCAAAAGCTGCATTACAACCCTCTTGCTTGTCAGGGCAAGAGAGGAAGAATTCCAAACTGGAATCTGAGTTTCACAGCTCCGTAGTACCAGGAGGTAGAGAATGGGCCCTTCCCCCCCACCTCTCCTTCCTCCACTTCCTCCGCTATCATCATTTTGTATTTTGAAAGCAATTACTTTCAGATGGAGCTCATTTAAGTTTCTGGCCCTGCAGAAGTCAGCCAACTCTAGCCATTATTTCATTGCCAGGTTGTCACAAATGCCCATGCAAACCTTTCTGCCGAGAGCTAATAGTCACTTGCTGACATGATATTCAGTTCTGCTGCCATTAAGCAACTTAAGCAGGGGAAAAAAATGGAACAATGCTAAAAGGTCGAAGGAAAATTTCATAGCCTGTGATTTCCTTATTATATACAGTTAGTTATATCAAATTGTTGAGCTGATGTAATATATAATATGAGGAGCTTTTATGAAATTATCTCAAAATGTAGCAAAAAAATAAATTCTGGGAAATTAAATGTTTTCCCCCCAGCCCTATTTTAAATAGTTTTACCTCTGGTTAAGGTAAAACAGCCATACTGTAGGCTGACTTTAATGTGTGCTTCAAACAAGTCATTATGTATATCCACCCGTCTCCTACTGCCATCCTCTCACTCAGGCACTCAGGATTGAGTTGTTAGCGTTCAATGAAGAGGGAAAAAAAGGGCAGGAGCAATAGGGAGAGCAAGTGTGCACGTGCACAGTAGTGCACAGGCACTGCACAAAGGAGTGAAACTGGCCTCCAGCTGGTTGTGGGTTGAAGTCATCTTTGCGAGGGAGATGAGATCCATCAGATTTCAGCTGTGTCTCTCCTCCTTCCCAAATCAGAGAATCATTTGTGTTGGAAGGGACCCTTACAGGTATCTAGCCCAACTCCCCATAATTAGTCAGTGAACAAATAGTCCTCCACTTTCTGCTTTCAGAACTATTACAAATTGGCACCCTTACAGTTAAATTTGCCCATCCCTGAAACCTACGGAGTCGCTTGGAGCTGTGAAACTTCCTAAGAACTCCCATACCTGACAAATCCATCTACGGCATACAAAGTGACTGTGAAGGTAAGGATGAGACACTTACCCACAGACACCGCGATTCCACACATCATAGGCTCCAGAAAGCAGGCTGAGAGCAGCTACAAGAAAGAAATGAGCAAAACCCCACATATTTAGGTTTCGTGATACCTGTTTATTCAGCCACAACAGTCTACAACTGAACAATGCGTGCATCGCTGGAAAAATAAAGTCACAGAACTAAACAGCTGAGAGACTGGAAGGAGGTTGGTTGGTTTGTTTTTCCCATCCATATTACATACATAAAACAGAAGGCACCAACTTCACTCCTAACACTGTTTCCATTGCAGACTTGCAGTGAGGATAAACTACCGAAACCAATACTGTGTAGGAAGCAGGACTCAGAAAATCCTATGGACAACAGACATAAATGTGCAGAAACTACTGTTCATGGATATGGTATCACTTCACTGCACAACACTGTGATGAGTAAAGAAAGATTTGTTTAGGCAGTATCAGCAGAAGCTGGCATTTTATACTATTGCAGTCTGCTTTTAATGCACTTAAATAGAAATCACTGACACTCGACAGCGCATTAGTGTAGGTGACCTCTATGCTTAAAGAAGGGAACAATAGTTCTAAAATATCCAGATCATCAATAAAATGAAGCCTTGGCTATGAAACATACCATACCTTTTAACTCACCACTTCAGTTCAGTAGTAAAACACTAAAAATAATAACTTACTTATAATACATTTTAGCAATCCACTTGCTTTTCTTACTCCCATTTACAAAGCTATCCTTAGTGTTAGTTTAGGCACTGCGTCAGCAAGACCGCATCCTTAACTTTGCCAAGTTATAATCTTGCAGGACATAAACAATAATGTCCAACACTTTCTTCTTAGAAGAATGGTGACAACAGCCAAGGCACGTCCCTGACTCCTGTCCCTGGCTGTGCTGGCTTACAGCAGCCAAGGTCAGCTGTTACAAGCTATTCTGCCATCCAGGGAACTGGCCAGAAGATCAAAATTCAACCTTAAAAACCAGTAATTCCTGTGACAGGACATCAGACTGTACTTAGTTTAAGGCCTCAAATGAAGCCGTGCACATCCATACCTTGCTTTAAACATTAGCTGTCAAGGTACGAGCAACTTGTTTGCCATGGGCAGTTCTTTATCTTCATGGGAAAGGACAGGGAAGGGAGAGAGTTGCCTCTTTCTCTGCCATGAGCTCTCAGTGCTAAGATCAAAATAGACGCCATAATAACAACCACATATTTTAATAAGAGATAAAGCACAGCCTAAGAAAGAACACTATTTCATCAGCGCACAGCTATTTGCTATCACTCAGACAAGAAAGAACAACCATGGACACACAAAAGCAGGCTCTGGCCCTGATTTTAGAAGCCATTTGTGTCTAGCTCAAAGGAAAAAGCTCAGGCTTGCTTTTTGTATAGTTGGGACCCAAAGCTGCCAGGAAAATCCCCACAGCAGAGCAGTGCTGGGCCTCTGAAGAACCCCATCACACCCATGGCCATCAGCAATATCAGTGTGCTCGGACTGACCTGCCCTTTGAATCTTTTGTGCCCATTTGTACCCATATATTTGGCATCCTCTGTCAGCAAGTCTAAATTACATATTCTCCAGTGATGTCCAAACAAAACAGTAATTCTTACCTTAGTTAAAGCTGACCATTGGTAACAGTTCAAAAGGATAAAGAGGCAACTTTCCAAGGACTCACTGCATTTCTAGGAGCTCTTTAAGCCACTCTAATGATGCAAACACACCAAATGTCTTTGATTCTCAACATGCCATCAAGGGGAAAACAAAAATTTCCAGCAGTTAGAAGGATGCTCCCCGCTCATCACAGTGTTCCCTGTATAGCATTCAATCAGTAAGGAGTTAACTGAAAAATCACAGAATTTTAGGGGGTGGAAGGGACATCTGGAGAGCATCTTGTCCAACCCCCAGCTCAAGCAGGTTCCCTAGATATTATGGCACTAACCATATTTATACAGACAATACGTGCTACCTGTCTTGCTTTCCTGCATGTTTCATAGGAGCACCCAGCCTTATCAGGCACTGTCTCAGGGGAGGATTTTCCCACTCATCTTCTCCCCTCTGGCAGCACACAACGTAATTTGCAAGAACACGGAGCTCTGGAAAAGGTGCAGCATTCCTGGAGATGAATCATACACGACACCTTCATCTCAGCTCCCAGAACTGCAGCACAGCTCAGGCCGAAACAGTCACCTCTGGCCCGGTCCCACTGTGGCAGACACTGATGTGCAGCTGGGAAGGGATACTGCAGAGCAGCCACATTCTCACCTCCTGATGGGCCTCTGCAGCTCCTCAGCACTCCATTCTTTCCTGCTGGACATGGAGATGCTCCCTGTATAGGACCTGAAATGCACCGACAGCTCTGCTCAGGCCTGGTGTGGACACGGATGCTCTCCTCACCTGGGCTGCAGTATGTGAGAAGATCGGTGGGACACAGACCCGTGGTTAACCCAGCATCTCACTCAGGAGACAACGTACGCTTGTTCATTGCCTTATCACAAGGTCCTTGTTTATCAGCTGTGCCATACTAGAGCCATACACCTTTCTCTTTGCCCACACATGAACCGTTACATTAGTCCACAGATGTGACAGCTATTGGGTTTTGCCCAATTTAAAGCACTGGTAGTAGCTTTTAATAAAATGATGTTTAACGAAACAAAATCTGTTTTAATTATATCCTATTCCCTTTTAGACTGTGTGAGTAACAACGTGTGAATCGCAGCGTGGCACAAATCTGCAGCACCGCCCTTCTGCATCAATCCAGAGTAAACTGGCATTTAGACGTTTGTTGTATGACTGATACCCACTCTTTCCCACTTTCCCAGACATTTGCTTCAGGAGTGCACATAAACTCGGCGCTTTTATAGCAAAACAAAAAATAGCACTTAAATGTTTCTTTGAAAAATTGTATTAAACAAAACAAATACACAGGAGAAGGAAAATCAGAGAAAGAGCACTACAGCGTGGGAAGGCCGGGAGGTGATGGCACCCAAAGATATCTTTTCACAGCAAAACTTCCCTCAAAATGAGTAAGGAGCCAATGAATTCAAGACTGTACTTACATTTTTTCCTTTTTTTTTTTTTTTTGTAGTAAATATTAAATATTTTAGAAGGGCACTGCTATATTACATTTCTTACAAACAATAGAAAGGTAGCCAGTAAAAATTGAGACAACAGCAGCATCTGGTATAGTACAAGATCAAAAACAGGACAAGAGATTTGTGCAACTCACTGACAATGCTTTATCCCCCTCCTATAAAAAATACTGTCCCGGGCTTCAAAAAACACCAGGATCAAGGACCTGCAACATACTCAAAACACACAAAGGGGGAACGAGGCAAAGTCCCTCATCCAAAAGACTTAGGCTCAAAATGGACTTCGGGGTAGTCCCAGTTTAATGTCACCACACCCGCAATGCCAAGAACATGCATGTATTATAGTCAAACACCTCCACTGATAGCAACTGCAATCGTAGCTCACATCAAAATGCAATATTGGCAGCGACTGGAACAAATGGTGCCGTCCTGCTCTTCGCTGAGGTGGTCAGATGAGCTATTTCCCTTCTTTATTTTCCTTAGCAGGTCTTAAACACATGCAGAAGTCAGCGCCACAGGGAGGCCTCAGCCTGCATCCCAAATGGCATTCAATTCAAAGAAGCCATTGCACCTGTGAAACAAACCTCTGAAGGATCCTGCACAAAATATGGAACAGCTTCAGGTGTCACACGCTTGGAGAACAAGCAAGCGGCAAACCTAAGGGCAGCAGCCCAGCTCAGCCTCCCATCCACTGCCCCTATGGCGAGGTTGGGGTGGGCAGGACCCAGACCCACAGGCAGTCAGAAGGGGAGGGAATGCAGTGTGTTTCCCCGCTGATCTCACAAGCCCCGGTTAGCAGAGCATATGCAAATGCACACAACGTTCACAGAGCAACCTTTTGTACCTAAACGTTATAATAGATTTAACATCGTTAATAAATATATAAAACAACATCTTCATCTCACGGACAGAACACATTTCAAAGGCCAGCACTGACTGAAAGAAGGGGGCAGTTTGGCGCTGGTTTAAAGCGGTGAAGAATTATACACAAGTAATAACGTGGGTGTTAAGAACTTGCTCACAAAATGCGAACGTAAGCTTGGTTTCACATTTCTGAAGAGGCTCTGAACTGGCCCAAGATGCTATTCAGAATGGCCCTCAAAACAAGGGCCCACACAGCCATTGCATATTTAAGAACAAAGGAAACTCCTTTACACTGTGCACATCACCTGCAAAGCAGCGTTCCCCAGTGCCCAGCACACACAGGTAAGCAGATCCATCCCAAACACCGCTGCTGTATATTTCATACTGCCTCACACCGAAAGAGGGGATCAGTTAGTGCTTAAAAGGATTGGGCTGGGACACAGAGAGCGAGGCCCTGACCCCTGGCTCCAACACAGACCTCTGTCATCTCAACCTGGTCACTTTATCTCTTTGTCTCAGTTGCTTTTAAAAAGGAGAGGCAATAATTCCCTGTCTCGCAGGACTGTTCTGAGGCTTAATTTCATAAGGTGCTTTTAAGAGTCTCACAGAAGGCACTATAAAAGTGCAGCTATTACAATGTCAGAAACAGACAGAGGTGTGCGTCTCGCAATCTTTTCCCAAGATATCCCATTGTAAATCTAGAAGAGATGAGGACTCGCACTAGGTCACGCTCCAGCAGTCCCATCACAGCAGCTTAGTTTTCTCCCATAACTTTCAGCAAATGGAGGCTGGGGAGAGCCTGCGTAACGGGGCAGCCCCGTAGTTCTGTTCAGACCTGGAAATGTGAAACTTGTTCAAACTCGGGATGTGTGACAGGGGACTTCCTTTGCCCTCGGAGCGTGTGTGCGTTCAACATCTCCAGCAGCAAGTCATACACCGGGACCACATTTTTGCACTTCATGCTCAGCAGATGCTCCATGCCCTTGTTACTGTGAAGAAAAACAGAGAAAATAAAGTCAGTGATATGGGTCTGACAGTACAGAGAAGGAAAACACACTCATGGCTTCAGGAGTTCCTTTTTTATGAGTTAAGAGATGTAGCTGCTGCAGTCTGTGGGATCACATACTGCTAGCAGCAGCAACAATGTCCTAATGCTCTAAGGCTGTGATCTACCATCTAGAGAACCAAGATTTGTGCTTTCCAACACAAACTATCTTCAGAAAACGATTCCGATGTATCACTCCTACATCGGAGATGAAAGAGAAAGCTTCTTTGGTGCCATAAACATGGGAGACCCATGTGCTGCAGCTGTACACAAAAGGCGAATTCACACCACGTAGCTCTACTAACCACCTACTTCTCCTAACTGGCTGAGCAGGAAGACCATATGGTAGTGGCTAACTTCAGGCAGTTTGCTTCCTCTCTCCGTGTCCAGTGTTAGATCTTGCAGATAACTACAGGCTTTAAGAATCCTCTTTTTTTGGGTCATACAGCAAGGTATGGTGACACTTTGCTGACTTGAAAACCCTGCAGCTGTATCACTATTTGTATTGACAGGGGATGGCTATTGCTGAAATATAGCAGTTGTACACACACACACACACACACATATATATATATATGCATTGAGATACACTCAGAGAGTTTTGGGGCCAAAAACCAAGTGTGCTTACTCAACACCAAATTAATCACAGTGGAAATAGCAGCAACCAGCCAGCACACAGCTGAACTACTGGACTGGACTGGGAAGAGGACAATGCATCTAAAAAAATGAAGTTCTGCTGCACTTCAAGAGCTAAAAGCCTAATAAAGGCCAAGAGGAAAGAAAAGACCCCCTCCTACACTCAGCACTTGAGAGTCCCGCGTCACCAGGCAAGACAGGTAAATAGCTGATCTCTGGATAATAATTCAAGATGAGAGAGTCCGAAAATTAAAGCATCTATTTGCAGTGCCCTGCATTTGAGACCACTGTACTGCAAGCAGAGACGAGAAACCTAAGGTGGACAGGGAGCTGGCAGGGAGCAGAAGAGCTGCTTCCCATGAGGAAAGCCAGAGTGTGGCATCGTTGCAGTGTGTTGCAAAATGCTAGGGATCTGAGTAAAAGGAGTGGTTGTGGCTCCCAGGATACACAAAATATTTGGCCTGCGACAAGCACAGAGTTCAAACTGTACCTCGTTCCTCCAAAATCCACGCTGTGGATCAGCTTTGAAAGGGACTTCTGGACAGAAGAGTTTTGGTTGCTAGGTGTTGTGTTTCTTTTATTATTGCTATCACTATTTATTTTTATTTTGTTGAAGGGCTGAATTTGTGTTATTGTTGCTAAACGTTTCAGGAGAGTACGTAGGAATGCTTTAATACAATACAGTTAAGAGAGCATTTTAATATTAACACGACATGTTGAGTGCCAGCCAACACCTGATCACATTGCCTAGTTAGCCACACTAGGAAGGATAGTCTTACAAATAGAGAGATGAAGAGGGTCCCTCAGGGGCACTACGGAGTTCTAGACTGACTCTGTCATTGTGAGAAGCAAACACAAACAGCTGGCATATCCCTCACACTCTGTAAGATTTACCTTGCATGTCTGACGTGGGAGAGCAGCATCAACAGATTGGCCAGGCGAGTTGTTTGCTGCTGGGAGGGGATTCCGCTCTTTGCAATAACCCACACCAGAGCATCTGTGACCACATTGAGCAGGTGGTGCAGTTTCCTGTTGCTTTCGGGTTCTTCTGCTGACAAGGGAAACATGCCTAACAGAGAAGACAAAGAAATCCTGCTTGTGAGGCACAACAAACTATGACCGTGGATCGTCTTCCAATGTAATAATTCACAGGATAAGAAAAGTTATATTTCCTGACACACATTTACACACCCCAACACAATACAAACAGCGCTGCATGTAACACACCAAGCTTCAGCTTGTATTTCTTCATCCAGATCGGATTTCTACATCAACTGCATCGTGATTAACTCTCCCAAATCCTCCCAAGACAACACTTTGAACACAAAGTCTTCAGTCGGACTGAGCTCTGCGCTCTCAGTCTGCGGGGAAGCAGACGTGCTCTCCATTCTCCAGTGTTTTTTCCTTTGAATCACGTTGCACCATGCGGTTTAGTTTCTATCATGCTGAAAAAAAACAACCTTTCTTCTCCAAGTAAATCCAAGGGAAGGAGGAGAGCAGCTGTTCTTAGTGACTGCTGTAAGCTCCCAACAGCTCACCATGGTGCCACAGGACAGCACCTGCCTACTGCGAGAAGTCAGCAAAAGCAGAAGAAAGGGGAGCGGGGAGGAGAAAGAAGAAATTGCCAGTAGGAAAGTCTGGAAACACTCACTAGTATTCTTGATAGAGAATCCCAAAGATGCTTACGGATGGAGAAAGCTCCAGAACACCTCGAAAACCAGAAGTAACAGATTAACCCTGCTAAGGAAGGAGAGCCTTGAGAGGAGAAGAGAGTGTTTTTTTGGAGAGGTGAAGCTTTTTTCCCCTTTGGCTAAATAAAAATAAAAATAAATGGAAGAGCTTTGTTGTCAGTTGAAATAATGGAAGCTGTTCTACAAACAAGTCAGAAAACAGCTGGACTATTCTCCTTCGGAAACCTTGCTGAGAGTTACACAGAAGCTTCATGCTGAAAACAGGAGATGTAAATAGTATCATCGTTCTATCTACAGATGGTTTTCGGTTGTTTTTTTTGTTGTTGTTGTTGTTTTTCTTCTGACCTCACAAAATGTTCTGGGGAATAGAAGGATTTTACCACAGGCTGTAGAAGGCTGCAGAGCAAACTTTCTGTCCTCATATTCATCTTGCAGAACTGTTGAGTTCTTTCTACTACTAATTTCTACTAATTATCATTAAATGGAAATATTTCAGCACAATTGATCGTCACTCGGTTGAGTAAATAATTTTACTAGAACAAAGAACAGGCTTGCATAGGCATGAAGCAGCATCACCCATGACCAGGATCCATAGAGCTCTGAGCTGCACTCCTGATTGAACATTGGGGTCAAGCTTTGAAAAGGACATACCCACCGCCTGGGTCACGAACCCCAACTTGTGAGCAGGTTTTCAGATTTGGGGTTATTCATGCAGTTCTTTAGAGCAGGATAGAGACCCTAAATCCAGCAAACAATATGGCTTAGAAGTTTCTTGAGCAAAAACCCTTATGATTTGATGAAGTCCCTTTCCAGCGTTCCCTTTGAATTATGCTTTATCTCGTTTGATATTTCTGTCATTTTTAGACACTAATTTCCCAGCCTCAGTCGAAATAAGTACAATTTGATGAGTGTCAGAGGCAATTGTGTACTCACTGGAATTGAGGAGGATCATTGCCTTGACACACAGATACTCCTTGTGCTGCAGTTTCAGCTCTCGGAACCTTGAGGTCATGGCCAGGAGCATATCAAAGATTTCCAAAATTCCCTCTACGCATTTCCCCTCGTCCCTATGGAAACATTTAAAATGTTACCAAAAAAGTAGAATTAAGGAACTCTGACTCAGCCAGATAAAAGCCATAGCACAAAGAATGCTGCAAGAAGCCTATCCGTCTCATCTGTGGGAGCATTCAAAAGGTTCCATCAGGAAATCTAAATGGAAAATTACAAGGGCATAAAAGGTCAGCACTTCTAAGAAACTAATTTTCTCTGTAAAGTGTTTAAAGTGCTTACAGGATTCACCACAGGTAAGTATGACCATATTTCTGTAAAGAGGCTTTAACCTCACAACCAACATAATTTGTGATAATCAGCTTTAAACTACATACTACAGGGCAGAGCACAGCACCACCTTGAATCATTTTCCAGATTTGTTTCACGAGGCCTTCATGACACAACCTATGACATCTCTGTCTGTACCTGACAGAGGTCTAAGGAATTAATAATTAAGAAAGCCCCACTAAAGTAAGTTTCTTGGAACAGTAAGATCATTCCTACAACCCTCCAAAACCACCTTTTGCTTGTTGAAGGTGTTCACTTTTGAATAGCTTTGGATTTTGTCTGGCTGGTTTTGTTTGTTTATGGTTGCAAGTGAATGGTGATTGTAACCTCCTCCATTTTGGATATTAGAAACAGCACTGTTTCCAGTTCTGAGGATGAACTGAAAAAATACATATACCTTAAGCCATTCCAATGGGCTTAAAATGAAACCGAAGCAATTTTAAACCACTTAAGTTAGTGCTTCAGATTTTTGGTTAAACGTACTGGAATTAAAAAGCAGTTAAGCTCTATGACACTGTATTCAAAGAGATCCTTCTTACACCACCGGTAAGCCAAGAGTTTTGCCTGCAGTGCTGTTAGTGTGAGACACCTAAGAACAGTGGTGCAGGAGCACTCCTGGCTCCCAAAGGGAGGTGCTGAGTGCTCAGGCTGAGGCAGGTAACACCACCCAGGAGCTGCAGGTACTGCCTGCAGAAAGGCAGCTGCCTCATTACTGCCTGGCTTCTCACATGCCTCTTGGCAAAGGAGAAATTCAAGCTTTGGAGGAGGACTGGCAGCTGCCAGCGTCAAGACAAAGACACGAGCGTCAGAGAAGTACATCGACAAAGACTGTGTGGGTAACGTAGCTACAGTTCACATGAGCATATCTTAAAAATAATACAGGATGCCCAGATGGCTTGCTAGGTTTCACCCTGTTAAGTCTTATGGAGTTGAAGGAATTTATCCAGCCAACTCTACTCGGCTCATATTAGCTCCCGAGGAACTGAACATATCGTACATTTTCATCAATTTCTTATAATTGCACTGAACAACCCAGTGTGTCCTCGCACTGAATTTTATACGAGAAAACCACAATTTATTTCAAATCTTCTGTAATTCAAATTTATTTCTCTTACTAACCCATTTTGCTTTCTGAATTTATGATGGCGATGATTATTTAGCTCAAGCCCAAATTGGTGCAGATATGAATTTCCCCAGGTTGAAAAGGTTAGGAGAGATTTTACTCCTTGCCAAGAAAGCAGACTCTCTCTCTGACTTTTTTACCAATGTGAAGCCTAAATCAAATTGTTCTAACATGCTGTGGAAAAACATCTTTACTAATCCATATTCTTCCCTGCTGGTACATAGCTATGGATAAATAAATTTTAAACTTGAAAACACTCTACTTAAGCTTGAAGAAAACTTTCAGTTTTAAACAGCAAGTTACTTTTTTAAATCCCTTTTGGTTAGTGCTACAAAGCTCATTAATGTAGCTATGAAATCTGCACTAAGGACAGGAAAAAAAATCTCAGATAAACTACTTTAAGTAATTAAAATAGAGTCTGAAACTTTGTCTACTTTTTTTTTCTTCTTTTCTTTCTTTATTTTTTTTTAAGGGTTAGGGAGAAAATCTATTGCCCAATGCAAGCTGTTTGATAATGGAGCACATCGTGTTGATGCCTACATTTTAGCATCTGGAGCCCTGGACCAAAAGGATCAAAACCTACAAAAATAGTGAAAAGCACAGAGAAACTCGACATCGTTACGTGGTAGAGGAATTCAGGAACTCTCAAGTTCAACAGCACTATTTACACTCAGCATGTGAATTCTCAAGATATAATTGTTAAAATACAAGTGAACGGTATTGTTAAATTAAACGTTCACATCATCTCCAATATTTCATCCCCTTCCTTTCTCCATTCATCTCCCTCCGAACACACTAACTGAAGGGCTCTCAAGAAGCCGATTTCTCTTACCTGTCTAGTACAAGGTCCGGTGCGAAAATTAATTTCCCAGGATGGTCGATCGATCTCCACATTAAACCAATCATTAAAACTTCCATCCAGCAGCTTTCCAAGAGCCTGACTTGGTCATAGAGGCTGAGATCAATAAAGCCTAAAATGATGAAAACAGCATCAAATAAATCAACTTGTTTACATCTCTGTTTTTATAAAAATGTCTTGAATATACAAAAAAAAAAGAAAAAGAAAAAAAGAAAGGTGGGCTGTGAAGAAAGATGGAAAAAGAGGCACTGATATCAGAAGTGCGTTGCTGCCATCTCAAATGGGAACATAAATAGTTGTGATTATCTTTGACACATCTTCCACAAAACATTTGAAATGATAGAAACCATAGAATCCTTAGAGTTGGAAGGGACCTCTGAGGGCCATCTAGTCCAGCTCCCCTGCAACAAACAGTGATACCACAGCTCAATCAGGTTGCCCAGGGCCTTGCCTTGAAAGTCTTCAGGGAAAATAAATAAGCAGTGCTGAAGCGCGATCAGGTGAATGTAGACCTGCCTTACATGTGGACACTTCCTTAGATGACAGCCCCAGAGACTTCTTGAAGGTACCAAGGACCCACTATGGAAACTCACATCTATTAAAGATTTATCGCATTATACTGTGGAGGACTCCTACGACAATAGACCATACTTTTCCCATAACATATAAGGTTCCTGTTTGCAGGGTTGTCCTTGGTGTTTTGTTTTGATCTCAGGAGGCAGCCATGTTTCTGGGTTTGTTCAGTACCTATGAAAGAAGCCACATCTCAGTCGCTCTGTGTTATCACCTTATTTCTAAATGCCGTGTGTTGATCAAATTAAAAAAAAATAAATAAAAGAAAGACAGACAAGGGTAGTTGATGACCATAGTAATGTCTGCATCGCCTCTATACGCAGCACCCCAGAAGCAAGAACAAAATTGATGCAATAGGGTATCAGCCCTTTTCTAGCATCTAGTTCTGTCTGGAACTTCCAGTAAGCACCAGATAATGCGGCAACAAAACAAGAAGTGAGAAAAAGTTGTTGCTTGCCCCTTCTTCTGCAATAACATACAAGAGGAAAAGCCTTAGAGAAGGAGTCGAACTCCATGGTTCTTAGGAGTCCCTTCTGACTTGGGATATTTAATGGTTCTACAAATAAAGCAAAATAAAACATGCACACATAAGGAAAATAAAGAACTAACAACAACCACACAGAAAACGGAGAAGTGTTCATTACCAAAAGGCAAGCCCAAGAAAAGCACAGAGACAATGACAATCAGTTCTTGAGCTCAGTCTGCACCTCTGTTCTAAATCAAGATCAGGTCAAAGTTTTCAAAGCAGAGATGCTTCAGATAAGACTGCTAAAAACGGTGCTTCAGCTTTAGATGTGCTGGTAACTACAGCTCTAAACGGTGAAAAAATCATTACAGGGCCTGGCCATGGGAGATGGGTTTCCTGCAGCTCTTTTTGGACAGTTCTCTGACGTCTCAAATGTGCACCGTGCATTTGCACTGTCACAAAATCTGCTCCCAGTAATTTATATAAACGTTCCATACATTTTCAGCTTATTAAAGTACTGCCCTGGAAGACAGTCGATGACATCCCCAGGTTGTCATAAGCTGGGTAATGCGCACTCTGGCTTTGCATCGCTGAAAGTTCTGCTTTCACACTGAGAGTCTTACTCCTTTACTCTGAGAAGAGCAAACAGGAGCCCACGAGCTGTGCTTTCCCTCACAGATTTCACTGTCAAAGAATTTACTACAGAACTCACAGCCAACGGCAGATTATCTGCCAGACCCAAACCCTCATAATTTAAAAAGTGCTTTTAGAAAAATACCCATGGAAGTGCGAATAGGATAAATCGACAGGGACGGTTTCCTGGGAAACAACAGCTCAAAGACATTTCAGGGGTTTATTTAAATCAACAGTTACAGAGGCGTGCGCTGATTTCTCCACCATAAACAACCACTTATGGGGTTGAAAAACAAATCCCAGTAGAGCTGTCAGACCAAGTCCCAATTTTCAGTGTAAAGGTAATTAGAGATTCAGATGTATCGCAGATGAAACCTGCTAAATACGCATTACCAGCACCAACAGCATGATTTATGAACATCCAGTGCTGCTATTAGGACTATTCCTTTCCTCTTTGTAGCAATCATGTTTAAAGGTTGAGGATAGCACATCAGCATGACAGCTTCTATTGCAGAATCTGAAGTCCCTTTTCATTTGCTGCAGAGTACATTAAATTGCTCATTTTTCTGTGGCTGTAGAACCTGTCCTTTAAATTCTGTGTTCTATATCTAATCCTTTAATATAAATTACTAAGATAGACTGCTATAACAGCACAGAAAAAAATAAAAAAAAAAGAAAAACAGAAAAAGAAAAATCATCTTCTTCTGGATGTTCAGTAGCTACCCAAAGATATGACTCTGGCCAGCAACTATGTTCCATAATGAATCCAAACTTCAATATCATGACAACACCCCATCTTTCAGCCACGTGGGTACAGCCATGAGCTCCCTTCAGCTCTCTTAAACTAGGTCAACCGAGTCAAAGGCAATTATAGAAGCTATGTTATACTCACTGATAACATCGAATTAAAATCATTGGAACTCATGAGAAAAAAATAACAATCCAGGTGTTGTCTTTCACATTTATGAGCAACAAAAATTCAGTCCAATAAGCTGACCATATACCAAAAACATACAGAATAAGACTCGTAATAAAAGAAGGTCATTAAAAATTAACTAAAGGAAAAAAAAATGGAGACTTAGATTTCCTCTTCAGACAAACCTCTATCAGAATATAGCACATATAGCACTAGGGTGCACAGAAAAAAACAAAAAGATTTTCTTTTACTTAAGGATGACCATCAAAGTAATATCCATCTACTAATTTAGAAGGGAAATATATTAAAATGATTGTAAAATCAGTGCTCACTGGGCCATTAGTCAAGAACTATTTTATTTTATTTTGCATTTATCTAGATAATTAACTTCAGGGAAGAATTTGCAGACTGAAATCCTATGGGCTGAGCTTCATCATCATGTTTACTTTAAAGGAAGAAATAAATCCACATTCAAGAAGATGCTGTAAAAGCCACGTTATACTGTAATATTATTTATAACTGGGAACATATTGCATTTCACATCTATTTTTGGCATTTTTCTTAAATAGTGTTTATTTCTGTTCTGTGTAACATGAGTGATCACAAAAAACAAACACACATGATAAAGTGTAAACATTCCCAGGAGCTGTTTTCAAGGACTTTGATCGCCTCAACAGGTTTTCTTCATACAGTTCTCTTACTGCCAAGAACAAGGTTTTACTTCTGATGTACACTGAAGACAAGCTAAAAGTAATTATTGTCTAAACCGGAGTTGGTTTTGAAACTGATTTTCCTTTAAAGTTTAAAATACAACAGTTTCATTTTTGGCTGAGGTCGTGGATTCTTTTGTTGCCGTTTTCATTTTTAAACTGACATAATTAAAAGTAAAAACCAGAAATGAAACTGTAATTAGAGAAGTTACTTTATTTTTTCCTTTCAAATATTGCTTAATGGCACTCAGTTTAAAACAATCCACATTAACAGTAAAATCCCTTTTCAAATAGCTAGCACAGTTTCAGATGCTCGTGCAGTGCTAGCATCTCCTTCCCAGCACCCAACCTGGAATTTACACACCTGAGAACTATTACACCTGCACCATTCAACACAGAAGCTTAACCAGGGGATTCTGTAATGAGGAGATGCAGCCCCACAGCCATGGGGTGCTGACTCCTCAGTGCAGATGGACAAGGCTTAGGACTGCTAAATGCAATGCAGAACCTATCAGCTGTGCGAGGTACATGCAGCTGTAGGGACCACCTCCAGCGGAGCATTATATCTGAAGTTAAAGAATAACACGTCTGTGGATGCAGATGAGATTCAGGGATTCAGAGAGCAGTTACATTCAAGGCAACACGTATAGTTGTAGATCAGTAAATGCTCTTTGCACGACCAACAGCCCAAACCATTCATGTTCATCTTTGGTTTGAAGGAAAACACACAATAGTTCTGAGATCGATACAATGTACCTCAATCTGATTCTCTCATGTACCAATTATGTCAGCTGAAGCAGTCGTAGAGACTCAGTTCTTGGCTACACAGCAGTTTTCATCAACTTCAATACAAAACCTTCATTAGATTTCAAGGAAGCCATTTGTGGGGTTTTTTTTTCTCAATAGCAGTCTAGTTAATACACATTTTAATGAACTTACTTAATCAGATTAATCAGGCATTCAAAGCTGATGAGATAAAAATTATACGTAACATCAACTATGCTTTTTAGCAACCTGAACAAGTACTTGGCTAACAACAGATATCAAATTATGGGCAAGGCTGTCTTCTGATTCAAAATGCTCCCAAGTGAAGTTCTGAGAGCAATTTGTCCATTCCTGCTATAGCATAGAAACTATAAGACTTTCACACTACAAATTTGCAGTGCTATGCCATTAAGGCATCAAATGAAATAGATAAAGAAGAGATTGAAATTCTTACCAGGAATTTTTTTGGCCCAGCCAATCATGTGAACCAGCTCTTTGTCTGCCAGTTTTGTCAGGGACATCATCATGGAGGCCTCGGTGAATGGTTTGCTAGGACGACTCACCAGCACATTGGGAGGCTCAGCTTCAAGCAGAGTTAAAACAAACTGTTCTGGACTGACTGTGCTGAGGAGGATCTCTTTTACACGGGTTGCAGCCTCATTGTACTTGGTTTTGCTCATGCAATCTTCTGAATTACGATGGCGGCGCAGGATTCGATACCCACAACGTTCTCTTCTTGAGCCTGACACAAGAGGTACACAATTGCATTGAAATACGTTCCTCTCACTGTTGCACTGTACAAAACCAAATGTTTGGGGAGAAGGGGGAAAGCCCCTCAATAGTGGATGTTCTAACATTAAACATCAAGTTTCAGACTTTCTAGAGCATGCGGCATTGACCTAACTTTGCTTCAGTGGAGACTCCTGAAGAAAAAATAACTGAAAACAATGTTTATTTTTGAATCTACTTTACAAGTCCCTGGGAAAATGCCATTGAAATCAAAAAGAGATAAATCAAGTCTTTAAATGCAACTAATGAAAGCTGTTTAATTCTGCTAATAAATCTGGTTTTAAATGTTAATTGGGAAAAAAATTCTAAAGTTTGAGCCATGAGAAAATATCTCAGCCAGAAGCACAGCTGGGCCTTACTGCTATCTGGGTGCTCAGCTAGGGATCTACTGAAAGGTAACCTGTCTTCTCCCTATCTCCAGTTAAGCCAGCAGGAGTTTCCCCAAAGTGAATTTGGGTATCTATCTGGGCCAGAGCAAGCCCCCACTTTGGAGTTACACGTGCAGAATACTATTTCTCTTTCACAGAGCAGTCCTTTTACAAAGGCCTTAGATTCTCAGAATGATTTTTTACTGTTCATTAAGACAACATCAAACATTCTCTGCCTATCAGTATTATTGGTGGGATCACTGTAATCTATTCTTGAAGAGCAGCCATGGAAAGAGGCTAAGGGGTTTAAAAACAATGGGTATCTGATGCAATGCTCAGCCACGGTGTCTGTTTCCCTCACACCTTTTTTGTTTATTTATAAATAAACTTTGGCAGTACCTAACATGCAAGAACGCATGACATGATACTCAAACACTGAATTTTCATATATACATAAATGCCAGTGGCAGCATAAATCTATATCAGATCGACATTTATTATTCTATTAGTAGAGACCATGGAGTCTTAAAGCATAGCAATAGGTTGTCTCATTCTGTTTCAGTCCCATAAATTGCACAAAAGCATCCTTTCATGTAGTGCTGCTATCTTGACAATACTACAGCTAATTAAGCCTTTTTGGTGTGTTGCCCAAAACAACATCATAGCCACAGTATGTGGTTCTTCTTTATTATTCTTTATATACTTCATAAAGTACACGAAGAAAAAGGAGTAGATGAATAACGAAGGTGGAAAAACCCCAGCAGTCCCAACCAGCACCCTGACTTGGCTAATATCATGGCCACTGAAGAACAACGACCAGCCTGTGGTATGGAAATGATGCCCACCAGATAAGTCAGGGGGAAAGGCTTTTCAGTTCTCTTGTAGTGACCAGAAATTCTAAGCCAACCTCTAGCCATACCAGAGGATCTGGATATCGCCTACCAGTAGGGCCATGGGTTTGGACCAGTTGCCAGAGAACCATTTGCATGCGTGCACATGAGCAAGAGAATCTGTGAAAAAGACACCTGGAAGATCACAGAAACCAAAGGATGCTACTGATAACACTGACGCATGAGAGAAGGGCTGAGTACCAGACACTGGTTCCCATGGCCTAGGGAAGTAGGGGCCAGCTGCCTAACAGAGTGTTTAAATCCAGCTACTGGAAGGATACATATTTTATAAAACCAAATATTTGCCACTACTTGTATTTGCATAAGTGCTAGATGTGGTGTCTGCCAATTAGCATGGCTGGCTTTTGATATAGGTATTGAGTTTTTGTTAATGGCAACAGCTGTTCATGTTTGCTGTTAGCAGACATAGTAATGTTGCAGTTTCCCTTCTATCAAGCTACTGGACTCACCAATTCTTATCATTCTTCATCCACACCTATCAGTTACATAGAACATGAGTTGTCTAAATTCTAACGAGGCAATGCAATTCTGGCTCTGAGTTCATTTAGCCAAGTAAGGTTCATACATTAGCCAAATTAAAAATAAAAAGGGGTAAAGGCACACACACACAAAAACCCAATTTCAGATGCTATTGCTAAATTAGATGTTGGGTGAATGCAGACTCTCAGTGGTGGATGTTCCCAGATGATGTGGCTTGTCAGATCACAATTCTGTCTTGTCTTCAGCAGCTGTCAAGCACCATTTGAGTCAACCTGTGAGAAGGATGAGATGTAGAAGCCAGTCAGGTATAACCTGAAGGCATCAAAAAGACTGGCTAAGGACTAACAAGTCTGCCTTGACTTTACAGGTGTGGAACTTTCAACTACACATTGTCGCAAACCTCACTTGCTGCCTGTTCAGTAAACTGCATCAGATGTAAAAGGGAACTGTGAAGAAGATCTGAATATTAGAGAACATCCACTACCTGGAAGCAGATGAGATTGGAGAAGACAAACAGGAAAAGCTGGTTCATTGAACAGTTCACTAGCATGGAGGAATCCAAGTGGAACGAAGCATATGGAGCAGTGTTTGGAACCAGTTGGAAGTACTGGCCTAAATTCTAAATTCATTGTAGGAAAGGATGGTTTTGTATCCTGAGAAGGGATAGGATGAAACGGCTTGAGTGTTGGCAGGACATTTACACAAACATTGGTTTGAAGGAATATAATCAGGGATTTGCAGAACTACATAGTCCTAGTTTAGCTGAATGAAATCTAGTTAGAAGCTGCCAGAGAAGCTGAGCAGCAGAGAGGGGAGGATAACACACCAGCAGAGACAAACAGAGCTGAAGGCATTATCTCATGGTATATTTACAAAATCAACCTTGATTATGACACTCAAAAAAGAAAAAAAAAAAAGTTTTACCTGTAAAACCACACAAGTCGCAAACAATTTGTTCATCTCTCTGGACAAATTCTTTTCTTCTTGAGAAAGTCAAAGGACAGTGAGGCAGAGACTAATTTCTACACACATGCATGGAAGATGCGGTAAACTCTGCTAGACCTCATTTTTGGACTAATGCACAAAGGTCAAGAGGAAAGTCTGAATGCACTTTGTCAGCTGCAGAAAAACATTCCAATAGCATAATGGGCTGCAGACTGCTCTGAAGTCACACCATGCACAGAAAGTATGTACATATTTTCCTTCAGGAAGGACAAAGAGGAAAGGTCGGCAATGTGCTAAGAAACTGAAACAGAAGTACAACTGGAGGCAGAATGAAGAAGCACCAAGGTATTGGTGTGCTCTGTTCACAGAGAGATCCATGGCTCTGACTTCCATACAAATGTGCATGGTAGAGTGTGTGATCACCAGGAGAGAACTGAACGAAAGCAGGGAGCAGTGCCCTGCTGAAGTGTTTTGAAAATAGGCACCTTGAAGGACAGAACAAGAAAAATAGAGCAGACTAAAAGCCACAGGGAGACACACTGTGGAGGATGAATTTTCTTGGGCTATTGGAAAATAACAGCTGCTCCATGACATGCATCCTTCAACACCTGTTGGAAATGTGAATCCCTCAAATAGAAAATGCATAAAGAAGAGCGGCCTTTGAATTAAACACATGGAAGAGTAGTTCAGTTGGCTGAAGGGACCAGAAAAGCTACTGGCTGAAGGGGAAGCTGGTGAGATAAGGAGATCTCTGGTGACGCAATGAGGAAGAAATTCCAGCAAATTGGACATGTGTCATAAGTGACATGAGCTCAAGCTAGAATTTGCAACCTGCTGATCGATCCTAGTTCAGTTCTGGATACTGAAGTGAACCCAGTACTATGGGACTCAATATGCTCTGATCAGCTGTCCTCTAATCCTTTGAAAAGGAAAATTAAAAAAAAAAAAAAAAAAGGGAGGTGTGAAGTAGGGAATAAAAAAAAGGGAGGGGAACAGAATACTTAATTTTTGTTTGTAATTTTAATTACCATGTATTTTCAAAGCAGACAAAGTCTATTTTGCTGAGCAGTGTGCATAAAACACAACTCATCCATAATTAAAGAAAAATTATTTATTTCCACATTTAAATTTACTCAGCTGATACGTGGGAAAAAAAAGAGACAGCTGTAAGATTACACAGTCAGGAAAACAACACTTAAGCTTGCCAGTCAATGGACACATTAGTAAGTAGCAGCTTTTCCAATTAACACATTTAAGCAACGTAAAGGACTTGCTGTGCTTCCTATTTAAATGTGAAGTTCAGACAGGACTGAAAAATTTTGCCTGTACACTTATTAGCATACAAAAGGCATGCGTGCTTGTAAATTTGTATGTAAGAAATAGTTATAGACAAGCTTAATGTTTAGCTTCAGTATACAGAGATATGAATCAACCCATGTAAAGGCACAGCAATAAAACACTTAACGTTTCCATGATTAGAGACTATTACTGAAATTGCCACAAACTCCCTAAATACACTTAATAGCTAATACTCATTCAAATTCAGGTAATTCAGGCAATTGGAAAAGTGCATAAGATGATCAAATCTCTCATTCTTCCTACTACACTCCTCTTATTCAGAGCAATTATTTGCACAAGAAAATAGCTGTATTCAGCTGAGAACACTAGATCAAGGGCAAGACCTCAAGTTACAGCACCATAAGCCACATGGGTGAATGACTGCAAGAACGTAAGAAATAAAACACACTGAAAGAAGTCACTGGGTTTGCTCAGCTCAGAGCAAAGGAGACCAAGGGGAGACCTCACGGTGGCCTACAGCTCCTCGTAGGGAGTGGAGGGTCAGGCTGGATATCGGAAAAAGGTTCTTCACCACAGGGCAGTGGTCATGGCACATGACCTCTGCTCCCTAGGGCAGTGGGCACAGCCCCAAGCTGCATGAGCTCAAGAAGAGTTTGTACAGTGCTCTCAGACATAGGGTTTGGATTTTGAGTGGATCTGTGTGGAAACAGAGGTTGAGTTAGATGATCCTTATAGGTCCCTTCTGACTCGGGATATTCTATATTAAATCCTTAGAAAGAACCTGTTCACTCACCTATGGACAAACTGCAAACAGGAATTACTGGCAGTATATGTTGGGCATGTTGCTCTTAATGTTGATTTTGGTCCCTGACAACTGCTTGTGTAACTAGTCAGTTCAGTAGTGTTTGAGAGCAAGATTTCATTAGTAAATCATTATCACACAAGTCGCCTTTGAAAGGAAATGCAAATGGTCTGGTGAGTATGCCTGTATTCATAGAGCAGGCCTGACAAAGATGCTGCTGTCAGCCAAGAACATATGAGAACAAGGGATGAAATTACAGTAATTTCTAAAACAGCTGAACTATAATTAATACATTTCATTTCCAGAGAATGCCACGAAACATTTTTCTCCGAGTACTTTCTACATGAAAAATAGTTTACAGTATTTGTGCTATATAGTGCTATCCAGAAACTGCAAGCAGCAGGCAAATAGAGGAGAAAAAGAGAGCTAAATTCTGAACTTCAAAATTCATATCACCCCACACAGAAGTCTGCTTTTCTTTCTGTAAACTGAAGGAATAGTACCAGTACTCGGAGGCAGTATGTAGCCATTACCTTTTAGTATGAACCCTCAGCGTTCTCATTTCATCAGGGAGGTGGCAAAACAGAGCTCTATCTTTGGAAGAATTAAGTCTATTCTAACAGGAACAACGGGGATTCTGAAGACTTCTTACCAAAGAATGTTTATTTCAGGAAAAAAAGAAAAAGCAACAGCATATTTGCACAGAGGGTGGCTATAACAAAGTGATGAAGCAACTCCCCTCTTCTTTCTTTACCTTGGGCAAACAGCTCAGACCATTTCAGGCTCCCTAGGTGAACATCAGAAAGTTCTAAGAGCAGATCTCTTTTATCCTGATCTAGTTTATTCAAGTTTTCAGGGCAGAATCTACTTTCAATATATTTGTAGTAATTCTGTTTTCCTTGTTCCTGATGACAGTGCTTTCTTTGCAATTAGTTTTCTACTATCGCTCCTAATGCCAAAATTTAGCGGTAGTTTTCTTGATTAGAACAGTAGGCAACACAGGCTTCCTACAGAGAAATTTACAGATACAGTGTCTTGCTTCCAGGCGCATGATAAATATTCTGTTAGAAAATCCATTATCACCTTAATACAAAAGTACCTCCAAGCTAGGCTCCGCTGAAATACCTGTGGATTGTCAGGTTGACTTCTCTACATTTACGAATGCAATGACATTCAAGAGTCTTCAAGCCAGGAAACTCCAAAGGAAAACTTTCCTACTTTCTCCTACTATTTTAAAAATAACATATACTACCCAAGTACATTTATACGCAGAAACATATACAAATACACACACAAACACATTTTCCTCAAGGTGGCTATTGATACTACACAAAATTAGGATTGAAAGATTTGATGCAAACAGTGTAGAGCTTCTGATGAGCTTTCATAAACCAGCAAAGTGGTAATTGAGGCTCTTTTGCCACTTCTGCTGGAGAACAAGTCTTCCCAAGCAAATACACACTGACAAACCATTTCATCCTATCCAAGGTTTTAGCAGAAGTGAACCACTGCCTTCACTAAGTGACCAGGGAAAAGCACAGAGACTGGGGAAAAGCCTTCATTAAAAAGAAAATGTACACTTTTATGGCTTTCTATGGCATAAAAGTGGTAGTAAAGAATAGCTCTAAGAAGAAAAAATATGAAAGATAATCACTGTGATCTGCAGGAAATGTCATTTGTGTTTCATGCAAGAAATACACTTTTTAAATCTGTCTGGTTTAAACATTTGTCAAATAATGGGACCACCATGTCCCATGTGCATCAGCTTTACACACAGGTGTCTCAACTCATTAGGGAATTCAGACAATTCAGCTTCAATTATCAGGCTTGCAATTTTTAGATTTTTTTTTTAATTAACTTCTTCAGGTTCTCAAATTCTCAAAATTCTCAATGCTACTGAAACTAATTTAAAAAACTAATTATTTTTAAAATATAACTCCCATTACTTATTATATTTAATGTATCAGATATAATAGACACATCTAATATATCTGTACATAAGTGAGTTTTAAAGTGTCATTAATGTTGTATAAACATTCTGTACGTTACTTGTAACACCTTAGTGTGTGTGAGGTCTAATCACAAATCAGGACTTCCTGGACAATTAGGATAAAAGGATTCATTTGAAGGAAGTACTGTGGAGCACCACCCTATGCCACAGTACAATCAACTTTTTCAGAAGCCCTCCAAAGCTGAAGCTTGATAGAAGACACTCTCAGAGAGACACAGTAAAATTCTCAGTCATAAAGTTTAATAAGAGAAGCAGTGCTATTCAGAAAGTAAACTTTCAAAAAGTACCCCTTTTGCAAGAAGGTTTTCCTTTCTGGATACCAGTCAGCAAAAGTAGCTAAGGCCACATGAACAAAAAGGGGTGTCCAGCAGGGAGAGGGAGGTGATTGTCCCCCTCTACTCAGCTCTTGTGAGGCCCCATCTGGAGTACTGCATCTAGGCCTGGGGCCCCCAGTACAGGAAAGATGTGGAACTCTTGGGGCGGGTCCAGAGGAGGGCCACCAAGATGATCAGAAGGCTGGAGCACCTCTCCTATGAGGAAAGGTTGAGGGAACTGGGAATGTTCAGCTTGGAGAAGAGAAGGCTCCGGGGAGACCTCATTGCAGCCTTCCAGTACTTGAAGGGAGCATATAAACAAGAAGGGGAACAGCTGTTTACGAGGGTGGACAGAGATAGGACAAGGGGGAATTATTTTAAACTGAGACAGCAGAGGTTTAGGCTAGTATTAGGAGGATGTTTTTCACACAGAGGGTGGTGTCACACTGGAACAGGTTGCCCACGGAGGTTGTGGATGCCCCATCCCTGGAGGCATTCAAGGCCAGGCTGGATGTGATTCTGGGCAGCCTGGTCTGGTGGTTG
This sequence comes from Pavo muticus, assembly GCA_016647715.1. Taxonomy (NCBI): domain Eukaryota; kingdom Metazoa; phylum Chordata; class Aves; order Galliformes; family Phasianidae; genus Pavo; species Pavo muticus. Next base: position 4,477,093 of record JACDJE010000028.1, on the reverse strand, counting down.
GTGACCCAGCACATAGCAGGGGGGTTGAAACTAGATGATCACTGTGGTCCTTTTCAACCCAGGCCATTCTATGATTCTATGAAAAAAACACCAATAAAGGCGAGATACATCACTGCAGAAGAAAATAAGAATTTAGTGTAGAAAGAACTAGTTGCTTTGAGTAACAGACATTATACGTACTTCAGGAGTACAAGAGCAATACGAGGAACAATTGAAATTGCGTCTCTAAGCTGGGAGTTATCAGCTAGAATTGAACAAGGAGGCTACAATCATAACAGCTCACTGAATGATTGCAAACTGTGAGTATGATACAGCCATGGAAAAGGCAAACAGCACCCTGGGCTGCATGCAGAGAATACCTCCTGCAGACATAGACATGTTTTAATGCTACTACAGTGAAGAGAGCTCACAGGAATACCTTCTACAATTCTTGTCATCAGAGTGCAAAATGCATTAGTCCATCCTGGAGATTATTATGGGACAAGCTACCCTAACTTCCAAAATCTGTCAGTAGATTCTTTTACAAGGAGATTGCTTGGTTTATTTAGTCTAATAAAACAAAAGCTGTAAGGGGATATGACTGTAGTCCATAAACACAACCAGAGCATTAACAATAAAGAAAAGAGCCTCTAAGCCACAAGACAGTGATGCCATAAGAATAAATAGGCATTAAACATTCTGCAATAAATGCTGGATGGAATTCAGAAGAATGTTCCTAATGAAAGAAATAATATTCTGCAAACAGCCGCCAGATCAAAGTGGTGGGAGGGTAAAAACAGAGTCTAGCTTTGAAACAGAAATAGGTATCTGCATTAAATGAGATGAAATGATATGCATGCCTGCTAATCACCAAGAACCAGATGCAATGACCTTGTCCCTTCCATTCTAGTGTTTGTAAGTAATGTTTTCCCAGCCTATTTCTATCACGAACATTGGGAAAACTATAAGAACAATAAACCTTGACTATAAAAGTACATTAGATATTGAAACATCTTTTAAGAGATTTTCTTCTTAAAAGTAACCTTTAAAACTCTAAATGTACACCTACAGTGAAGAAACAGGAGTAAGTAGAGGGGAGTAAAACAAAAGGCTGGATAGTGCAGTGATAAACAGGGATAGTTCACTGCTTCTTTTGATGAAAGAACAGGAAGTCATCATATGAAAGAAGCCCGTGAGAAGCAAAAACAAGAAAAAAAGAGAAGTACCTCCTAACCCTCTATAAGCAGATAAAGCCCCACAGAAAGTGCTTGGAAAATGGATGACTTGTTCTTTACAAGACATGCAGTCAAGCTGCAGAACTTCTCGCTATGGGGTGTTGTAGGTGCTAAGACTTTACAGGATTTAAAATGGGGACGCTGGACAAGTCACCATTTGATTAACCCACTGAGACCTAATAAATGCAAGAAACCTCTTCTAGATCACTAACTCCCAAACTGATAGTTTTTTGGAAGCTGAGAGTTGTGAGCAGTAGCTTCACATAGATGTTAGTCTCACTCCTACTTCTCCCTCTTCGTTCTTTGTCACCATTGGAAGCAGGATACCAAGCTAATTTACTACTGCTCAGATGCAGTGCTGCTGCTGTTGCATTGCATTCAACCACAGGGCATAGTACAGGCTCATTTACTCCCACATTAGAAAGGATTTCAGTTTGACTTGAGGCTCGGGCAGAAGCATTCTTGGTTCCCATTCTGCAGAATATAGCATGCAAATAAGCTTCACTTACAGAGCTCAGCGGAGGAACTATGGTTTTCCTGCATTTAATCTACTCCCTGCTCCTTCCCACAGGTTTAATTCAGAAAAATGAAGTCTCTTCCTGCTTTAAGAATGGGTGCATTCCTACCTATAAAACTTGCTTAAACTTTGCTCTAATTGCCTTGTTGTGCCTTTTTGGAATTCTGGGGATCAGTTAGGGGAGAAGCTGTACAGAACTGACTGAAGGCAACAAATCCCAAGTAAGCAACACCAACATACAGAACTCACCACATTTCATCATTCCCACTTCATAGCATTTCCGTAGCCGGCATGCCTGGCAGCTTTTGCGCCTGTTTTTGTCTATCGTGCATTGATTGGTAGCTGGGCAGATGTAATCATTATGTCCTGCAGCAGAGTGAAGGAGAAAAATTTAACATCTCCACCAATCTCTTGGCTATTTCCCAAATCAGAGATTTTAAGCATCTCATCTACGTCTTATCTAAGCTCTGTTAATTTAAACAGTGCAAAATCACATATTTGTCCTGTACTGAAAACATCAATCTATGGCCTTAAAATGCAACCAGGAAGCATAGACCAGTTTTTACTGTCGGCTGTTAGATAACCAAGCATCTTATAATACTAACACATTACTGAAAATGAGACATATACTCTTGTGGAAATTTACTCCCAGTCTAAATCATCTTACTGTACATTGGGTTTCTACAGATGGCAGAGAGAAGAATTTGTCCTCAGCACATTTGAAAATAGCAGTGTACACAGCCTCAGTCTGCAAAGATTTAAGTAAACTACACCTCTATTTACTGAACTCTCTCTCCAGCTTGGTGAGTCCCAGGAATGAAGAAGCCTTTGGAGAACTGACCCCGATAGAAGTTTTTGTTATTGTTGTTATTTTGAAATTAAAAACCTGAGAAAGAAGACTGGCATAAATTAATGCATACTGTACAAAACAAAGAAAATCACAAGCACAAGGTACCACTTTCATATATTATCAACAAGTTTTTGTTTGATTTGCACCAGCTGTCTTCCCTTCTCTCCCATCTCACCCCACTTCTCAGAATCTCTTTACACTGTTGTATCTAATTAACCGATAATCTGGTTCAAAAGTTTATTCCTATAAACTAGACCTGACTGTGAAGTTGATCTAAATGCAACCAAATTACCTGTTGCCAAACACTGTAAATCTCTCTTGCAGTCATCACCAAAGAATACAAAAAATATTCAGTAATTTACATTTCTTAATTTCCTTTCTCTCAGGTTGTTTCTCTAAGTTATTTTTTTCAAACATTAAGAATGGATCAGACAAAGATACAGCAGTCTACAAGTAGGGTGGTTGTTTGTTTGTTTTTGTGTTTTGCCTTGATTCATGAGCAAGTCCAAGAGTTCATGTCCCCAAGAGTAATTATTTAACTGAGCCATTGTGACCATTTCCTTGCAAAATTAAAATAATTTTAACCTTGAATTTTTGAACCAACAGAGTTTTAAAAAGAAGAGATCAGGTTACAGTTTGTCCCATTTCCTTCTGGTAGATACGACTGAAAAACAAATTACTGTTTATCGCTCTTCACACAACATGGGGGGAAAGGAGGAAGAACCTCTCTGTTGCTCCATAACCCAAGCACAAAGGAGCATAAAGTGGTTTAAAACTCCCATGTCCTTGAGATCGTTTATTTTGCAGGCAGATGTTCGGAGATATGGGACTGATAGACGATTAACTTAGACAAGCAGGAGACCACACACATTTGCCCAGTCATAACGTTTCATTTCAATTCTGGGCCTACCATAGGCCAAAAGCTAAATGCTTGGCTCCAGGAGGCCAAGAACTTTTTGATTTTTCTAAGCAGCATCCTTCATAACAACGGTTGCAACTGAACACTCAATAGTGTTTTATGCCAAGAACTTACTTTCACTTATTTGAATCACAAACAAACGTTACCTGACAGGGTACATTAAGGTGTACAAAAGGCCACAGTAGGCAACTTGTTCATGGCCACAGCACATGTGATCAGCACAGAGCAGGCAAATAATTTTCCTGACAGAAAACACTTTGAGACCAAATTCAGTCTCCGTTTGTGATAACTGGAGACAAAGTTATCTTCAATTATTTTAAAAAGTCAAAAGAACTTTCACCAATTTGTAGAAATCGTTATTCACCTGCGCAGAACTTGCACAATAAATTGGAAAGGCAAACTAGTTTTAAGTTTGATTCTAATGGTGACACCAACTCTGCCACATTGAGCCAAAAGAAAATACCTCAAGACTCCTGAAGGCCTCATACAGCAGAGGAAGAGAACATTACAGACCAAAGAACAATACAAGTTTCTGTGTTGGTACCCTTAGTTAGCACTCAATGTCAAATGGATTAAGTTTCCACCAAGAGGCCTTCAGACACGATGACCAGAGCCAAGGGTAAGAAGCAGATGTGATACTAAGCTGTAATACAGTGCATAAGTCACTGCCTGTAGCCTGTGATAGCAACCATGACTCAATAGTTGCAAGCAACATACTCTCGTTAGGAATAGCTCGTCCAAAAATTTTGCTTGTGAGAAGTACCTACTCTGCATCTGCTATAACAAATTCACAATTACTGTGTCTACTTTGCAACACAAACTGTAATCAGATTCATAGGTGTGCAGTGCCTTCCCACTGAGGTCACTGCTGCAGGGCTTTCCCGTGATATGTACTTCACCTCCTCTCTAAAGAAATGAGTTGCTTGCTTTGCAGTGTTTCCAGATGTTGATAACAGAAGAACCAAAAGACAAAGCAGTCAAATCATACATTGCTCTACTTACACATGCAGCACCGCACACCAGGATTTTAGATCAACCCACTGCAAGAGCAATTGCTGCAGTCTCTGATCATATGAAAAAACGTACTTGAGCTAAATCATCAAAAGCTGATTTTCCTACCTTGAATACTTCTTTTAAAGAATGCTTTACAGCCTTCACATGACCAGACTCCATAGTGATATCCTGAAGCATAGTCACTGCAGACTGCGCAGAAGTGGGCATCTCTTTTTGAGCCAGGATTACTTGCAATTGGGCTTGTACAGTCATTGCCATTAGTTTTTCTTTTTAATGTCTCTCTAATAGAGAAGAAAAACATTATAAAAGAGGAAAAAATGAATCTAGTCCCATCATAGCTATGTAAATCTAGCAAAGGATTTCATTATTTTTCACTTGAGATGTGAACGAGCAGCTCAAAACATTAGACATAGCTTTCTGTTCAAGGCGACCACCAATGCTGATCACCATAACAATGGAAATGATGAATAAAAGGAGGTAAGAATACAAGGATAATGGAGAAAATCATCAATAAAATGCTTTCATATATTAGAAAAATATGTATTGCTCTGCATAAATTAATAAGGTGCATTTCTGAAGTGCAGCAAGTTGTTCCAAATTATTGGAATTAGTCTTAAGAGCTCAATTAAAATTAGAACAGAATAAAAACATGAAAGAACAACCAATTTTTGACACTAAGATCCTGAAAACAAACAGAAAGAGGAAAAGAACTTGGATCATCAGTAAAGCAGGTTTTGGGCACAGGAAGGACATCCATTGCATAATTCTCCGGACACCATTTTCTTGGTATCTTTAGCGTATCTTACCTTCATGTCGATACAATATTGAGCTAGAGAGAAAACATTGTCACATGCAAACTCTCAGTATCAGCTTCACAAAAGGAAAGCTGTGCAGTGAACTTAGAGGTATATATTTAAGCACAGAAGCTTCTCCTGCAGAGTTCTCCTGATGCTCCCTTCCAGCAGTATTAAAGAGAAGAAACATCAGCTGGAATGAGACAGCAGGTTGCACAGTTTATGCGACTTCTGAAGAACAAAGGTACACTTCCAGAGCAGAAATCTGCTCACCAAAAAGAGCAAATTTAAACAGAATGGTAGAAATGTGTTGAAATTGCTGTCGTGGAGACTTTAACCAACACATTAAAAGTAGACTCTGTGCTGGCTTCATGACAGGAGGTAAGGACAAAAACACCTACATGTCAATGAAAAACCTTCCATGTTACAAGTATTTGAGGAGAATGTTCTCCAGTTTTCTAATAAAAGATTGGGGGAAAAAAAAATAGAAAAAAAAAATTCCAAAACAGAAAAGTTATGGTATTTATCATAAAATTAGGTTACAGCAAGAATTTTTTTTTAAGTTCATTTATCCAGCTGATACACAGAATAAAGGTGTTTAGATATTTAATGAGCCTGGTCTCTGATGACACACACATAGTTAAAGGATTTCTGAATCACTAACAAATTTCCCCCTCTGCTACACTGGGAAGACCAATGTGGGGAAACTCTCCCTTAGAACAAAGGGACTGTATCACACACACATCCTTAATATGCTCCTAAAGCAAGCAGGAAAATACACTGCTACTCTTTTCTCTTTCCCTGTATTTGGGAGAAAAGTAGTTTGGCGTTTCACATCAGTATCAGAGGTAGCTCTACTTAAGAATCAAGATCCAATTGTTAGAATCAGAAGAGAATCCAGATCAGTCAGAGAGCATCTCAGTGTGATAAGCCATTGCAAACTATGCTTATTGCCCTCGTTAGAGCACAAAACTGTTCCAGATAACAATAAAGAAACAGTGCAGACTGCAATATCACACAAAAGAGTGCTGCTTTTTACCTACCAGTCATCACAAGTGTTTCTTTATCTGCTTAAAAGTTTAGCTGCAGCCACTCCGCACACATGCAAACTACGTGCCTTCTGCCTACTGCAGTGAACAGCTTGCAGGAAGAGCAACAATCTGGAATGCATCCCTCCCACAGGCTCATCGGGCATCAAATCTGCTCATCAGCAACAGCTGTGGCAGCACAGCGGGAGGTTCAAAAGCAATTATTTTGTTACTGGTGTCTTTATGGACAACAGAGCTAGGAAATAGAGAATTTTAACTTACGACATATATGCTCGTTTCCCCAAGGACATAGCAATCAGGCAGCTTACCCAGACAAACAGCCTCACGCATGGTTAGAGGCCACTTCCCATTGTATCGAGGACTGATGTACTCAAGCACACTCAACAGAAGAGCGAGCTGCCAGGTCCTCCAGAAAAACTGGTAGGTGGCTGTGTGCCCACAGGGCTCCTGCACCAAACCATGCAGGAAAAAGGAGGATGTATCCTGGCTGCAACTGAGGAGCTGCTTGGATGGAGATTTATTGCTTTACATATCCAGGTGGTCCTCTCTATTTTTGATCATAGTTTCTATATAGAATCATAGAATTATTTGAGTTGGAAGGGAACTCTGAAGGCCATCTAGTCCAATGAACAGGGACACCACAGCTCGATCAGGTTGCCCAAGGCCTTATTCAGTCTCTACTTGAAAGTGTTCGGGGACAGAGAGAGAGATAAGAGAGAGATATAGTATTTTTCCATAAAGAGAATTAAGATTTTTTTTTTTTTTTGGAAGGTCACAACTCAATGATTTTCTAATGATCCTCATTTGCCCCACCCCTGGAGATGTTCAGGCCAGGCTGGATGGGGCCCTGGGCAACCTGATCTGGTGTCTGATGTAGTGGTTGGAAACCCTGATGCAGTGGTTGGAAACCCTGCCCATGGTAGGGGGGTGGAACTATACGATCTTTGAGGTTCCTTCCAACCCAAGCCATCTTTGAGGTCCCTTCCAACCCTAAATTATTGTGCTTTAAAGAGAGAAAAAAAAATAAAACCAAGAAAACAAAACAGCAAAAAAATGATGAAGTAAAAAATTAACAGTCCAGATTTTATCACTTCTTAATAGGCTTCCCTCCCACTGGCTCATTCACTCCCTGGAGATGATTCAATCTTATACGAACCTAAACTGTACAATGACAAAGGCTGTATCTGAGGGTTCATCACGTCCTGTGCTCAAGCTCTTGCCCTGTTTAGTGTGCCATAAGTCTAAGAAGAGTGTTATAATTACTGCCTTTTGCTCCAATTGATTTGAATCTCTTCTTTTCTCCCCGAACACATGCAACATGCTGTGCAAAAGTCAGCTGAAGAGTGATTTTCAACTTTTACCTTCCTCAGCTTCTAGGGACAATCTCCACCACAATTTCTGGAAGTGCTGATACCGCCTAGCTGTGAATATTTCTATCTCCAAAGCACAGGTTCTGTCATCTCCCAGACAGATTAACGTACTGAAAATGATGCCACAGGTATCCGAAGATTAAGGGACGCTTCTGCTTAATCTGTGTAACTGCATCATAAAATTGAAATGCCAGCCCATCACCTCAGAGGGACCTCAAGATATTTGTGCCCTACAGAATTTAAAAATAATTTAAAATAATTTAAAAAAAAAAAAAAAACAGAATAGGAGGATAATACAAATAATTATGGCTTCAGAGCAGAGTTTGGACAATGTATGAATACAGTATTAGGGCACAGTGGGCAAGAAACTGTATATAATTTAAGCACGCATTGCTGGCCTGCATGAACCATACATGTATGATCAGAAGCAGAAGGAAAATAATGGACTGGAAGAAGTTAAAAGGAGGAAATTAAGTTCCAGAAACATCTCTGGCAACCTTCTTAATGATTTCTAGTACTTGTAAAAAAGACATATCTATCCATTTTAGAAAATAAATCCTTTGTTTCTTTAATTAAAAACAATTTAGGGGATGAAGGCAGAAATCAATTTCAGATGCCATGCCAGATTACTCTTAAATATTATATAATTACATTATCACATTTCTTTTCTCATCATGTCATTTTAATATAAATGGAGTGTTCGGAAACACTGATCCTGGAACAACAAAATCTGTGAGACTGTTTTTGTTATTTTCACTACCTGCAGGACATATAATACTGATACAACATAGCAAAGTCTGGAGTTTGCACCACCAAATTATTACCTTTTTATGCTATATTACATATATTATATCAGCTCTACAAAGGCTCTAAAAAAATTCATGTTTATTTTCCCTTGGAATACTGCTCATTTTTGTTGAGCTACTACTGCAGATTAACACTGCTAAATCAAAATGTTATGCAGTGTAGTGTTAAATAAATTTCTTCATATAAAGAACATATTTGCAAGGAAGGGAAATGTGTAGAATTCAGGTTTCTTATTTTAAGCTGATCTACAAGAAGTTCCAAATTACACAAGATCAGCCACAGCGAAGCAGCCCTCATTAGTACAGCAAATGTTAACTGAAGTTTACACCCAGGGAAAATAAAGCCCTCTCACAGTGAGACTCTTGCTTTATTCTTAAAGATAAAAATGAACTGTATAATAGCCCTAATTACGCACTGATCATAGGATCATAGAATGGCCTGGGTTGAAAAGGACCACAATGATCATCTAGTTTCAACCCCCTTGCCATGTGCAGGGTCGCCAACCACCAGACCAGGCTGCCCAGAGCCACATCCAGCCTGGCCTTGAATGCCTCCAGGGATGGGGCATCCACAGCCTCCTCGGGCAACCTGTTCCAGTGCATCACCACCCTCTGTGTGAAAAACATCCTCTTAATATCTAACCTTAACCTCTCCTGTCTCAATTTAAAACCATTCCCCCTTGTCCTATCACTATCCACCCTTGTAAACAGCTGTTCCCCCTCCTGTTTATACTCATGTTTTCTTACTCATCGTTCAAGCAACTCCCTTTTCTTCAACTACAATGTTGTTTAAAATTATTTACACCTTGCAACATTAGTCTCTCCCTTCCCCCAGAGCTATTCCTGTAAGTTTCAATCCCAAGAATTCTTCCTTCAAGGTATAATCTACGAAGATGTAGTGTCACAGTCATTGTTCCCATGGCAATAAATAAGATGTTCACGACATTGAAGATCTCGCCAAAAGATGAGAGAAAGTACGTTTTTATCTCAGGCCACGTAGCCACAACGGGGAATTGCAATTTATCCTTTTTGTGTTTGCATGTTGAATTATACATCATTTTTTACAACTTCTAAAGACAAAGGAGGGGTTACAATGCATCATACTAGGACAAATGAGCCACTGGAAAGGTCCAGCTAGCAAATAATACAGTGATTGCTCGCTCCTGAGAGATAAAAATCATCCACAAATTTAGACATCCAATTACATTGATTTCTCTGTTTTAAATACAGTTATCATCAGCTACAGGCACAACAGTCCACAGGAACCCAAACAACAGAAGACTTAGTTACTTGAACACCAGAGGTACAGGCTTGCTTTTAAGTAGACTGAAGGGAAGCCACACTGCAGAGCATCCGAAGAGCTGCTCTTGCCATTGGGTTCTTCCACTTGTCTTGGTCCACTATCTGGACAGCCCAGAACACTAACCTGGACCTGCTTTCCCGCTTTCCCAGACCTATCTGTTTTGAAACGTTAACCAAAGTGGGAAGAGTTTGGATGATAACCCCATTCACCTGCTCAAGGAATCCCTTTGTATGCTGATGCTATTTAAAATAGGTGTGTGAGTTGGGACAGGCTAATACCTGAAGCAGATATGCGCTCCAGAACTGCCTCTTACTCTTCTGACTACAAAGGCAGACTATTCAAGTGGCCATCCTGAAGATTTCTGCAGCCCATAAATCTGAATTAGGCTTACATTTTATACCTTAGTGCTGGCAAACAATATAAAGCCCATCCATTGCAGAAGTAATGTGGGTAGTATCAAAAATAAAAATTACTGAAAATTGAAGTACAGCTGCTGCCAGGACATGCTATTTTTCATATCATCGATGACTGCAGTTAAATAAGGAGCCATATGAACAAACACAGAGTGAGTAAAACAGGAATAGCCCCTGCAACACCCTCTGCCTTTATCCATAAAAAGCTGTTATGAACAGGAACGGAATTATTTTGTCAGCTGATGATGCGCACACTTCTCACCTTCTCACGGCATGTAACACTGGGGTCCGTGCAGCATGGAACTATGTTTTTGCAAATTCAGCTCCTTTACTTCTGAGAAATTTAGCCTGTGAATCTGCTGCTCACATTGCCTTAATGGAAAGTCAGTTCAGAACAGCAACAAGAAGTGCCAGACTTTTTCTAAACATGAGGCATGTTGCTGTGTGACTGTTAATACTCAAAACAAATTAAAAAAGACAAACTTCCCTTTTGCATTTCTAAAAGTCTTTATAACTATTTGATGCGGAAAAAAAAAACCCACAGGAATTCAAACAACACTGTAGGAAAATGGAAAAAGAAAAAAAAAAAAAAGAGCCTTTACTCCTTTCACCTGAAAGGACTTCATTTACCAGAACAGAATTCATTTTTATTAAAGTAGTATCCAGCAGCCTTGAACTCTTGTTTATTCACAGGTATTCCCACATTGAAGGCACTCAGTGTTTCGTGACAGTGTATGGTTCTCTAAGAAGTCACTTTAAAATAAATTCTATTTCAGAAGTTACATTAAAAAAGCAACGACAAAGTAACAGGAGCAAACTGGTGCTTGGTGGGGGTCTCTTCTTTGTTTTTCACAGACACAGAAACAAAATGTTTTAAGAAGTAATGACCAAAAGACATAAAGGAACTAAATAAGCTGTAAGTAACTGTTAGGAAAGTTCTAAAGAAGTGAGTGGCACTCACCTGGTGACGGGCAGCATTGGTTCCAGCGGTCTCACTTCGCACCACGGGCTCTTAGGCTGCTCTGCATACAGAAGCGATGACTGACAGTGCAGTGTCAGAGGGGAGAGGTGGCCAGGAGCAGACCAGAACATGCTTGGGCTTGACGTTTGCCTCACAGATGCACTCTCTGAATCACCAAAATTGCTGGCTATGTTGTAATTCATCATAGCAGGACTGCAGAATGCCATTGCAGAATATTCATGCCTGTTTTCCACGTAAGACGAAGGGATGTAGACCGGACTGTGTTCTGTTGTCAATGCAGACTGATTACAGCTGTAGGGAACTGGAGAGCCAATACCAGCAGGTGAGTTTTTAATTTCTGTTTTATTGCATCCGATATCCTGAAGTGGCAGCAACTGAGAAAAGTCCTTGTGAGAAGATGCACAGAGGGACATTTTGATTCAAGACCGAAGGTTGCTTAAATATTCATCCTAAGATGTTAAGGTAGAAAAAAAAAAACATCCATGAGGTAAAACCTAAGGAAGTTCTATCTTAAGTCTCTTCTGTAAAAGAAAAACAGAAAGCACTGAAAACATTCTGTGAAAACAGATTACATGCCAAACGTACTTAAACAGACAACATTCAAGTTTGCTACCTTTATGAAGCAGGGAATTTTCTAGAACTTCCTTAAAAATAAAGGCAACAACACTTGTTGAGTTCTAACACCATTTAAAAGTAATAACACAAAAACGTATAAATTGAAGCCTGAAACAAAAATGCATGTGACAGCTGGGATCCTAAGCAAAGCAATTCACTGCAACCAGGGTAAAGCTGCTCCGTGTCAGTGGCACAATTACCCTGTGGTGATTAATTGTGGAATAAGTGTCCTGAGAAATCAATTATCTTCTAAGAAATTCACTACCTCCTTCTCCTGCTGCAAGTGCACTACTGAAGAATCAGCCTTCCTTTATCAACACGAGTGAGTAACAGATGTTTGGAACACAGGCAGACAGAGACTTTACCTTCCAAAATCATAACTTTGCTGCACATCCCTCTCCAGAGAGGAGAAAGATGGGCTGGACATCAGTCATCAACTCTGTCACTGAAAGGTACTTGGATACAGCACCTCTGAACAGAGCCATTATAAAAGCAGATGTCACGAAATGCAGATGTCACAAAGTGCAGGTATTTCTGAGCTGACAAAGAGGAATTCAAGCAAATCCAAAAGGTCGGGAAGTTTTATAGTTTCCTGGCATACTGCTCTGTCTTTACTGATACTCTCCATCTTTCCTTCCATCTGAATCAGCAATCAAGGGACCTTAATACACCCACAGAAAAGCTGTCTGCCAGATTTAGGTATACCCAAATTATTTAAGGTAAATGAAAAAAAGAAAAAAAAGGAAAAAAGAAAGAAGCCACCAAAACACCTTCTAAGATGTAAACCCCATCCTGGAACCATCAGTTTTACAGCAGCATTTAAGAATATTTCAATTTCATTCTTTGTTGGGGGCTTTATGTGCAATTCATTCAAATTCCAGTTCCCAGAAGTGATACTCCAGCATACTTTTACAGATGGCAATAAGAGATTAACATGAAAAACCCTGTAGTAAATAAGAAGTCACCCACAGTTTTGCTATTCCAGAAGTGACCAAAGTATGGGTGCTAAATATTCTTACCTTTTTTCACCTCACACAACCATAAAATAAAATGATAAAGATTCAAACATATGTTTCCTGAAGCTCCAGCTACCTCCCTGTCCCAGAAATTCTCAGCTAGATGGCATTTCTAGTATGCCATCTTGGTGCGCTGACATATTTCCCCACCTAGAGACAGGACTGATGGTAGAAGCATCTCCAAAAAAACATGAGAAAGTCTTTCTGAATAAAATAGACAGTTTAGGGCTCTTCTTACTTCACACTCCGTTGATGGAAGTGAAGATATATGGAGAAGTAACGAGGAACTCATTCAAATCATCTTAGGCACTCCAGACCCAGCTGCTGTTTATTCCTTTGTGGGAAACAGGAAAATGAATTATCTCAGCAGTGGTTTACATCCAGCTGTTGTTGCACTGGAACTCTGATGCAGCCAAGGCAGGAGAATGTGACCTCATTTTTCATACAATCTACATGCCTTATGTGCCCTTGCAGATGCTTCACAGTTTCCCCTAAGAGTGCAGAAAGCACTGAAAATCCCACATGTTCTTTTGCTTGCATTTTATGGACAGCCCAAATAATTTTCAAGCAGCAAATGATGGAACTGAAAAATAAGATTATTTTCAGCAGTGGTTACTTTCATAGTGAATACTATGAATTTGCCCAGTGAGTGCATAGAATTCAAAATGAATTTAAAGCTTCTGTGTAGGTAAAGCAGAGTACCACTTGGCATCTCAGAGGTGTGCACGGACACTCCATAGGAGCACCTGAATGTTGTCAGCCCTGTCCAGCAAGAGCTGATTGCACTGCTCCCCTTCAAAGGGTGCACAGCGCAGCGTAACCCCAAACCCTTCTGAGAGAAGGACCTGAGAGCATTACAGTGACATCTCTGCTATGATCACCTAAAGATGTTTTGCTAAGATACTGCAGTAGCTTTGGCAGCAGGCAACTGGCTGCACAGTTTCCCTCAGGAATTTAGAAAATACATGCACGTACAATGTATTAGCAGAGGGAACACAGAGTTGGTACTAAATAATTTCATGAATCCAAATCAGCTGAGATTTAAATCACGGTTTTCGAGAGAGAGGCAATCCACTGGAGTGATAGGGAGGATAGCTGCCTATTTAGCAGGAGGTTTTATTCTCTCCAAAGAACAACAGGCAGTATTTAGATATATACGGAGGACTTAGAAGCAGCACAAGTCAAGTTTTAGAGGGAGGAGTTCATGCAAGCATGAGAAGTTCGTACAGCCTTCCTCCAAAACAGACAGCTCATGACTTTTGTTTACTTTACTAGAGAAGGGACTTTGGGTTCCAGAAGGCTAAAGAAAATAGTCTTCATCAGACTTCAGTATAACAAATAAACAACAGATAAGGCTTAAGATAATTAACTTGAGTAGCAGAAATTGTTTAGCCATGGTAGGCTATGGATGTACATGGGATCATATTCTTCATATATCCTTATACTCAGAAGATTCAGAACAGGAAGCCCAGAGCCTCACCAATAAAGCAAAGCTGCAGAAAACATTCAGAACTGCACAGAAGACTCCCAGAAATAACTGCTGGACTGTGGAGCTGTACTTCTTGAGGAAGAACTGCACGTTCAGGTAACCAGAGCTTAAGATTCAAGGCTACAGAAAACAAACTCCACTAACATCGGTACCTCAGAAGGAATCACTACCACATTTAAGCTGAGGATCACAATAAGAAGTTGCAACAGGATAATAAGTTTGTCCCATTTCAGTATAATGCCCTCCTATCTTAAACACTACTCATTAAACTAAAATTAACTACTCTATGAACCAAACTCCTGTCCAGCTTTTCTTCCTTCTCTGAAGAAATGTTTTAAAAAAAATCAAAATTCAACTCTAAGTACATTATTTAGATCTAATCTGTCAGCACTGCACTAGATCTGTACCAGGCCCAGAAACAAAACAGGTGTCCATTATTTACAGAGTACAGCCTTCTTGACTGCAAGTGTTTTAATCAAGTCAGTTTAGCTTAGAAAGGTACGAAACAACTGAAATGCCACAAAGTAAATAACCAGTCTGATTCCTTCAGGAGCACTTACCATTCACAAATATAGTACATAAAGAGCAGCATCCACATCTGACATAAGACAATAAAGTTCCATGGGCTCCAGTATGCAAAGGATACCACCACTTTCCATGAATATGCAGGAGCAAAAACGTGATGTTGTCATCCACGAAAAAGTGAGGCTTCTGCTCTTGAAATAGCTCTACATATTGAGCTCAGTGTATCTTGACAGTCATCATGCAGCAAACACCAGATCAAGTACAAGAATGCTGGTTTGGATGTCATAGTCAAACAGATACACGGGTAAATGATTAAGCCATCTGACCTACTAGAACAATCTCAAATGGGTATCTACATTCAAATGTTGGTAACTGCACATTACCTACGCCAAATACCTTTTTAAAAGCCTTCCACAAAATAGCATTAGAAAGGGATAAATAAAGGGAAGAGAGAGCGGGCTGCCATGTTTTAGAGCCTGCTTGGAAACAATACAATAGCGTTTCCTAGAAAAGCACAACAGTCTACAAGTAAACTTGGATATTCTCAGGCACTATTTCATCAGCATAAATAACAACATACTTAGAATTTTCCAGGCAAGACACATATTTTGAGCAATTTTTTTTTCTTGTCATAAAGATGATTTCTTTCTCTGATAGGTTTCAATTAAGGCATAATCGTTTTTCCTTCCATCTGAATAGAGATGATTCAGCAAACATGCATTCCACTGCCCCACAGCCCGGGCCTCTCACTCTTCTTGGAAAGCATTCTATTAATATTCTGCTAAGTTAAACTTTGTGCATCTCATTGCAAAAATAAACCAAGGCATCTTCTCAAGAACAGATCATTAAAGCAAAGTCACTGTTGATGCATAAAATAGCTCTTATGCTTCAAGTTTTGTGGATAACTTATTAGTCGTTAAACACAGCAGTGCAAGATACTGCCAACAGAAGGCATGTGAGTAAGCAGGTTTATTATTTATTACCTGGGGTGCACTATATGCAACAAGTAGGGGGCAGATAGGAAAGCAAAAGGAAAATAAAGCTCTTTTTAGAGACTTCAGATCCACTCCTACAAAATCAGCAGCCTGTTTCCAAAGAGATCAAGACCACCTCTGAAGAAAATTCTGAAGATCAAAACCATAGGGGCAGGAATACTTTGAAACACTTAAGAGAACTGAGCACCCTTTGCCCTGTTTTAGCCTTCGTGTTATTGAGGACACTGACAACTTTTAGGTTATTCTAAACATCCGTGAATATTTCAGGGATCTGGTGCATGACGTATGCAGGCACCAAAGGAATCAGGCTTGGTCCTGAGAGAAACAGAAAACTGAAGGAGGGCTTAATTACAGTCTTCTACTAACTGAAGTGGAGTTACAAAGACTAAGCAAGATTATTAAACAGTGCACAAATGAGGACAAGAGATTAGACACAAGTCGGAGCAAGAGAAAATCTGGTTGGACACATGAAAAAATTCTCCACAATGAGAATAATTAAGTGAAGGAACAGGATATTCAGGAAGGCCATGAAATTTTCATTTTCAGGAACATTAAAGAAAAAAAAAAAAGAGAGACTGAAGAGAGGCTGAAAATGACCCTGAGCAACCTGACCTCACTTGAAGCAAGATATTGGATGCACTGCTCTCCAGATATTCCATCCCACCTGAATTTTTTTTTACAACTATGTTTCTCCACTACTAGAGGCATTCATAGACAAGGAAGTTCCATTTTACTTGTGCTGGAAAAAGTGAAGCATGACAAATGGTAATTACCCAGGACACTGGCCACCTCATAAACTTCGTTCAAGTGAAGAACTGTGGGTCCTGTCCAAAGATGACCATCACTTAACACTTTATGATACGTGAAGAGAGCTGTCAAATTTACTGCAGTGGGATTAGATCACTAGCAGGTATGCATAGAAGAGGAAAAGATTTTCAGATCTTGATTCAAACCGGGGTTAATATTCACTGCAGCAGTTTTTAGCCTTTCAATTTATAGACCCTTACAATGCTATCAGACCTCAGAACAGATTTAAGGTTTCTATGACTTGCATTTCTTAGGTACATTTCATAAGCTTAGAGACCTACAGACCAGAAACTAAAAGCCACTGTCCTGTTCAAGAATACAAATGAATACTGAGAGATCTCAGCTCCTCTACTTTGCATGTCATTACTTCAAAGTGGGCACTCAAGTACATATTCCATCAAAAAGAATATTTGGATTTCAGTGGGAAAATTCTAACATGCTACCTTACAAAAGAAGCATCCATTAAAGCTATTACACAAGTAGCAATTATAATCATTAGTCCAAGGATTTTGTAATCACACTTCAACCTACAGCAGTGTCATGGCAAAAGCTAGTACAAAGAATATCACACTTGTCTGATAAAAACGTTATTACTTAAAGAAAGCATCTCCTCCTGATGCAAAGAAGGGCAAGAGAGAGCAGGACAGGCTGGCCTATAGCTGGGACTCACGCTTTCATTGAGCAAGAATGTGTGTCTGTATCCAGTAACTCTGAAGCACGCTTGGGGGCGTCTCAGCACACAGTAATTAATTTAGTTAATTCTTACAGAGTTAATTCTGAGCAGCTAATTCTTTGATGATCAGATTGTAGCTCTGTGCCAACAGCAGGGAACATACCAGTTCCTTGTGTCCAGGAAGATTACTTCCTTCAACCACCATGTCTCCCTTAATGAGAATGCCATATAACTATCATGGCTTTCCAGTCATTACAAAATCTTGTATTGAGGGACATCTTTAATTCGTATGACTGCTGAGAAGCAGAGTGTCGAGCTCAATCATCTGCCGTCAGAAAGGGAGACTATATATGGAGAAAAAGCCTCATTTTGCCCAGTAGGGCTTTTACACAACTCAGTGGGTTACTGAATAACTGTGCCTTAGTTATCGGCATGGCAGTGACATGAGCTGGTGCAGGGGCTCTGACTTGACTCAAGTTCTTTCTGTTTACTCTTATAACAATCCCACATCTCCCAGCATCAGTCTCTCCTGATGCTCAAATATATAAATAAATCAGAAAAAAAAAAAAAACCCCACTGCTGTGTTTATTCCCTTTCCCCACAGCAGTTCCCCCATGCAAGTCTGTGAGGAGATGCATCAGGTGGATAGAGAACAACGCCAGCAGCAATGCACTCATGTCAGACAGAAATTTAGGAGAGGAAAAAGAGAAGAAAAAAGTCAATATTTGGAAAAAAAAAAAAAAAACAACAACAAAAAGAAAGAAAGAAAACAAGCAAATCAGGCAGTAGGAATACAGCAGGAATTCCTATTCTCTCAGGCAGCAAGACTGTCCATCTCACCTTCTGAGGAAGGTATAGACAAGAGATTCCCTGGCAGCAGCTGTCCAAAACCAGGCATAAAAACCACTGATGAGACTAAGAGCCTCCTGGCCAGCAAACAAAAAGAGTAAGCTCATAGCTGCACCCAAAGCCCAGATCCCCGGCAATCTACAGGCAACAAAATCAGTTATTTGAGAATATGACTTATTCATCTCCCCAGACGACATGAACTGGTATAGCTTGGCAGAACACACTGTGCCACCTGAGGATCTCACTTCCCATAGCTAGAAAACATGGGATGGGGGTTTCTGCTTGGCAGGTAAGGGAGTAAATGCAGGATTTAATTTCTCCTGGCTAAGCGGACACAATGCACCGGCTGCTCCCTTGAGCACGCCATGCCTCAGGCTCCTCAAATAACCTTTTCTTTGCAAGACCAAGAAGGAGCAGTGACAACCACAGCTGTCTGAGGCTGCAGAAAACCCTCTTTGTTAACCTGCTGCCAGAGAGCCATTTGTCAGAGCTGGGTGACCAGAAGAAGGAAAAAAGCAGCAGTTTTTCCTCTCACACCAATGCTGAACATCCCTTACTCCACTCTCTCCTCCTCTAAATAAAAGCATTTCTTACTCTGATTTTTCCACACAGTCTCACTACTACACAAACTATTTAAGCTGTAATTCTAATTGACTTAACAGAAGAGTCTGTTTCACCACTGTCCTTCCAAGAAGAACATGCCACATGCAAGGTTCTTTTTCCATTCAGGCAGACACTAAAGCTCCAAGCTTTGGGAGATGCTGAGACTTCCTTCAGTTCTGCAACTGCTCCAGGAGTGCCCAGTTTGCAGCTTGCTCTGCTCAGCATGCAAACACGATTTATAAACAAATGTGCAGTTGCCTTAGACTTTATCTTTTTTTCTGTAGACGTAAAACGTGAATAAACAACTGTTCCTATAATTGGATGGAAAACAAATCTATGTATGGGCACGTATGAAATACAATACAGTTTCAGTTGTTTTTCTGATTTCCTTGTTAGAATTTATGTATAACACTGGTTCACTTGTATTCATTCTGCTACACACCTTCCCATTAATAGAAGATAAAACACTTTTGTCCCTGCAATTTTATTCTAATTTCTCTTTTAAAAATCTTATTACAATTTAGTTACCTAATATCCAATTTTACTGATTTAAAAGACCTAAGACTGTCTGAGAAATTAGTAATTATGCTATAACCTTTCTTCACAAACTCAATGAAATAACATAGAAATCAAGGTATTGATTATTCTTGACTTTGCAAGCTATGACACACTGTTCTAACGCGGCATGGAATCCCAAAACAGATATCTTTAATGTCATCCACAGGTAACAAAAGGCTTTGGGCATGTCTTAGTCTATTAAGGATAAAAAACTGTTCCAGATTTCTCTCATTAAACTGGACATCAGAAACTGCCTTTTACTAGTCTGTGGGTAAAACCAGCTCAATAAGACAACTCAGCTGAGTTAGTCAGAATCTTGTTGTTTATTTACACAGGAGGGGAACCTCTCCAATATAGTAATCAAGACAAAACTTGAATGCTCTGTTAATTCCATCTCAATAAAGCTAAAAAAAAATCATCCTGGGATTTCTGCTCTCTAAGCTCCCTATTTCCTGTCCCCAGAGGAACGGACCAGCAAACACTTCCATGAATATTTCCTGCTGCTAGCAAAAGCATGCTGCAGATAACTGCAGAAAAGCACGATAACAGAGTGGTCATACATCCTATTGAGCTCCTGGATCTCCCCACCCCTTTTCACCGCACATTTTCTTCTACTTGCACATTCAAGTCAATATTCCAGAACCAGAGTTCAAAGTATTTGAAAAGAGCACATAGTAAATATGGCTTTTAAAGGGTTTTAATTAATACACTTCATTCTTTATCAGAATGTCATCACAGAAACTCAGTGTCTGACTCACACTGAAGGCAATTCTGCAATTGCCGTATTTTCAGACCGTCTCTGTAAGTGTGGAGTGTTTTTCCTGTGACATTCCAGGTTCATCAGGTTGCCAACAAACATGTTCACTGGGATAAAAAATTATTTTTCCAATTCTACTTTCTCCAGCTCTCTTGGAGCTCAAATTAATTAACTGGTTCTCATGATTTACAGCATTTCAGAGATCAGCCGTAAAGAAGTATCAGATTTAGTCTAAGATTTTTATTGTTTTCTCCTTTAAAAGTCCAAGGAAGCTGAACTGTTCACTTACACACATGGCTACCAGTTTGAGAACAGAGACAACACCGCTGTCTTCCACTGACACTGTGTCACTATCACCGTGTCTGCAAAGCGTGTCACATCTTATTTAAAAAGACATAGGAAAGTTACAAAAGGAAAGCAAAAAAAGGAGGGAAAAGGACAGGGGGGTGACTCTATGTTTAAATTATGTTCACAGACTCGTAAAGGAATTTTGCTTAAGTTCTAAACTGCAAATAGAAGTTCTAAAGATTTACATTACAAGTCAGAAATGCTGCTTCAGTAAAGGCACTGTACTTCAGTCTTCGATCTGTTTCCTTCCTAGGGGGAGAAAAGATGAGCAAGGAATTTCAAGGATAAGGATGAGGAAACAGAGCTGCTAAAACTCAGCATGTCAGAATTGAGTGCTAAATGACTTTATGTTCAAAAGGGGCTTCTCATGCTACTCAAACATATCAAGGCTTTCACTGCATGTAAGGTACGGTGCTTCATTCTCCATATGACAAGATCGAAACATTTCCCAAAAAGACACTGCACATTCACTAGCCATTTGTTCTGAATTACATGATCTACTCTTTATCCCATTTTTCCCTTCAGATTGGAGTTTATTTTCCCCAGTAAAACTTCACTTTTAAAATGCCCGAGATAAAATGACCAGACAATTCCTGTCATTGCTAGGCAAAAATCTTTACTAGCATTCAGGCAGTGGTTCCAAAGGATTTGGTAAACAGGTATGCATGTGCTGTCTCACCTTTCATTATTGTTAAATATACCTTTTAGCATTTCCGAAAGCAAACTGAAGAAACAGGTTTGTAACTGCCTGTTTACTTGGAAAGATGCTTTTCAAAACTCAATTTCCTTCTACAAGAATGGAAACCTACATTACTGACTTGAATATGGGAAAACTACCAAGACAGACACAACAGCTGTAAAAACAAAACCTGAGATATTAAGCAAGGTAATACCTGCAGTCTGAAGAGCCTGATTCAAAGTTCAGATAAATCAACAAGGAAACTTCTAATAACTCCAATTTTCTTTGGATCAGGCCCTAAAAATATTATGATGCTAAGTGGCTTTTACCTTCTATTAGCATATTCATTTTGTGCATGTTGTCAAGAATTTTAGAGAAAAACCACTACTTATCTGTGTTCATCAAAAATATTCCTTCTGCTTTTAGTGCAGCAATCATATTCCAATCAGCTTTTTAAGTCAAAGTACTGAGATACAGCAAACTTCTATGATTTTCCTTGAACCCTCAAAGAATTTTAAAAGCACAAACCTGTTGAAAATCTGCATAAACTATTAGACTTTAAGAACAAATGTGCACTGGAACTAAAACAAAAACTCTCAATATTTTAACTACCCCATTTCACTTACAGAGTTTACTGTTCATAAATCCAGCACCTATCAATTGCAGAGCTTTGGCAACATTGAAAATAACAAATATTGCATTCAATATAGCACGTACCTGATTGACACTGAATGGGGTTTCTGTTCTTTATGAATGTTCTGACAGCATTACATGTCAGCAAGGTTTTCACATAGCAATTCTGGATTTGTTTTCCTTCTTTCCTTTATCTCAGATTCTAAAGCAGCTGTGCTCACCAACACTTAGTCATCAGATCTCAAATATGAATCTTTTCAAAGCAATGTGATGCCAGCTCATCAGTGCAAGATTACACAGATACTACCAGTGTTTCCTTTCCCTGTGAAGGCAAGACCTAAACAGAAGTTCCTCCTCCTCCTTTCTGACATAACAAGCTTCTGAATTTGTCGTTCACTGCAGTTAAAGCTCTTACATTACTGAACCATTTCATAAGCCAGTCATTCTCATATTTAGCACAGAAATGTGAATGATTAACTAACCAGCAATTCTGGAAGAAAACACTGACATTTAAAAAAAGCCAGATCAAACTTTTTTTATTATTATTTCAATCTTTGTCACAGGAAAACCTGAAATATAACTAACATTTAGTGTGAACCAGCAATGTAATAATCTTAGACATTTTGGACGTTATTAATAAATGACTTTGACAATGTTTTTTAACACCAGCTGCATTAATATGGAGGGAAAAGAAGGGGCTGTTTTTTGTGGGGTTTTTCTTGTTGTTTTTTTAAAATGTAATTACATTCTTTTTCAAGCAAACCAAATTAACTAGAAGCTGTTTAAGATGATATCTCTATTTTACCAAGTTAACATTTATTTAAAGAAAATTGAAGACATGCATCAAGGTCCAACTCTCAATTATACACTGGGATTGCTTTCAAAATGTTTGATTAGTTGCACAGCACATTAACCTCATTTACTCTAGGGAAGCTGACATGCTCGTAAATTTGTTTGGATAAAGCATCATGTTATTCATCCTTGCATTTTAGATGCAAACATACCTTCAAGTCTACACAACCTTCCAAATCTTTCATCTGAATTGGGAGGTTTAACTGTTGTCAACCCATGCAGCTGAAATAGCCCTGCCACCTTTGCTGTCAACAGCCTCCCTGCAAGCACAGCCAGCACCAAGTCAAAGCAGTATTATTGTCCACTCAGTCTGCTGTTCCCATAAGTACTTCACACTAATGCAGTTTTTCTCAGCACTAGATCTGCGTTTTTACCTTCTTTCTACATTCTTTTCTTTGAGCTTCCCCATCTCCACATATTACTATTTCTTGCAGGTCCAAACACATATTTTTAATCGGAGATTTGCTTTGTCTGTAACAGATGAAGCCTTCTGCAAGCTATAGGGGATTCAAATCCCTACTGCCAGCACTTTTTGATCATTGGTTTTTATACAGCCTCAGACCTGCCTATCCAACCCTGTTTGTGACTGTGGTAGCCCTTAAACTCTGCTTAAGGGTAAAGTCATGCTCCTGACCATCCTAAATACAAACGCACAGGAATGTAAAGGTTTACGGATACATTCTACAGAAGGGCAATTTAATTATTTCTTCCTAAAAAGGCTTTCTCCTTCAGGAGACCCCAGCACAGAAGCCCCAGCACAGGTCCCTGATCCTGCAAGCTCCTTTACTTAAATACTGGTCCCTGCTAAAGCTTCCCTCGTCCTTTTATTTATTTATTTTTAAGCAAATACCCTTCTGCCTCTTTCACAGGACAGCAGCAGAGGCTGAGAAGGGCCCGTTTCTTTCTTACAAACGAATAGCAAAAACTTTAAAGATCAGAGAGCACAAGGAGGACAATCACTCATTGTACCTGTGGATTTCAGGCAGCCATCAGCAGAAGTTAGACTCTAAAGGACATCAGTGTGGTCAAGAGATCCATATGGGCACATTTTGCCCAGGAATTCAACTACTAGAACAGGTAAACTAAAACTGACTTTCTTTGGGCAAACCTGCCAGAAACTACAACAGTCCCTATCATCAGGCACCTTACAGCACAACAGGTTTCTGCAGAAGATAACTGTTCTGTATTTGGACTGCAATAAGTAACTACAAGATGTATTACCACAGGCATATCTAAGATAGAATGTACAGGTTCTGCTTGGCAGACAGTCCTGACAAAGATTAAAATACTACAGGCTCTGTAGAAGTGTCCATAAAATGCAGCCCCAGAAGGGGAACAAGGACTACATATACCAAAGCATTAGAAACAGCTTTAAGTAGTTACCTATGGATTATATTTCTGTTCTCCATTCAGGTCTTCTCTCAGTTGGGAGCCACATCTATTCTGGGTAATAAAAGCAAAAACCTTCAATCAAAGCAAATTAAGATTTTATTAAGAAATCTGTGTGTTAAATAGCCAGATGGAATAAAGATTCACTAGATAAACAATCAGGAACAGGCTGGCACTAGGCAGCAGGCAAAGAAAAAAAGTCAAGTTTCTTTCTCTCTTTTATATACATATGAAGTATACTAATATTTCCTAGAACAATATAAAAGGAGAAGGTCTTTAATTATTACAAATTCCTAGCTGGTTTGGAGGCAGAGAGGTGATAAGAGGGGCAGCGTCAAGACAGGAGTTTCTCTGCATAGAAAGAGATGATTAGACACCAAGTTATAGCAGTTTGTAACTGGAGCAGCACCTGTCTACCAGACACGTGGAGCAACTATGAGGAGCCTTGAGACAAAACACAGAGACAAAAATAATCCCGATAAGAGGCAGCTCAGGATGGCACGCTCCCCTTTGTTTACAAGTGCACAAGGAGAATACATTAACACCAATACATTCAAATGCAGTTCCCTTAAAGAAAGGTGTTGTAGTGAATAAAATGGGTAAACTTACTGATTGACAGCCAGGCCCATCACTGACAAGTGCATAAATTCTGTATTGTCCCAGCTTCAAGGAGTTACTTACACCATTATTACCTTATTCAAGGCGAGCAACTCTGGGACCATAGGAGGTTTTACTATGCCAATGCAGCTTGCCTCTTGTCTGGAAACTTCCCAAGTAACTACCAAGTTTTCCTCTCAGCATTCCTACTATGTTTAGCACTCCAGGTCTCACAGCCACAACTTGGCTTTCCAGCAAATTCACACAATATGAGCAATTTAAAGAGTGGTTTGACTTCAGGATTCACCTAACAAAGAACCTTTTCACCACCTCCCACAAGTTTTAAAGCTGTTACAATAAAAGGATAACACTGAAGGAGGAGTGAACAAAAATGGCCAGAACAGAACTGCAGAAGGAATCTTTTTTTGGGCAGTGTTCATTAGCAATTACATTTTCTTCCATGCCTATTATTAAATTGCTGTGGCAAGAAGGATGCAGCATTAAGATCTGCAGAAATAACTGTCATAATTATACCTAGAAGAATTTGAAGGAAACATCAAAAAGGCAAAAGGCTATATTTCTCATCACCTGTGAGTACCTGTGGGTGAACACCTTACTCTGTTACCATGGCTTCTGCCCCAGTACCATACACTTAATTTCGTAACAATTCCTGTATAAAAGGGAAACCACTATTACACAGGAAGGCTTATTTCTACTCCACACAAAAAATCTGCCCTGAAGAATAACATTGTCACTACCTTTAGAAACCAATAAAGCTTTTAGCCACAGCATCAGACGTTCTCCACAAGGCTACCAGTTTCAAGCTGAGTGGGGACATGCCTAGATACCAAGAGGCTGGGTTCAAAGGCTCCCTCCTACTACCACAACTCAATCTACTTTCTGCCTCCATTTAAGTCTTTCCACATACAGTGCCCAGCCACAGCTTAAGGTCTTATATCATGCTCCTATATCTTCCCTTAAAGGTTTGGCCTTGACTGTTCTGCTATAATAGAACATGTCTGTTAGGACTCATATCTCCTGAAGTAGGAATTAAGTTATTCTAAATAAACACTAATTTTCTTCTGAAATCTCAGCTTCCTTGCAGAAGCCATGGAGAAGGCAACCGTGCTCCCGAAAACCCAAGAACAGATATTGTTTCCCCAGCCTTTCCACTTCCAGGTAAGTTGTTTTAGAGATGCCAGATACAAAATCCTTCCTATAGCATGAGCTCTTTCTTGCCTGTACACAACCATGGATATGTCACGTGGAAGGTTTTTGCTTCTTGATGTCATGGAGACAAACACTCATTTCTCCCTTCTCCTTTTCACCCCTTTAGTAATAGCGATGTTTATTCATTTAACCTAACTACATACAGACTCCTGGACAAATTCAAGAAAAAAAAACAACATATATAGTCTTATAATGCAGAAGGTTAGTTTCTATAAAGCCACAAAGAACCAGCAAAAAGAGTTAGTTACTTACATATAATAAATAGATGAAATCAAATGTGATATCATTCAGAGAGACCCAGCCAGGCTTGAGCAAGTGGACTCAGGTGAACCTCATGAGGTTCAATACATCCAAGTGCAAGGTCTTGCACCTGGGTTGTAGCAACCCCTGCTATCAATACAAGCTGGGGAATGTAAGGACAGAGCACAGCATTACTGAAAAAAACTTAGGAGTATGGGTGGATGGTGGCTAGATGTGAGCCAGAAATGTGCCCTCGCAGCCCGGAAAACCAACTGTATCCTGGGCTGCAACCAAAGCAGCATGGTCAGCGTGGTGAGGAAGGTTATCCTGCCCCTCTGTGGTGGTGGGACCTCACCTGGAGTACTGTGTACAGATGTAGTGTCTCTAGTACAGGAGAGATATGGACCTGTTGGAGTGCATCCAGAGGAGGGCCACAAAAAATGCTTCACGGGATGGAACACCTCTCCTACGAGGACAGGCTGAGAGAGCTGGGGCTGTTCAGCATGGAGAAGGTTCTGGGGAGACCTGAGAGCAGATTTTCAGTATCCAAAGGAGGGCTGTAAGAAAGAAGGGACAGACTTTAGCAGAATCTGTTGTGATAGGCCAATGGGAAACAGTTTCAAACTAAAGGAGGGGAGATTTAGACAGGATATAAGGAAGAAGTTTTTTACAATAAAGATAGTAAGGCATTGGTACAGGTTGGCCAGAAAAGTGGTGGATGCCCCATCCCTGGAAACACCCAAGGTCAGACTGGCTGGGGCTCTGAGCACCTGATGGAGCTGTGGGTGTCCCTGTTCTTTGCAGGGGGTTAGGACCAGATGACCTTTAAGGGTCCCTTCCAAATCAAACAATTCTATGATGAATGTGAATGCAATTACAGAAGATGATCATTTATTTGAAGGACATGACTGATTTATTATATCTACTCAACGTTATTAATGATTATTACCTCCTTTTTTTGTTGAGAAAACAGGCAACGGGGATGGAAAGAATAGTTGGGGAAGACAGAAAAGGCCTGCTAGCTCAAAGCAATAACTAATGAAGTTGCTGCAGTATGGGGATAAAAAGTAATTGGTCACAGCTAATACCCTTGAATAGTTTTTCAACAAACATCAAGAACAGCTGTCCCTAATTCAAAGTCTCTTTTACAATGCAACTAATATACTCAAGCAAACAGAAATTTACTTTCTTTTCTAAGTAGATAACCTGAATCTAACTAGAAAAGCAAAGTTCAAGATGCAGAAGATTCTGCCAGCGGGAGAACAAGAGAAGAGAGAGAGTTACAAAGCCAGCTGAAGTGGCTGAAAGATTCCCAAAGTATTTACAGCAATTGAAGCAACTGAGCTTTATTCTTTGATCAATACAGACACTTAAAAACAACTTGCCCTTTAAGGAGCCTGCTTAAAAAGAAATAAAAACACAATAACACCACAGTTTGAAAAGAAAAACAAGAGTTTTCAGTAACGTTTCCACAAAGAAGCGGATACAAAAGGCAGTGACTCTTCCCACATAATCTTTTTGTTCATTGTTTCCAGTATCAGACTTCATTTTGCGCAAGTTTTAGTTCAACTTCCCATTTAGAACTAATCAGTCTTCAACAGCAGCAGCTACTGATGGAGGTTAGATTGAGTCATCTCCACTTGTCTGACAGTTTGCTGCCATCACCAGCAGCAGTGTTTCTTCCTTGCCTTCTCAGGACCTCCTAATCCCTCCCTGTTCCTTATGCTGAAGCTCACCCAACCCAACATAAGTTACTTGAGTTTGGGAACTTCACAGAAAGCTATCCCAGCAAAAGGAGAGGAACAAAGAGAAGGAGAGTTTCTCTTTTTTTCAATCTTTCTGCTAGGCTAGTAATATAAACCCGCTCTGGAGAGTCAGACAAAGCAAGAGAACAGTAGGGCTGCAAAAGCAAACAAGAGCGGAGGAGGAAAGACTGCTCCTTTGGCTGACTACAAACTGCTAAACCAGATCAGTTCCTTTCTTTCTGCAAGAACTTCTAGCTACAGCTCTAGCACCAACTGGACAAAATTAGAGGATAAATTAGATTCAAGCCAGGCCACACTTCCTTCATGAACCCCATCATCCCAAGCTGTCAAGCAGTCAGCCACCTGCCCAAACACATTAAGAACCATCACGAGTCCCAGTTTCCCTAGGTCTCCTTTGCCACGTATGATCTAGCAAGAGAGCAGCATAATGGGAAACAGAAGCCAGCATGAAGTGCCAGAAAAACATTAGGGTATGTTCTAGGGCTTGGAAGGCCCTTTTGTTACCTTGTACTAATGTGCTGTTCTCCCACAGTGCACTCCTACTGTAGTGACAGTTTCACTTGACACTAGCCTGCTTCCACTTCTTGACACATCAAGCCTGCTGGAGCTCAAAATGCATTTGGACAACGCTCTCAGAAACATGGTTTGATTTTTGGGTGGTCCTATGTGGAGCCAGGAGTTGGAACAGTTATCCTCATGGGACCCTACCAATTTGGGATATTCTGTCATTCTATGATTGTATGACTTCTCAAACCACATCCTTTTCCTGCTTTCGATGATCTACATTCACCCTCCTAATGAAACACCTTTCTCCTTCTATTACCACTTACGCATAGCACAGATTAGGAATTCAGGTTAAATTCAGGTGATGGGAAAAAATCAAAACAAACAAACTAAAAAAGCTATCACATCCTCAAGGAAACCTAAGAATAGAAAATTTCTAAACTCACACACTTCTCAACAATAAATGCAATAACAAAATGTGAATACCGTATTCAGCGGAGTAGTGAAAGAACAGCATCTTAGCAAGGCTGCATTTTGATGGGTTTAAGACTGGCTGCGAGCCACAGCTGCTTTTTCCTCCAGCAGGGTCTTGTAAACCAAATCACACTGCAAGCAACAGAATGGAGCAGCCTGAAATAGAACCAACCCATGTGAGAAGGTGCAAGTAGGTTGTGCTATGGCTATGATGCTGCTAGTGATCACTATAGAGATAGTGTTTGAATAGGCTGGACAAAAATTATTGCAAAAGTCAGTCTTGCAAGTTTTCTTCACCTCCCAGCTTGGAGTTCTTTCTATTTTCTTTTAAGACTGAGAAAGCCATAGGCTCAGAACTGTTTTAACAATGGAAATACAAACTAAAATAATACTCCTTTCTTCCTCCTTGCTTCATGAAGGACACGCAAAGAGAAAGAAAAGAAGGCTTCAGAGCAGCTTCAGTCACATGAAGAGGAGCAGTGAGACATATCCTTATATGCCGTGCAATAGACTCAATGTCAAGCCCTTGTGAAAGACAGAAGGGTACTGCTAAGAGATGCAAGAGCCGATTCTGTTTTGTACTTAGTAGTGCTGAACTCATCCTTGATCTGGCCTACTGCACTGAGACTGAGAGCCTATGGCTCAGGCTCACCTCGGCCCAATAACCTGCAACCTCTGAGATCAAAAATCCATTTTTCGACATGTAAAATTTATCAATCTATCTAGCTCAGAAAACCTACCCAACCTAGCAGAATTTGGCAGGGTTTACAAAGCAGAATCAAGCACCAGAAAGAAGAATGATCCAAGTCCAGTTTACCAGAATTTTTTCAGATGTGGACTTTCTCTTCACTTTCTGTTTATAATTCAAGAACTGCTCTGCAAGACTAAGTAAATCCTACAGGTAGCAATGTGCTCTTCCAAGTACAACTGAGAATGAAACCAATTCTTGTAAATCCTCAAGATTCCTTGAAAAAATATCTTGCTCATATCTGCTCTTAAACAAATATGAGCAAAAGCTATAGATTAAATTTTTCTTTAAATGTATTAGTGCAAAACTATCAAGAAAAAGATTCAGAGATAGCACCAGCAGTGCTAGTGTCGATACCTTCTGTTAGATTTTCCCTGACACTCCAAAGAGCAACTGACATCAAGGTTTGCTAATGAAGTTTCCTAAATTTTAGTTGTGCAGGTTGAAGTTTGCAACATAATGTAGAGGTGTTTCACATCTAATTTTCCTAAAAAACCAATAATAACAACTTAAGCCTCTGAACAAGAGTGGGAAGAAAGGCTGAATGAAAAGCACATTGCTCTCTGACAGTGAAGCTTTAGTGCTAGGGTGCTGTAGTACAGAAAGAGAACATTTTGGAAGGGGTTAAATTCCTACAGTGAGGACATGACTTCTGCATTTTCTCAGGAAAGGAGCTCCAGATTTTCAACGAGGATAACACCTGAAGGATGGTGGAGCTAGTGCATTCCAAGGCAAAACAGGTTTGCTCTGTAACCCAAAATCACTAAGAATTTAGGCACCGTCTTAAATGCAAGTAGGCTTTAAATACATTAGTTTAGGGAAAATCCTCTGCAAAAATATATAGGCACAGAAGTTGTTCTTTTCACTTGTTACCTTGCTAAATAAAAGGTAATATGGGAAAGGAAAGGAGTGGAGCCTGATTTGTTTGAATTGTTGACAAAACAAACCTTCAAGAAAAAAAAAAAAGAAAAAAAAGCCTTAATCCCAAAGAAGGTCTGGCTACCCAGTTCAGGGAATCAGCAAGGATAGTCATCTGGATGACTGGCCGCTTACTCTATTGAACTCTGCCCTATCTGTTGCCTGGCTGCTCAAAGCTGAATGGATTGAATTTAGGTGTCCTACTGAATGGGCGATAACAATGGGGAAAGAGAATCGCAGCAAATAATCCACTGGAAGGTTCCATCTTAAAAACTTTGCCTAGTGCTACATAATACACTAGAAGAATAAAATCCAGTCTTTAAAGTCATTTGTCTTAACTTTATTATCCTTTTTTTCCAGAAGATGTCTGTTTCCTTTGCTGCTTAGCATGTTAACTTGATAAGGCCAGACAGTCAGCTCAAGTACCTCTTTCAGTACTCCTGCATTCATTCCCAACCACGGTTCAAAAAGAGGACTACAGCATTAGGCAGTTAAATACAGAATATAAACAGCACCTAAGTGAATTCTGTACTGGCAGGCTCAGTTGAAGGAATTCCTAACTATCACACACTTTATGTTTTTAAGTGCTCATTAAACAAATTCGCTCTAAGAATTTAAGGTCAATCTCTGCTCTAAGCCCATGCTTTTATACTATCTCGGGTCTGCAGTCCTTTCTCTTTAACAGAAACATGCCGTTGACTTACAGAATACACATAAAACATAGCTTCTCTGATCAGAGTAGCAATCAACCAAAACAGTTCTGTTTTACTCTTCCTGAAAGATTCTCCACAAAAAGCTCCAAGCAATTTTTGTTTTTCTCTCAAGCTCATGCTAGAAGCACTTCTCTTTTCAGTTGCCTCTTTCCTTCCTTACTTTTAAACACACCCAACCACAAGCAGATCAAAACCTGCCAGCTTGTACTTGCATTCCAAGTGGTCTCAGAAGTATCTTCCCATGTTTCAATTATTGTTAAACAAAAGGGCATATCATTGTTCCCACTTTCAACCACAATGGAAAGCAACCGGCATACCCATCAGTCTCAAGGAGATTTTTACCTAGTCTTTAAGGATGTGAAAAGCAATAACCAACAATGGTAAGTTTTCCAAAGGGCAGCTTCCATCTAAAAGTCCAATAATGCAGAGTGCACTTGAAAGGATCAGGGCCTGGACGTGTAAAATCAGCACCCAAAATTGAGAGAAAGTTTTGACATTTTAACCTTAATCTTATTCTGTCAGTTTCCTCATCTAGAAGATGAAGGATGGAGCTCTGAGAGATCCTCACATGAAACACGGAGGCAGAAAGAAAGATAAGAAAGGATACTCACAAAATCCACACGATTGTGAACACTGGCAACAGCAGAGACAGCATTTACTTCTGTTGCACTGGTTCTGAAAGCAATAAAGAGGATGTTGAAGAACAGCAACATTGGCTCTAGCTGAGTACAAACAGCATTGCTACTGCTCTCCCAGAGCTATTTCATCTTGAATAGCCAAAAAAAATCATAAACATTGGAGACATTTCACAAATTAATTTTCAGTTTCATCAGTTTCTGCCTGGGCAGCATTATGAGGAAATGTAATGATAGTGATGGTAGGAGTTACGAAGGAAAAGAACAGAGGTCCATTCCTGAATAAATTTAACATAAAATAATAATAACATGAAATAATAAACTTGAAATAATCAAGTATTCCATGCAGACAAAAACTTTGCAACATGCAGAATAAAGGCATTGGGTTGGTTTATCTCTTTTCAGAAATTTAAAGAAAAATGTCAGTAGTGTGTCTACACAAAGACAACTAAATATATACATACATACATACATACATACATACATACATACATACATATATATATATATATATACATCCAAACTAAGGCTAACAGAAATTTCTAGGAAGACAATACCAGGGTCAACTGCCTGAAGGAGAAAGAAAAACATCAGGAACTGGTTAAGGGGATAAATGCAGGGATAAAAGGCAAAGATATTGGGTTGCCTCTTCCCTTCCTCACATGGGGTGTCCGTGTGAGATGAAATCAAAGGAAGAAAACTTCCTTGCAAGAAGTAAAGGCAAACAGGGATCTGCATTTCATGATCTTGCATCTCAGTTTCTCACCATATCTCTGACAGGATGACACTAGAGGGACACCGCTGAACAAAGCTGAACTAAGATCAATATTTAGAATTTAAACTTGAGTGCATTACTCCTGGAACTATTAGAAGTGCCTAGGCTCAAAATGGCTAAAAAGTTACTAGGAGCTGTGAAGTTTTAGCAGTGACAGCATTTAGGACAACTCAAAAAGACTTAAGGGAGAGGCTGGAAGGGGACTGTATTTCATGTTACAGAACAGAAGAGCAGCTGCAGCTACTTTGATGAGTGGAAGTCACCCATTTCCTTCGAGTTCAAATAAAATCTAGATATGAAAGTAGGATGAGTCCTGCTGTACCATTCTGATTCCTACTTGAAGAATACACTGTTTTTGTCAGAATATCATAGTCTTTAGCCAGTTTCAGAGATGCAAATACAAGACTGCCTTATTCCACCTCTGTTTCTTCTCTATGCTCACTACTGAAACTTCAGCAGGTACAAGAACCAGGAATCTGTTATTAGGCACCAGTAACAACTGCTGAAATGCAGTTGTTACTGGATAATATACCAGTCATTAATCCATACAAGAGACCACACCAGAGCTACCATGCCTCACGGAGACTCTAGCAGGCTGAGGCAGCAGCCCTTATTGCTGAATGCTTTGCAAGATATGAACCTATCTTGGTATCCACGCCTCAAGGCTGATGACTATTGTAGGAGTTGACTGAATACTGCCAGTTAATTCACTCTCCTCCAAATGTTAAACTAGGTTTTTTTAGTGTGTTCTGCACTGAAATAAGAGCCTGTAATTTTGAAGCAGGTAGATTTCTATACGACATATTTGTGACATTCAAATTATTCCTGCCAATGCCTTTTGCAGTCTTGGAAGAAAGAAAAGGCCAGCACAATGAAGGATGCTTTTGTGTAATTTACATTGTTAGTTTCTGGTTGATATTTAAACTATTTCTTGCACATGCACTGTATATTCTGCCTCACTGACCAGCAAATTGCATTCAGGATCTAATTTATTAAATGGTTTCTCCTGTCAGGAGAATGTTCTTACTGTAATAGTGATATTTTATCCTGTCAAGAAAATGATTACGCTAAAACATCTTAGTAAATACCATAAACTACCCAATAACATCAAAAATTGAAGATGTACAAAGGCTATCCAATTACTCAGGAAACTTCTAAATTTTCAGGTAACAGAACTCATTTTCTTCTTGAATGAGTAATCAAAGAAATATCATCTTCTTTTATGGTATAAGGTACAGCCTAAGGACAGGAGCATAGAATGGTCTATTACATTTTCTTTACTAGTATTAGAAAATCATTTTCAAAATTATTTCTCTGTTTTTTGTTTTTTGGTTTGTTTTTTTTTTTTTTCTGGGAAAGAAACCTACTTTCTAGATTTTTTTATGTCCTGTCTCCAAATTCTTAGCTGCATGGAACTGTCTCTGGGTGGAAGGAGTCAGTCTCTGTGAGAAGTTCTGCCCTTGCTGAAGTCACTGTATGTCCTGCCATTAAATTCAACAGGGCCAGGAACTCTACTGCTGTACGGGATTAACTACAGGAAAATTATTATTCAACACCAAGAATCATCACAAGACTTCATTGATGAGACTTTGCTTGTGCTGTGTGTCAAAAATAACCAAAGCAGAGTGAGTGCAAACAGCATAGCCAGGATACAATCATCTAAATATCCTGAAGCCTGTTAGCTGAGCTCACTATGGTTTTATATCACCATAAGAAGTTTAGGTTTGAAGGCTTCTTGTTGACTAATTCTGTGCCTCATGGAAACTAAAATAATCTATGCATTGCTAGAGGTGAGCTAGGAGCAGTCTCAGCATTGCCAGCTATCTTCGTCTTAGCTGCACCCACTTGCCAAGGTCCTCTCATGTCACAGGGGGAGGATCAAGTGCGGAGCACCACAGTGCCTAACTCCACTCTCATTAGTAAAACAACCTTGATTAAACATGGGATAGACGACTGACATTTATGAGGGCTGCTCCAAAAGTAATGCCCCCTATTTTATTGTGTTAATCAGCGACATCAGAGGCGAAAGTTGGTGTTATGGCAGTAGACGCTGAACCTTCCTGCCAATACTCTGTCACATTTTGTTGCTGTGTGACAGATGGCCATTCTGCCAAAATGGCATCTGACATGGAAGTGTGTATGAAGCAAAGGTGTGTCACTGAATTCCTCCACACAGAAAACATTCCATCTATTGAAATTCATTGACACTTGCTGATCATTTATAGAGACCAAACAGTGAATACAGCGAGGCAGTGGGTGATGTGTTTCAGCCATGATGACAGAGACAGTGGATCATCTCCACTGGTGCAGGTTATTACTAGTGCAGCCTGCAAGCTCTTGTTCATCACTGGCAAAAACACATAGCTAATGGTGGTGGCTATGTTGAAAAAGAGTGTTTTCTAGCTAAGAATTGACTCTATCCAATAGTGTTATTTTGTTCTTTGTATCTGCGGTAGTTCCATTGAAATAGGTAGAAGGCATTACTTCTGGAGTAACCTACATAGAATCAGACACATATCAGCTTAAACAAAACATTTCCCCACCGAAGTCACAATTCCTAGCTTCAGGGAAACACACAGTTTTACTGTGACATAGCATGCATCTGGAGTTGCCTATTATTTCCCGAGTTGCATTTTTGGGAAGAAAAAAGGCACATACTTGGCTAATAGATCTAATTCTCTCCTGATTATTACTTATATTTCTTTTGATTTTGATTTAGTTCCTTCAAATTTTGTACCAGTTTAGGTTACTAGGACTATTTATACTCTCGTAATTGGAAAGTATTTACAACACAGTGTAAATACTTTCCTTGTTCTAGAATATGAGATGATTAATCTTCACAAATGTTTTTTTAAATGACTTTCTAAACTGTGAGAGTTTGCTTGCTGTCTATAAGGGATCATAAAGTATTCCGTATAGTTTGTAATCCTTAGATTTCTCTGAAGCAAAGCCTAAGGCATGTTCTGTAATAAAATTCCAGTGGATAAGAAGATAATAGTCATGAATAGTAAGTAAGAACCTGCCCAAAGTCTAGCACTTCCTGGCTTTTATTTCTTCTCCTAGTAATAAATTTGAAGTTCTTTGGTACATTTACAACTACAGTAACTGACTGTTTTTCATCCAACAGGTCATGTTCTCAGAAGTATTATGAAGAGCAGTGATACAGAGATACTGAACATTTTATTTCTTATTATGAGAAATAAAATTTTGCTCCCGAACACTTGGAAGCAACTTTTCATCTCCTGCATTCATCATTATCCAACAGCACCTGAAGCTGCAGATAGATGAGGAAGAAGGACAATGCAAAAAACATTCACCTAGATGTTTGCCAAAGCTTTTTTAGGATGGCAACTGGTCTCCTGTCATCATTTCATCTTCTACCTATTGTCCAAATACAGTGGAGTGGAAGTCTTGAAAGCGTGCAGATAAATAGGCATGAGAAGGAGGTGCGTTATTTTCTGAATACTGTTTGCCTTTTATCACCCAGCCTCCAAAATGAAGGATTACAGCACCAGATGAACCCAGTTTCGGGACTAAATGCAATAAGCAAGGGAGTAAAAAGAGTGTACAGAGAGTGTACTTCCAAATAAATCTGTGAATCTACACGTCTACGAGATTAGCATTGTATTAACGATCCCTCAAACAACCTTCTCACACTTTGTTCTTCGAGTGGATTAAAGAAAATAAATATTCCATGTTCATAATATGCTTTGAATTGGATATGTTAAAATTTGTCATACATGAAAAGAACACAGTTATTAATAAATACATTACGTTAAGCTAGGTTACTGGAGTAAAGTCTACCAAGAAGTGCTAGGAGTCCAAAGGCTATACATTCATAAGTCAAAAGCATGAAAATAATAGAAGTAGTTCTTCACCAGTTTCAGAAAGCCTACAAGCATATGTGCTCTCACCGTGGTTAGTACTGCCTGTACTGCCCTGGATCAAAATAATCAAATCACGTTACACAAGAAGAACTAACAAATACTTCCTCTGCTATGACTTTTATTATCCACCATTGCAGATATTCAAAGCATATATACTTGAGGCATCGGAAATGACCAATTTGGTCCAACTGTTTGAAACAGAGATCACATAACTGAAGCTAGCCTGGAGTCTACTTAAAATATGTCTTTAAGATGGCAGAGGGGCAGAATTGTGGAATTTCAGCAAGACAAGTGCTAAATGAAGGACAGTGCCAGCAAGTTGATGGAATGTAATTAGAATTTCAAGGTCCTAAGATTAGTTCCTCTCTTCATGTCTTACTCATTCCTCACCAGCTTTAAACAGTGAGAACCTATGGGATAAAATTAACTACTGTGGGTGATTTTAAGAGATTCTCTTTCCAGCTTAGCTACTCTTCTTCTGGAATAGTTTTTTTTCTTCCACTGTAAGGTGCTCAGATTCAGCATCTCTAGGACTCAATCTCATTGACTACCTAACGATCCTAAAGAAAGCTCGTAGAATTTCAGGACAGACTGATGTGGACAGTAACATCATTACAGGTGATTATCTGCAGTTTGAGAAACCTCTCAAATAATAGATCTGGGCAGGCAGACAGAAGGAAAAGTTTAGAAAAAAAAGGTGGCATAACTTCCTGATTTACTGGGTTCTGAGTTCCCTTCTCTGTGTTTTCTCCCATATAACATTTGGGAATGTTTGGGAGAATCATATCATATCAGATATGATCCACAACTACACATATCCCTATTATATTTTTTCTCCAGATTTACTTTCTTAGTTATTCTTAGAATGTATCTCTAACACTCCTATATGTAGCAAAAAGGATAAAGGTTAGAAAGATGGCATAGAACAAATAGCTTAGTGTTACTATAAAAAAGTCCTAATATTGAATGTGGGCAGAACAATGAGAAAAAAAAAAGAGACATTCTAATAATCCTACTTACATATTTCTTCAACATTTGGTCAGTCTTTGTGTGTGTAGGCTCCTCAAGAAATGAACCTGTCTTTACCTTACAACTTCCATGATATTTTGAACAGCTGCAGATTTGATCTAAAGAGATTAAAAATAGGAAAGAGAGTACTCTGTGTATTGCAATTAAGAGAAAAGCCAGACACAGAACCCAGCTTGAAAGTAGTGTCCATACCATTCCACTTCTTGTTTTAGTGAACATATTTCCTGACATTTAGGAAAGCTCTGGCATTCAAAAGGAAAAAAACTTTGAAAGTTACCTGGATGTCCCAATTCTAATCCATTCTTTAAGTAATTTCAATGTTTATAACTGATGCAATCATTGAGTTTATGTAATAATATCTTCATAACATCCTGTGAGGCCCGCAAGCTGCAGTGAACCAGTGAATGTGGATACATTCTCAGCAATATGCTCATAGCAGAATAGGTATGAAGTAACAAGACTGATCCTTAGAATTAAAGCATACCCAACTCAAGATTGTTTTTAGTTAAACCTCAAAAATTGTTCTTTGTCCATGTTTTAAAACTCTGGATATGCTAACTCCTAATTGTTTCTTCTAAAGGAACAGTAACTTATCGCGATTCCTCTCTAGCAAACAGTAATTTTCTTCTGAAATGTATTGTGTATCCATCTTTGTGCCAAAAAGTCATTCTTTCAGATTGCTGAAGAAGTCTCTCAAAAACTCCTTAAGCTATCATCATATGAAGAAAGAGTCGACTTCTATTAGGTAGAGCACCCAAAAACTGTTTAATAAGCTTTTTAAGAGTCTCTTAAGAGACCTTAATGATTTGCTTTAATGGCAATAGGCAGACAAAAAGTACCTGGCTCTTTTTTTTACCTTGTCTTGCTATTTCTTCAAGTGTTCTTGTAGCTGAGTGCAGCTCATTAGTCACTGCTTCCAACATATACTGTCTTTGTCCTTCTCTATTTCATAGTCTGCAGATATTTGTTCTGTTCTCAAACTGACCACCTTTCCAGATACTTTTTCTTTAGACCTCCACAAGCCTTCCAAAAATACCTGGGGATCTTCTGTGAAGGAAGCTTCACTAAAGTAAAGACTCACATATTCTACACAACTTTCCCCTTTTGTTTCTCTCAACAGCACAGAGCGAAAGGGCAGTTCAAACCTGCCCAAATGCTAACACGAAATAGATATCAGAAACAGACTTTTTTTGAAAAA
Source organism: Pavo muticus (assembly GCA_016647715.1). NCBI lineage: Eukaryota > Metazoa > Chordata > Aves > Galliformes > Phasianidae > Pavo > Pavo muticus. The sequence continues at coordinate 4,438,360 of JACDJE010000028.1, read as the reverse complement.
CACATGCTGATCTGTATGCCATATTTTGCTGAAGCACTTAAAATCCTCCAGTTGGATGAAATTTATACTGCAGAATTAAATGGAAAGCACTGTACCCCGTGCTAAAAAGGAAGATACAACATTCTACATTTGAAGACTCCCTATAAATCCTAAAGGAAATGGCAATTTAAATTAGAGATCCATGCCAAACCATTCTATGATCCTATGCTTGCGCATTTCTGGAACCTTCATTGCACAGATCTACTGTGTCATTTTTGGCTGGTGTTATATCATTCAGTCATGCAGCTGTTGCTCAGGAGTGCAGCCAACCAAAGCAGGCTCTGCTAGTTTCAGTCTTGTCCTTGGAGGAAATGGAGTTTTAGTTCCGTGCTTTTTTTTCCCCCTCTTTTGCGGAAGTTTGTAGAAGTAGACCTTGGGAAATATTTTGGATGCCTTTAGGAAAATATTATTGTTCTTTTCAGTATTCTGCATGGTCAGTATAGCCTCATCTCTCTCAACAGTACAAAATCACATCAAGGCATTATTTCTTGGGCTATGGAAATGGTCACAATAGAATAATACCAAGTTCACTCAGAAAAAAACTGCAGTCACTTTTCCTGCTTACTACACAGTGTATATTACTTTTATTTTCTAAGAGAAAGGTTGTGACTGTGTTGTCTTTTTTGCTAAATGTTTTTATGGCAGCTAAATACAGCAGTATTCTCATAGGAAGACACTCCCTCTCCCTTTCCTTACAAGTTGTACATCTCCAAAATGGATAAAAAATCCTTTTATATTTCATTACCTTTTGACTTTTTGTTTCACAAGGTAAAAAAAGAAAGTTCTTCTCATGCCTGAGGCAAGGAGAGCATCTGTACTTTGTGCTCTTCATGGCAGAATTAGCTTCAGGTCCCTCCAGCATCATCCAATATTCCCATAACTTAGTAGTCAGGAAATACCTGGGTGCTAAAGCTCAGCAATAAGAGAAAGTGACCTGCTGTTGAACTTGAGAACAGCAAGTACTGTCCCTTAGCATAGTAGCAGTTTGATGTATCATAAATTAATGCTATTTTTTCTTACAACAGTGTAAAAAGAACATTTTGCTTTCCTTCTCTGCTAAATAATGTAGGTCTTCACAGTGACGCTAGCCAAATGATAGTTGTCAGAAGAGGTAAATAAGAATTCTCTACCTTTACTTGGTGTCACTGGTTGTTTGATGAAGCCAGCTGCTGCTACATCTTCCCTTTACCATATTTCTTGAGGTAAAGTCACTTTATCTCACCTACTAATTTTAAATTTCCTGTCCTGCATAGTCAATGCTTTTTCAAGAGTACAGTGCCCATCTTCTCCAGCCAATGTTTTTCCAACGTATTGTGAATCATGTAGTTAAAAAAGATAGGTACCTGATGACAGTGCTACAGTTTGCTGTCCTACTTATGGCTCAAGTCAGGGAATGAAAGTAATATTGAAATATATATAGTGCAATAAGGGAATTCTAGTCTCATTCAACAGCAAACACCTTTCGTTATTTACACAAACCTTTAGTGTACTTGTGGATATACCAAGTGAATGGCAAGTCAACAAAGGAATTATTTTCCTTCTGAGATGCCACTGATTACGCTGACCTGGAGCAGCTGGGGAGGATGTTTCCTCTAGGGACATTTCACCAGCTGGAAATTGCTGCACAAGAACATACTAGTTACAGTGAGGAGCCTGGGTACATAATGCTTCAAAGAGAGCATTATGTCTCCCTAGAACCTCTTCTTTCAGCGCAAAACAAACAAATATATGAACAAACAAAAACAACCATGGATGCTCTGCCAGCACTACTCTATCACTACCTTAGCTAGAGTTTACCTTCTCAGGCAGCAGTGGGGAGAGAAATACTGCTTTAGATTTATAAAGGAGATACTACTGTTTTTTCTGAGAGGAGTTGTTGACTCTAATCACATCCACTGAGATTTCAGTCTCAGAGTCAGCATGTTTGGCGATCTGTTACATGGACAAAAAGACCTGCTGTGGTAGCCCACAGCTGAGCCCACTCATGCACTTTAAGAACCAGTCTGAAGTAGAGTTGTTAATAATTGTTGAGAGATGATTATGAATATCTTTTACGTTTCTATGGATGTGTTTATTCTGCATCAGTACAAAGCTGGAGCACAAGATTTTAAATCCATCTGTTACTTTACCTGAACATAACTCACAGCTGAGTATCACCACTTACCTCATTATTAGCTAAGCCACTAGACTTCATAACCACACAGCAGGTAGGTTGCACGCAGTGTCTTTACCACTACTAAGGAGCGCTATTTCATCTGAAAGCCAATTTCATCCAATGACCCAGAAACATGCTCCACACATGCTGAAGCTGCTGAGAAGGGCACAAAAGCTCCTTTATCATCTCCTATTAAATCAGTGCTAGTGGATTTGACCAGAGGCAACAATAAAAACAAGTGTCCCCCAAGAAAGAGGGGACAAAAGGTTATTTCCTTTGGTAGCACAGAGGAATGTAGCAATGGAAAATGTAGCCATGGAAGTCACTGTGATGATTCCCCTCTCTGCAAATAAAGAGGGAGTTGAATACTCTTACCTTTCTTAGCTGAAAGCCTAGCCTCTTGCCAATAACATCACATAGGAGGATAACCTGCCTCTGTCTTCTCAGCTTCTTCTCTAGGCTGTTTCCACTCTTCTTTCTCCCCCTCCATAGAGACATCCAGAATAAAATATTAATAAGCACTCTTCAGAACAAGACTGGCTGCAAGTGGAATCTAGGGATAAGCAAATATCAAGAAGGTTACAACTGCATGTATCTCTTGGATATTTCTTGACTTCTGAAAGGAAGAAAAGCTGGTTTAAGTTAGGAAAACTTTTCAAGGAGTAGTGACTTCTCTTTTTAACAAGCTGCAACATAGCCTACTTGTGACTATGAGTGCGAATATCATTTCAGCTGGATTTTAACAAGGACAATAAAAAGTCCTATATACTAGACATAAAACTACATATGATAGTCCAAAATAGTTATTTTTTCATTGAAATAATTGAAAATGGCTGTTAAGACACAGATTCAATGTAGCGTCAAGATTTCAATATTGTTAAAATTGCGTCTCCGCAGAGGAAACAGTCAGTTACGTGGTTCAAATACTGCTTCCACAGCCATTACTACTAATCAGAGGCAATCCACTGATATTTTGATAGCATCATCCTTCTTAAACACATGTGATAGCAATCAATATCAAAAATTATGAGGTAGCCATACCCCAATGGTACGTGAAAGAGCATCCTTGTATATCACCTGTGCTGCCTTCCATGACTTAGCTGAATTCTCTTCATTACTACCCAGTCATACTGTCTTTTCAACTGTCCTCCTGGTCAGAGGATACCATTATTATTACTGATGATACATCACTCCAAAAGTGGGGAAGGTGGCAGGAGAGGTTGTGATCAGGTAGAAATTCTGTACCATAAGGAGAATGTCTCCAGTGCCCCCAGTCCTACCTCATGGTGTAACCTCCATCCCAGAATAAAGTCTCTAGGAAGAATCTCAAACTCCTACTGAGACTTTCCAACCTTCCATCGTCTACTGTGAAACAATACTGAAATCTGCCTAGTGATACTGTGACACCATCTATCATGAAAAAATGTAAGTTTTACCCGTTATAACTACTACTGATGGTGCTCAAGGCAGTAAGCACAGGAAAAATCTGAATGATCCACGTCTTGTAACTCCAGGAATTATATTATTTCAAGTCCCATTACCTTGCACATCCCTTAGCTGCTCTGTGCACTTCCATAACATATGCTGAATGATGGATTAACTCTCTCCTAACTCCAGCCTGAGATACATAATGGGTGCGCTGGATCCAGACAGGCTATCATGGTTCCCTTTCATTTAGAGCATCGTGTGTTATCCAGTTACAGTCAAACTGCTAACAACCGTAACTGCTGTAGAACTGACACTTGTGAAAAAGACATACAATTCTACTTCAGACACTTTTTCAATTCTGAATCTTTCACTTAGTTCTCCCTACTGAGTGTATAAATACTGATATTTGACTGAGACTCTACAGTGGTTACAGAAGCAGCAATTTATTTCAGCTACTTGACATGAGCTTTCGAGGACTGAATGTAAGAGTACTACCAACAGTGATCTTTTTATGGTCTGTTCCTAACTCTGATTCTGTTCCCTGTTAAGGCGCCTCTTTGGTTAACCAGCTGGTTTTGAGAAGCCACACCACAGAAACAAAATGATAGAAAAGGAGAAGCACCTGCAAGAGATAGAATCACAAAATAGTTGAGGCTGGACCATGCTCTTTATGCTCCCTTTCTATTTTTGTTTTTCCGCAGGAGATCCTTGTTCATACATGCTGGCCTCCTGCCACCTTTGCTTGATTTCCTGCACAAGTGGATGGACCATTTTAGATGATCTTTTAAACTCAGCCAGCTCTCCTGAGCCATTCTTGTAGCCAAGATCTTATCCTATGAGAGTCTGCCAAGCAGATCCCCACATCAGGCCAAAATCTCCTCTTCCGAAGAGTGGAGCTGTGATCCTTTTATTTGCCTTGTTCCCTCCTCTTAGGATTTTGAGCTCTACCATTTTATGGTCAATTTGGCACTGTATCTGCAGCAAAATTACACCCCAATTATAGGTGGCAGCTACAAAATTCAGTGTCATTTAAAATAACTATTACAATGACTAAAATAAAGTGGTCTGAAGGAATCAGTTGACAAAACTGAGATATTTAGTGCACCTTCAATATTACAGTACTATTGAAATCCAGTACTCCCCAGATTTCCAAATACAAGCAGCAAATTTTTTTTGGTGTGAGGAGATGTCACAGTCAAAGCAGGAACAGCTGATAAAACTTGGTTGTGTTGATCTCCCAGGTGGGAAGCGAGGACAGATTAGGAATGATCTCCATTGTGAAATACTGCGTTCTTCTTGCTTCACTCTTCAGTTCTCTTATACTAAAACTGAGGATTTTGTCCCTGGGTTTATATCATACAAAGCTTGCTTAAGTAGAACCCCCATATGCCTACAAGCAGAATAGCTACTTAATTCCTGCAGCAGCGCTTCTTGATGGGGCTTTTTGTATTTCCTGCAGGATCTGCCTGGCAGTTAACATAAGTAATTGTGAACAATTTCCTATATCCTTACATTGAAAAATCTCCCTGCATTAAAATGTTATGCTCTTCAGTGTCATGCTGACAGCTTCCTTGCTCTCACACACATATATACATGTTTTTAATATGAAAAATGCTGAAATAGGAAAATTGAGGTAGCTGTTTGGTGGCTACAAGGGTCTTCAACTACAACATTCTGTTCTAATCTACTTAGTTCAAATTTTTATTAAGCAACCTAGATATAATACCATCCTTGAGAACTAGCAGGAGGGAAAAAGGAGTGAAATTTGATTTTACTTGATATACTAAAAGTACATTTGCTTTGTGATCAACAAAAGGTCAGGAACATCTTGTTATTGCAAGAAATTGCATCAATTACAATCTTTCCAATCTCTCTCTGCAAAAGTAACAAGCACACAAGTTACCTGCAGCCTCCAGGCTGAGTTCATTGTTTTATTCCGGGATTTTCCTTTGAGGGAAAAAAAAGGTTATTATTTGATAATTTGACAGGCTGCACAAATGGCCATACTTCTAAAGACATCTGAAAGACAACTTACCCTGAAATATAATACTCCATCATGCATAAAAGTTATGTTCCTTGGGAGAACACTACTGACTTCTGCTCCTTCTTTTCCTTCATCATTCATATTGACAAAGAGAAAACCATGGCATCGTATTTCATGAAAAGATATTTTTCAGTATTGCCCAATTAACTAGAAAATATGCCTGAATTTTTGTTCCAAAACACTTCTGGTCCAAGAAAATATTTAGACTATAAAACTAAGATTGTTCTTTTTGAATTGCTCACAATAAACATGAGTCAGCAACACATAAAAAGATGTTCTGTTATCACATTAAAATTATATGCAATGGAATATCAGTAGGAAAAGGATGTAATATAAGGCAAATGAATGCTTATCAGGTAGTTTTGCAGGAGTAGAGTAATACATTATTGTGGTTACGCTCAGTTTCTGTTTCAATCCTCACGGTGTTAGCTGCTTGAGAGGTGCAGGTTTCCAAAATAAAATTTATTCCTTGCTTATCATTTTATCTTTAAATCAAAAACTGCATTTAAAAATCTTTGTTGTTGTTTTTGTTAAAAAGTAACAGTGATGTTAGCTTTAAGGAGTTCTGCTGGAAGTGTACTAAGCGTCTTTGAATCATCAGTAAACCTCTCTCTTCTGACAGCACTCTACTGACTGGTCCTAATGCTTTTGTGTGCGATATCTGCAGCTTCTGTGTCTGTACAGTGAACAAGATCTCTGGTTACGTCATTTCTAGCCGCTGCTCCTGTTCTCATGGAAACAGGTGTCAGAAGTAGGTACTTAAAACTAATCACAGTTTCATTTAAAGTGTCCATGGTTTCATGATTAGGTATAGGCATGAGCGTCCCTCTTTTTTTTTTCATATGATCTTCAGTAGATGTTTTCACTACCATCAATTATTTGCTATTCTTTTGGCGCAATCACCAGAGTGAATGCTAACAAGTTCCAATCTGCGCGTTTGTTTGCCATGCTTGGTACAGTTTCCAGGTAACAAAGTGCCAATTCTTATCATAGCTGTTTTATAACTGATGTAGTGGGAATCTGCTAACACTATTGTAATTATTTTGAAATTTCAATCTATTTTAGCACATGAATTCAAAATCCAATCAGTCACTCCCAGTTATTTCCTAGCTGCTTTCTCAGATAAAGTTGATCAGTGTGTTTTTGGCCTGAAAAGCCATACTAGTCTCTCAGCTTACAAAAGCTCTCAGTTTCAAAACTAAATCTGCAGGAGAGGACATAATCAACTTCACTTGAAGGTGATATCTCCTCTGCCAAAAGAACGAACCAGGATTTCATGCAGACACCATTATCTGCCTACTGTTACCACAAAACCTATCAGATCACACAATTCTGCCTCACAAGATACAAGAAGTGTAAGACCCACGGGAAAATGGCAGAGACATGGGTATGATGATGGCAGTACTAACTAAACAAGGAACCATAACATCTTGTTAATTGCAGGCTCTAGAGCTGTCTTTCACAAATATAAATATCTGGCCCAGATGGTAATACCCTTACTTACACTGAGTAGCACTTTCCAAAACAACCTGAACGGTCAGAGGGTCAGAGGAGAGAAGTACTACTGGGCTAATTGGTTTACTACAGTATAAAAGATAATAGAGTCCATGGAAATTTGCAGTCAAGATTCAAACCTTGCTGACAGCGTAGGCCATTTATCAGATTTGGACAGCTAAATGCAGATAGAAAAACACAAGTTTAATCTTCTTTTTTTTGCTCAAGCATGAGCCAGTCCATTATGTAACCATATACACAGTGGGCAATCAATACACAATCTATCACACCAAGAAGTAAAATAGTTAATATCTTGCTCAGACAAACTTTCTGCAGATGCTGGATGAAGGCTGCAAAGTTAACATAATTAAAATGAACTGCCTTCAGTAAAAGAACTAATTGCCTCTCTTTCAATAATCACACGTTTATTTCTCATGAATTGCATACCTTATTGGTGGCTTTTCTATAGTGAATGCAGGGCTCCACCCCCTGAGGTTCAGGTTTGGCCCTGGGCTCTGAGCTACCAGCGTAGCTGAGTAAATGCTCCCCAAGCCTGTGTGGCCTCCAGAGCACCTCAAGAACAGCCTGAACCTGTTCCCTCAGCCCTGTGTGGTCTCATCGGGGGTGGCCTTTAGCATCCATCTCCCATTTCCAAGTTGCCATGTCTCTCTCTCAAACCTGACCAAACTTCAAGTCACCCATGCCATGTCCCTGCAGTTCCCTCTCCTTATCCTGGATCTGTGGCCACTGAAACAGCCCTATGAAAACCACAGCAATTAGCTCACTTTGCAGTAAGTCCCTTCTGAGCCCCAGTCTGTGAGGTGTGAGAATACACTTGCTGGGCAGGGAGGCTGTCAGAGCACTAGGCTCTGATGAGAACCACCTTGAGCATAGACATTGCCCAGGCTATGTTGTATGCAAATCTATCACCAGTCCTATCTCCAGCTCTGCCTCTTGGGTGGATCTTGGAGCTATGCCACAGGTTTCCTGCATGACCCCATAGATGTAAATTGTAGATTTGCCTCCCAGTCTGTCTCTGCCTGTCCCCTAAATAGATTTTGGACTCAAATAGTCTATGGCCCTGTCTCCATTTACTCCTGACTGGAATCCCTGTTTGAGCCCTGGATCTGGTTCATCATTTGCACGGTCTGGGACTCTGGATGGATGTTAACAGCATCCAGCTCTGCTCACTATAATCAGATGGGATGGGACATGGTCACCTATCAGTGAAGGCACTGCCCAGATTGTGGCCACCCTTGGCTCCTGGCTCACCCTCCTTTAGGGAGCAGAAAGACTTCGCTGCACGCTGGCAACAACTATGTAACCAAAAAATATCTAAGCTAGTCTTAACTTTCCTTTTTTCTTTATCCTGTCTTGTAAAAAAAACAGAAGAGAATGAATAAAATGTTAGCATCTTGTTTCTTTTGTTAATAATAACAGGGAATACATATGATTCTGTTTTATAACAGAGATTCTTGCCTTCAGATGAAGTATGCACCCTGCTTTTTAGACTTTGTACAAAGCAAAGGGTCAAAGGAACCAAACTAATTTGTAGGCTGAAACCTAAAGATTAGAAAGACAAAAAGAAAGCTTTTGTCTTTGGTGGACAAGCAGGAGCTCAGTAGCATGCACTTATGTTCAATTCTTTCCCTACCTGTGTGACCTTTAGCTACCTGCCTAAACGAGGTCTTTTTTTTTTTTACTAAATGAGACAAATACACCTAGCTTTTGCAAAATAAGGCCACAAGGAGAGCCTAATGTTAATGCCTGTTTTACATTATCTTTTTCCTGTGCAGCGGCTGTAAAAGATGTATGGCATTATCTTCTCTGTTACGAGAGCTCCCCTTAGCGTCAAATGTGAAAGCAACAGCTTTAAATGCACAGTTCGTGGTCACGCTACACTGCATCCAGCCTGTGTTCTGTCTTTCAGATGCAGGACACACGAGCTAAAAGCATACAGAGGAGTATATTTACTACATGCTGTAGTGAAAATGCATTACTAAGATACACAGATGGAAATGCATGTACCCTACTCCAAAAGCAAAGGCATGTCACATAGCCAGAAAATCACTCTTCCTCTTCTGAGTCTTCTCATCTTACACCAGGTGCAGGAACCTGCTTTGCCTTATAATATTTTGGATTTTACTAAATTTATTCCAGGAATGTTTTTTATACCAGTACAAATAGGAGAATACACAGCTGGTTAAAGACCATAAGTACTAATAAAACAAACTTGAGGGGTGGGTCTGTGCTTAACTTATAAGCCCATTGATCTAATAAGTTTCCCCTTTTCTTTGGCTGGTACAGAGGACTGTCCAACAAACCCACGGGATATCTAGTTTATCCAAGACGGACTTGTTTTCTAAATTGCCACTTGCAGGGTATGACACCACCAATAAAATCTTGAAAAGTCAGGGAAGAAGATGATACAGGAGAATTCACATTACTTTCCTTTTCTAGATGGACTCATTCCATGTAGAGCAGGGAGCATGAAATGGTTAGTGCTGCTGTGAAGGCCTCAGGCAAAATGCTGTCTGGCTTAGCTAGCTCTGTGCCTGAAGTTCAGAGGAGCACGTGCTCCACTGGGAACTCTGCTACTATGTGAGCAGGTTCAGTGTGTGCTTTTGCTGCTGTTTGTCATGAGAGAGTGAGGATTTTGTAGAAAAACACTGAGAGAGTGAGCTTGTGACATGCATTACATGCAGCTTAAAACATCCCTTCTGTTCTGTGCAGATTTTCATCTTGCTCTCACCTTCACCATTACTGAATGGAGTATCTACTATATCTGGTCTACAGAGTGGGACATATTCATTAAGTCTAAAAACAGGTCAGAAGTGATTGATTTTGGCTGGCTCCTTACCTTTCAGTGGGCTCAGCTCATAAGGAACAGCATGCCTGTGGACATAGCTGACTCATAACCCAATCTACACCTCAGAATAATATTTTAACAGTTCTTTGTATAATTCATATTTCTACACCACTAGGGAAAGAAGCACTGATCTCTACCCTTGCAGTGTGAGAAGCATTTCCTTTGGACTTCTGCTATAGTCAAAATACTTCTCACTACATAAGAAAAGTTTAAAATACTTCTTCAAAGCTAATTAAGAACAGACATTCTCTTTGTACCCAGAACACTTTGAAAAAATTACAAAAAGCCCTTAGTAATTTATTTTTCTATAGTTCTCTATTTGCCTTGGCTGGCTTCTCCTCTTACCGTTTGTTTGCTTTTATGTCACAGGGTCAAGCACCTACATTGTGACGTTTGTATCACTGTGCCATGGGTATTGCATCACCTGTGATAAGAGAAGTCATTGACGTAGTCATAGAACAAATGGCAAGATTCTCACTGACTTTGGTGGGCTGGGATTTCAGAGTGCATGCCACCGCAATACCACAGCAGGATCAGCTCTACACCATGACGCTGTGTGGGGTGCCATTGCACTGTGACACTAGAACAAAAAACATTATCTTGTTCAGATCCAGTCTGAATGGCATAATGGGTTTCAGTATGAGTACCCTTTGTATCACACAACCTTCTATTTGCTGGGTTCTTAATCCTGCTGTAAAGAAACATTTGAGATCTACTAATTTTGTGACTTCAGCCCTGTAATGAGAGGTGTTTTTTGCTTGTGTGTTCAGGAAAATATTTCTTCCTTCCATTATAAACGTGAGCTCTCACTGGCTACTTAGCGTGTATACAAAGTCTTCAGTAAATTCTAGACTAAAAAGTAATCAGATGGGGTTGGTGTTACCCTCTCTCCTTGCTGTACAATCATGTCTTTTCCAACCTAAATGATTCTCCTACTCTGATTCTCAAGAAGTCCCTTCCAGTCTCGACTATTGTCACAACAGCATAGAGAATAACTTGACCCAGAGTCCAAGGCTCAGAAGAAGGTATTAGCAAAGCCTGCTAAAATAAGGTCAGGAACCACTGCTACAAAGAGATTATGACATAAATGCTTCAGATGTTCTCAACTGAAGCTTCAGGAAATAGATTTTTTCTGAAGGAACTACAGTGCAACCAAATTCCTAATATATAACAGCCATCCCTTCATACATAGTGTGAAGGACTCTAGAGCTCACCCTGTGTTTCTTAGAAAGTATCAAGTAGGCATGGACACCTGAACTATGCCCACATTTTCTAATTTCTTCACATATGAAGGCAGTCCACCTTAGGAGCATAGCTGAATGAAGCACTGTAGAAACAGGCTACCAGTTTGATACAAGTTCATGTACGTATGTTTTTCCTGCCACCCTGGAGTATCCTGACTGATTAATGAAGGGACATGCGGTTGGTAACTAAAAGATCTGCTCCCATGAAACTTGAAAAATATTATTTGATACAGCTTAACTTTTAAATTAAAGAAAGCCCAAAGCCAAAGGTAGCAGTGATTAGATCAACTTATTCTTATATTTTCCATTAACCCAGAGTATAGTCATCACTGAGTCATCAGAAGAGCATCTCCTCCTCATTATAAAATCATAGAATCATAGAATCACTAAAGTTGGAAAAGACCTCTAAGATCATTGTCCACCTATCACCAATATTTCCTACTAAACCATGTCCCTCAGTACAACATCTAAACATTTCTTGAACACTTCCAGGGACAGTGACTCCACCACCTCCCTGGGCAGCCTGTTCCAGCACCCAACCACTCTCTCAGAGAAGTATTTCCTAAGGTCCAACCTGAATCTCTCCTGGCATAACTTGAGGCCATTCCCTCTAGTTCTATTGCTAGTTAGTGTCACCTTTTGCAAGAACTTGAATAATGAATCCAAAAGTTAAGCACAAATACCTCTTTATTCTTGCTTCCATTTCAAAGTGTCACTGCAGAAAGTGTTTACCCCAAATGTATTTTATCTTGTAAGAATTTTCTTCTTTCTTTCTCCATCACAATTTCTTTGGTTCCAAAGATGCAACAAAGCTTGTACATCAGAAGTGGCAATTTGATCCCAGCCTTTTTGTTCTTTCAATCTGAAAATGACCAGAAAGAAATTTTAAATATATTTATGATTCCAGTTTTACACAATTACCCAATCAGCCCAAGCTGTAGAGGGCTGAAATAAACTAGATAGAAGTGCAAGCCATTCAGTACCTGGACAGGAAGAAGGGGCTCCCATCCTAATGCCTAGAACTCACAGGTCTAACGGTGTCTCTGCCCATTGGGAACACTAATCCACTGATGAGGATGTCACCAGTTAGCAATTGTGTGTATGTATTTACTACGTTCCATTGCTAAAACATAGAAACTCCACATCACTCTACAGAAAATCTTGCTGCCATGAGTACAGTAACGGACAGAGTCATACAAGGTACCTTTTCCCTGAGTGAGTGTGCTATATCCACTGTAATTAGTGCAAGATACCAGGAACTGGGAATTATGGTGTGGTCCTGTGTATTGCCAGCAATTCACTCTAAGTAGGCCCATTCAGTTTTAAACACAAATTCATCTCGTAGTCAAGCTGCCTGGCTACTAATTCAAGCTCAGAGGAATATGATTATGTCTCATATATGATATAAATCTTCCTAGACTAAGCCTAAATAACATGTAAGGGAATTTGTGGGAAACAACCAGGACAAAAGCCCAACTCTCTGTTCCAACTTTTTCCTGATCACTGAGCAGCACTGAGGCAACTGAAAATTGTAAATTGCACAAACTAAAATTAAGTGTAAATGCGTGTTTGTAAGCAATTGTAGCTAATAAAGTGGATGTATCGGTAAGGGGATATTGACATGCCAGATTCCTAAATGTTCCTGGACCAACAGGCACGGAAAAAAAACTACTGATTTCAAGAGCATTTGGATCCAGCTAAGTAAGAATTGTCTGGAAGTGATTTGGGCCAAAAACATACTAAAATGTACTTTTACAAACCAAAAAATGTATTCCTACACAAACATAACCACAACTACCTCCATCCCATCTGACTCATTTTGGGATACTCTTCCTCCTTCTGCAGACCTGTATACCTCCACAGAAAGTGGCACATGGGACAACACTGCAGTCACAACTGGGAAACTGGTTGAAACAGGGAAAAGAACCACCCTGAGGACCCAGGCAGAGCAATGGGTGGAGCAACAAAGGCTTCTTTCTCTCCATCCTCAAGGCCTGATCCTTTGAATTCAAAGTAATTTCAGGGCTCTCTAGTCACTGTGGAACGAGCCTGAGTGTAGCTCTCTGGTATGATAGCTTTTTCCCTTAGAATAAGGCTGTGCTAAAGAAAAAGAAATTCTCTTCAGAGTCCTAAGTTTCAGCATGCTTTGTGTATCCCCACTGTATAGACATTACCTAGAAAGCACGTTTCAAATCAAACTGCCGTAAACCTGCCATTAGTCTGAGTATTTCAAACACGAAATGTCCTCTCATTTAAAGAAAAAATGCTAAGGAGCATATTTGGGCCAGGTTCATTTTTATATATCATCAAGAGTTTAGTTTTATATCTGCTTAGGAAGGCACAGTGTCACTGTCACCTGGAAGTATACCAAGAATTGCCACTTGCTGAGTTTCCATAGACTGTTTCCTTCACATTCTATATTCTCCTAGTTCCTGGAGGAAGCCTGCATGCATTCATGCTGTCATTGTCACCTGTGTGTGGTGTACAGAGCTGAGGCTTTTGATCACCAACACCAGGTAACAACAGCAGCCAGCACTCAAATTAAAAGCATAAAGTGAGGCAGTGAACCTACACAAACAATTGTTCCTTCTCTCTGCCAAGCTGGTGATATCTGAATCCCTCTTCTCTTTGGAATAGCTGACATTTGAATATGGACTATATGAATGCTACAGAACTATCATAGTCTTTCTGAAAAAGAAATTCAGTTATTTGTCTGTGTGTCAGCTCTATTACCCCGTTAGTAAGCACAATTTAAGACAACTCTTCAGGCTTTAGAAATCATCCCTCATGTGAAGCCGTAATGCTTCTCTGTCATGAGCACTCATGATAGCTGTGCCTGAGTGAAGGGCACCTTCCTGAGTGAAGGACACCATGTGTGCTGTCTCAAAATCAGACGTTTCAAAGAAAATTCAAATTGCCAGGCAGTTCTGTGTGAAAATGTTCCTATTTAAAATGTCAAGGCACCCCTCTGCAGATCCCAGGACAGACAGGAAAGCAGCTCCGCAGCATTCCTCTGAAAGACACGTAGGCTGCCTATATCATAAAAGTTCCATCACCCTATTACTTGTAAAAACCATAGGAAATATGAGGAACTGGAAATCAAAACTTGTTCACAAAGGGAAAAACACTTTGTTCTCATCATCAGATCTTTTCACAAAGCTCCAAAAATGCTACTGACTCCCCAAAGGAAAAGGGCAGTAAGACTCATGCCCCAGCTGTATTACTGAGGCAGCTGCTCAGACCAAACTGCTTAACTTGCCCTGTGCTGACACCTCACCACATAGGTCCACAAGGTCAATGCCTATACTAGTGTCAACGTTGTAATATAGAAATGGCCTTAAGGCCAAATCTGTTGACTGTCTCACCGAGTCACTGTTGTAATATTTTCTTTGCTGATCCTGTACTAGTGTGAACAGTCTCCTTCAGAATCCACTTGCTGGTCCTACGCTTCCATGGTAGGCATAAAAGATACCACTAACATTACAGCTCAACATATTTCCTCTCAGAAGTATTATTCATTTTCTTCTTCAGGCATCTAGGCCATAAGGAGGTATCGCAGCAGGCTTTCCTCTATTGAGCTCATCATGTTACTGCTCTACACCGAGTCTGCATGCTATCAATTTTCCCATAGGCCATGCAAGCATCAGTCACTGACTCTGTCCTAGGCCCAGAGTCTAACCACAGGCTCATGGTTAGCTCTGCAAAGCAGCAGGGCTCCAAAGCAAAACTTCCATGTGCAACCTCAGCAGCTGCAATGGGGTGCACAAGCTAGAGATGTCAAAATGGTTAGCTTCAAGATGGTGGCTGAAGGGGACTAGACGAGTTCTTAATGTACTTTTTGCCTGTTACAGCTGACACAGGCCACAGGACACAGCATTGGACTGTCCTGCTGGATTATTTCAGGCTCTTAGATATAGCAGGAAAGGATGGCATTTCATAGCACAGACTTTCTAATGAGATTTCAAGTGGGTTTGTAAATTGGGAAGCTCAGAGAGAGTACAGAGCAATAGACTTGAGCATGCAAGAATGGACAGACTCCATAGCTTCAGGGCAAACATAAGTGATGTGTCTCTCAAACCTCTGCCAGGCTCTGCCTCGTTTATAAACTGAGCAATTCTTTTAAAATACAAATCACACAGCTCATAGGCAAATCAAAGAGCAAAAATGGGATCACTCCCAGAAGAAGCTGTCAAAGTTTTGGTATACAAAGGTTTGCAGTATAAGGCAAATAAACTGGGAGAAACATGCTCACATATATATATAGGCTTATGTTGAGACAATTCCAGAAGAGGGTTTTTCTACTGCTCTTAATATTGTAAATGAGCATGGAACAAGCTTATAGTGAGCTCTCTTATTTTGATACATTTCAAAGTGGAAAAGAATGAGAAACTTGAATATTCTGTGCACTCATCACCTTTTAACTTCTTTCAGGTTCTGTTCACAAGAAGCTGAAGCTCATCCCCAAATACGTATCTTAGGTGACCATTAGGTAAAGGAAAATCTTTTTGCTTCATTGATATGTGTGCCTGTAATCATATTAACAGCACCAATAGTCTGCTGTTCCAGAGCAGTTGTGAGACTCACTCCCTCTTCGATTTTCTGCTCTTTCCAATTTCAGTAGCACAATCAAACACAGGCAGTGGGAGAGAAATACTTTTAATTTAATGCTAAGAAATAAAGCTTAGTTGTGAACAACCCCATAAGGGAGGGAGATAAGAAACAGCACAGTGCGTAAATATATCACTGTGTCAGAGGTACAAGAAACATGCACTTATCAAATACAGCACGTGTAGACAAGTACCTTATCTATCCTGTTTCCATAAAATCTAACCTACAGACTCACAAGGCCGAGAGGTACTTATGCAAAAGGGGTAGCACACAAAGATCCTTGTGTTAAGAGGAAAAAATCGAGACATTCTATATGTTGTATATAAGGAAATTATTTATGCCTGTCATGAACTTCTCAGAATAGAAAGTATGGGCCAAACCACCGTTTGTCTCTAACTTTACCCTATTCCTCTCCTATTTCCATTACCCTGCTTGTCTCAGAAATTCTTTCAGCTGTAAATGGCTGGAGACCATGAATATCACCTCTTTGCCCTGTTCCTATAATCTCCATTACAAATTTGCACTTGGCCACCATCAGACCCCAAACCAGGACAACCTTTTGTCTGATCTAGTATAGTCTTGCAATCTAGAGGCAATTCCATAGAAAGAAGGGCATGTAGTGAAATCAGCATATTGAAAGTACAACTTCTTATGCCTGTTTATCATATTATGAGGTATAGGCATACAATCAACATCAAAAACAGTTCAATCTTTCAAAGTGATTATTCAGAGACACAGAATGACTGTGTTACTCAAGTCCAAAGAATTCTCCATTTATCTGTGTTTACCTCTGAATATCCCGTTTATTGAAACTATGACCTATGGGAAATTGGGAAATCTGGTTTCATGCCACCCTGGGACTTCCTCTACTATAGATTTTTCAGGATCTGTTCAGCCCCCTCCTGTCTCTGTAGGACACTGCAAAAGCAGAAATTGCTTGGTTGAGAGAGCACCCTGTGACGGTTCATGCAGAGATGATATAAAACTAGCTATGCTGCCTTGCTCTACCAGGGATGCCCTTGCTTGGGCTGGAAGAATTATCTGAGATACTGTGTGGATTAAACTGAGATGGAAAGATCATCTTCTGGATGTCCCCCCACTTGCAGTCCTGAAAATTACCTGTAACCCCCTGCCTATCTCTGCAAGAGTCATTGTGGCTGCTACAAATCCTTACACAATCAGAAAGGCAGAACCAGTATAGCAACAATTTCCATAGAAAATATTGCAAGTATATTTTTCAGAGGCTCCTAGTGAAATTTAAGAGTTGACAAAAAGGAGGGAAGATCCAGTGTTGCCACAAGCCATTAACTATAAATTATTAACCAAAGACAATAAGGTAGAGTTAGAAATGACAATCTAGTTAATCACAGCTCCAGTGCTTGTGTTTATATTTTGCTTTAGACAATCAATTATTCCTTCTTTCTCATCTACCTTGTCTGGAAAATGCGATAATGCATTACTCACAAACAGGCTGGGATAGTGAATTAGGATGCTGCTTATTGCATGGAGAGCCACAACACGCTGTAGAAGTATTAGGCATGGTTATTATGTGAGAGGACTACTTAGGAAATGGTTTCTATGCTCTAAATTGTCTCTTAACACCAGTCAGGACAACCCAGGGCCCACGTTATCAAGCACTCCAGCATTGGTCTCAGTGGAATCAGGTATGACACAAAATTCTTCAAGCTGCTAATGAGATATTTTTCTTCTGCAGGATTCCTAAGAGGTCAACTGGAAGTGTTGGAAGATTTCTGTTTGAAAGTAAAATGACGCATCTAAAGAAAGTAAGCTACAGGAGCAACAAGAGAAGAAGCCAACAGAACTGAACCTGTGACAAATGCACTCAACTATGTACCAGTCATGTACATGAGTCAGTGGCACAGGAATGCAAGTGGAAGTTTAGAGGTAGTCTGACCTGGTTGTTGCCATCTTTAGAGTGACAGATCAGTTTTGGCTGACACAAAACTCCTGCATAGGAGGTAAGTAGCTGGCAAGCTTGAGATGGGTCAGAAGAGCACATCAGAGACCTGTTTGTTATTACCACTCCGTGAACTCAACCAGCTTGACCAACCTACCAGAAAAAATCTACAGTGAAAGTACCCCTTGCCTGCTTTATAAAAAATCAGTTCATTGTTGCTAAAATTACTCTTGGAAGCAATTTAATTAACTTGGCTACCTTTGTACTCAAGCTGATGAGGAGGGCTCTAAGCCTCTGCTGTGCTAGTTCATGCACTGGACAAGAAACCCTGAACACCAGACAGCATATAACATCTCAACCCAGGACAGACATTTCTGCAGTGACAGTTCAACAGCTGGCTGCTTCACCAAGCTGCAATTTCTGTGATGAATCTAAGATGGATGGAGCACATGGGATAGCTAAATAGATAAGGGGCTAACTACACTTAGGAAACACTTCTTGATGAAACAAATATTAGATCATACTTTCTAGCATTACATTAACACAGCTTAGCTATGAGGGCTCACATATGCTGAGGTCAGTCACAAGCCTCATGTCAAAGTTCTGTCATCTGATCAAAGGTAGAGTTGACCAATAGCATATATTTAAATGCCACCACTCCCCCATTACTAAATTGTGTTCTCCATCACAGGAAAGAAGTTACATTCTACAGAAACATCAATTATTTGTCCAATCCTGCTTTGCTCAGGAAAGGAAACTGCATGAGGTTAATCTATGCTTTCTATTCTCCCTTTACTGAAGTTGATATCCTATCCTAACCAGTGGGTGAAGCAATGGCTAACCTTATTCCTTAACTTGCTGATGTGGGGTCAGTTTCTCATAACAAATTCCAACTTCTGGGGCCCTGTGCAAGCAGAGGCACTGCTCTTAGCTCATCAGTAACATTTAAAGTATTTCTGGCACACATTTTGCAGCCTTCGTGGCTTTTTTAAAGAGCAACCTCTATGACTTTTGACATGTTGGGTAAGAGGGGGTGGATACAAGAGTAAACAGTCAAAATGTGGCAGTTACCAAATCAATCTTAGGAACACCTGGCAGGGAGGTGAGTGAGGTAGAACAACTGCTCTGGAGTTGCATTCAAGAGCAGAGATCTCTCTGAGGCTTCAAGTAACTGTTTTTACCTTCATTCTAACAGTCAACAGAAAATAAGCCTTCTTTGATACAAGACTGTGTTTATCATTCTCAGAGCTGTCCTTATCACAGCATTAAATTTTTTTCCTTATTGTTTTGCATAAGCATGGTCAAAATAATTGTATTGAAAGCATAAAACACTGATCGTTGCTCTCAACTGTACGTATTTTCATATTTGTCTCCTTTGCCACTGTGTTTCTCCAAGATTTCCTTTACAACAGCAGCTCTAAGTTTTTTTCTTCACCTCAGGGCTGGATATGGCTCTAACAAGAACTGAAAAGGTCTCTTTAGCCATTTCTCATCATATAGCCCCTTTTCTTTTTCCTTCCCATCTCATTCCCAGTATTTCAACTTCAAGATGACAATTAAGATTAAATGTTAAAGAACAAGTTCTTACATAAATGTATGACACACAGCTTCTGAGTGACAATCTCAGCTTTGGTACTTGACTGCTGCATGGAACAAGTCAGAAATAAAAAAGATTTTTCTGCTGTGATAAAAGGAGATTAGCTAGTCTGATTTTCTGTCATAAATATTTAAAATTCATGAGTCTGTTCCTTCCCATGAAAAGAGAATCTGGTTCAAACAAAATGAGATGATAAAAGAAGTTGTTTGTTTGGTATTACTTTTACTCTCCAGGTCATTTTCAAAGTTTTATGTGTCATTGTGAGACATCTTTTTTTCAGGAGCAGGGCCATTAAGGAAAGTAGAGGGAAGTAAAGACACATGCAAACTGTGCAAGTCTGCAACTCTGGGTTGGAGTCTACAGCTTCTGATGGCACTAGCTTTTTTTCCTCACTCTGCAAACAAGGTCATCGGAATATTTTTAAATAAGTGGGCTTTCTTTTCCTGCTGATATTTATACATTATCATCTTCAGTAACAAATCTTCTTTAGCAAAAGTTGTTTTTGTAAGCCTGTGCTATACTCAACTGAAAGAGTCTGTCTTTTGCACCTTTTTCAAAACACTTTTTTTTCCCCTTCCCCAAGAGTTCATTCAGGCCTCAGATAAAAGCAACAGAAGAAACAAACAGGGCACAGAATTTTAAGCAGCTGAGAAAAATCCCTTCCCTCAGTTAACTGTATTATCTCAGTTTTGGTCGTATAATACTGCAACTGTCTATTGGAACATTCCAGAAAATACAAGGAATAGCTATAGAAAGACCAAAAAAAAAAGTTATTTCTAGCTTTTTTTATTTAGCATATTAAAACCCCAAATGCAGTTTTCCTTTTTCTCCAAGTCAGTTTTAAAGAGAAATTTCTGACCTTTATTCCTACAATTGAAACATTTTTAACCTCAGCTGGTTTGACCACTTGAAATAACCAGTTTTCCCCTCAGTAAAAAAAGAAACAGAAAAAAAAGCAGAACAGTCATCACCACATATCTACGAAAGGAAATACATGGGAAAGACTTATCCTCGGAAAAGTTTTAACAATATATGGTATATATTCCCTTCCCAGAATTCCAGAGAAGTAACCCTGGAGGTTCTGAGCTTCTAAAACGGAAGGGTCTATATTTTCCATCTTCATCGTTTTGTGAGCTAGATGGAAGCTGTGACGTCTGTACTCCACTCTTCTCAAAATCAGACAGGTCCCCAGATCCATTCTTGACCTGCTTAAAGCATTGAGAAGCACGATACAGTGGTGTATCAGCATTGAATGCTCTCAGCAAACCCTTTAGAACAGTAACTTTCTTTTCCAAAATGTACTTCAAACAGGCTTTTTTAGTCCTAAATTCTCACTGGGACAGTTGCTGCACTAGCATCAAACCCCTGTTCTCCACACTTTGTGAACCTGCAGTGGTCATCCTGTTTCTTTGCTGCACTGGCACCACATGTGGCAGATGTGTCCCAAAACAGTAACAGGAATAAAGCCTTACAGTAGGATGGGAACATACTGCTGCTCCATCCCATCACCAACTGTGATTTGTCAGTTCCCTGGCCACAATCACTGTTTTCTTGAATCGTGTCCCATGTGCTAGATGTCAGTAGGACAAACCAATGAGTTATGCAGCTCCCTGGGGCCCTGGCATTACAAGCCAAGCAGCCTCAGGGTATAGTATCCAACTGATTTTCCTATCCCCATGAGAAAAGCACTGAAAGCTGATTCTCTCAGCTTACACTCACCTGTGGATTAAGAAAAGGCACTGGTTATATAAAATGGAGAACTGCACAGATCAGAGCAGCCTGCCTCAAAAGGAAACACGTTCCTCAGCCTCAGCACCATTACTTGCTTAAAGGATATCCCTCTGAGGGATAAAAACTGCTGAATAAAAAACCCTCTACTCTTAATAAAGTTTGAAGAGTCCCATAGTAGCTATCTGCAACCCCAGGCCATAACATACTGAAGTTATCCGTATGCTGACCTGCAATTTTATTAAGTACGTGACCAGCCAATTTGTGTGCCCCCCCAGCGGAGCACAAAGCCCACCACAACGGCGGCTTCCCCGTCCCTATGCCCAGACCCCACTCTGCGCAGAGCCAGAGAACGCGCAGCAATAAGACCGGAACCAGGCAGTAAGACCGGAACCGGGCTCTCGCCTAGCCGCAGCCCGCTCCCCTCACCCTCAAGGCGGTGAAAAACGCAGGGGAGGGACACGCATAGCACACCAGCCCGCCGGGGTGGGGCAGCGCTTGCGCGGTGGTTGCTACTGAAAGTTTAGGGCCCACGTGGGCTGCAGGGTACGGCTTTGGAGGGTACGGCGTGTCCTGCAGAGCCCCCCTGAGCCCCGCCGCGCTTGGCTGCTGCCTCCCGCCCTCGCCATGGCTCCCGCAGAGGTCCTCAGCGGCAAAGTCGTCTCCGCGTATGTACCTTCCTCGCTCAGGGCTGCTGAGGGGGGGGAGGTTTACCTTTCAGAAGAACTGAAAGCGTTGTCACGAGCTCCCAGAGCTCAGCCTGGAGGTCTGCTTCTTGTTGGCCCCGTCCCGCATCAGCTCTGGAGCACGACTCGTGGTTGTTCGGCATCTCTGTGCTGAGATAAGTGCCCAGGCCGATGCGATAAGTTGGAACCACTGCCTCTTGTCTGTTTGTTCTCTCAGGATGCTTTCTGGGCCTGAGTTGGCAGCTTAGGGGTGGTCTCTGTTTTGAGACCACTGGTTGCTTCTTTTTAAAGCTAATTAAATTAATCTATGTATCAGATAAAATGAGCATGAGTGTTAATGTGTGTCTTGTCAAAACTGTTGGAAAGATTTGTCAGACTTCCTTCTGCTTTCAGCTTTCGCTCAACTGAGCCTCGTGCTGTGTAGTTTTGCTTACTTTTCCTATTGCTGCTCTGCAGTACATTGCTGTACGTATATGTACATACACTGTACGTATGAGTACACTGCTGTAGGTACACAAGGAAAACGCAGTGTTTAGCTAAGGGTGACACTTGTGAGATACTCAGTGCTAGTGGTGTGTGGCGAGGTAGGTTTGATATGTACATCTTCAGGTTGGATATTAGGAAAAATTTGTTCACAGAGAGTGGTGATGCATTGGAACAAGATGCCAGGGAGGTGGTGGAGTCACTGTCCCTGGAGGTGTTCAAGAGCTATGGAGATGAGAGAACGTGGTTAATGGGGATGGATTGGTGTTGGGCTAGATGATCTGAGAGGTCTTTTCCAACCTTAATGATTCTATGAACCTCTCTGTAACCAGGGAATATCATAGAATCGCCTGGATTGAAAAGAACCTTGAAGATCATCTATTTTCAACCCCACTACTGTGGGCAGGGTTTCCAACCACCAGACCAGGCCAGAGCCACATCCAGCCTGGCCTTGAGTGCCTCCAGGGATGCAGCATCCACAACCTCTCTGGGCAACCTGTTCCAGTATTTGTCCAGAATTTGGACAAAAAGTGTAAATTTGAAATGATCTGAAGTAATCTCTGAGAAGTTGCTGGGGCTCGTCTTAGTTGTTACTGCATGTGGAACATCTACTTCCAGCTGGCAGTATTGCATTTCTCAAAAGTAGTCTTAACATGTCTTGAATCTAAATGTCCACAGTGAAAGCCTGCTGGAATATGTTTTACCCAGTAATTTTTGGGCCAGTTGTCAGGATGATTACTTGGTGCTTTCAGTCTGTCAGTCTTGTGTACATTGTTAGACCTATGCTCTTGTCAGTCTTGAAAGCATTGTGCTCTGCATGCCCTATGTGTGGTGCTGGTAGCGCCTAGTGATCTGCCCACTTCAGATTTCCTTTTTCTGGCATGGAAACTGGCATAGGTTCCTTCAAACTACACATTAGTGCAAATTTAGCCTAAATTCTATTTTTTTTTTTTTTGGTGGGATGTATTGCATTTTTTATTTTTTTTTTTTTAATTTATAGTTATAGTGGTCACTCTCTTTATTTCTGTTTGCTTTCAGTATTATGTTAGCAGTTGTTTTAAGAAATGAATGATATTCAAATGCCTGAAAGAGAGTAAGATTTTAATAGATGCGTGTGGGAGAAAGGATTACTTTGTTTCTAGAACAGCTCTGAGGTTCTTGATTGAAGCCTGTCTTTCAGCAGATGTTGAATCTTGACCTGAAGACAGCACAAAATGGGAAAAAATAATTGCATCTGTACAAATGTTCTTCATTTCCTTTAGATCTCCTGTATTTATGCCCAACATAGCGAAACTGTATCATGGCCTACAGGTGTCACATATTTTGTTTTTTCTCTAGTGGAGTGTTTGATGAAGATGTGAGGAAATGGACTGTCCACCTGCAGATATGTCTCTTTTTCCAGGCCCTCTGGAGAAGTGCTGAGCCAGAGGATTCTCAACATCCAGAGCCCGCTGTCAGGCTAAGAGTCTATCAGTAAAAGAAAGAAGCAAGTGATAGGCGTGTGCTCTTTCTAGGAATATTCAACTGAATTTGTGTGCCATAGTAAGGGTGTGTTTCTCAGTACATCACCTGCAAAGTCTTTTCAGTTATGATCCTGTAGGGTTTTTCTATTAATTTAGGCTTTAATTGGGAAAACTTTGCTTGTAAGTCAGTCAAATATTAACAAACAAGGTGAATCAATGAAGCAGTTTTCCAGCTAGTTAATTCTGAGTTTATGTATATGTTTTAAATGAAAAACTCCTAAGTACTATGAACTTTCTTCTCCTGCTACCAGCCACCCCTTTCCCAAAGAAAGGTGAAGAAAATAACTAATTCAGAGTCGTGTCATTTATTTAAAAAAAAAAAAAAGCAAAAAGGTAATAGTGACATTCTTATTTTTGTGAATCAGTTGAAGGGAGAAAATACTTAAAGAGATGGTGCTTCCTTGTCCCTGTGATCAAGGATAACTTACTTAGGAGATAAAGCTAGTTAATATCTAGAAAGTCTTTGAAGGTTCAGAAGAGATACAAAGGAAATTAGTCAATATACGTGAGGATAGTAAATGTGATTTTTATCATACATGGAAAGGAGAACATACAGAGCAGCAGGCATTGTGATTTGTATAGGATTTTGGTGCTTAAGTTAATAATACATTGAGTAAGGCAGCTTCTTTCAGTAGAAACAAGCTCTCCTATTGGGACAATCTGGGAAGGATATTGGATACTGAACCTGATTGTGAGGTGAGAGCAGGAGACTTGTGAATTGATTGCAGCTCTGTTGTCTAAACAGCATCTTCCCTCAAACGAAGTCATTTGTTTCTGCATTTGTTTTTTTATGGGGGCAAAAGAAGTTGAGCAGCGGCAGTGCTGCAGGCTGTAATGAAAAATGGCTATAGGGACAATAGCTCTGGCCAAAGTGGTGTAGGATCTGGGTAGGCTTGTTAGCTTTCTGCAGCCATTTCTGGGGGACTGCAGCAAGAGCACTTCTGATTCACGCTTCTGAAACCTTTGGGGAATCTATAATCTGGGCAGTGAAGCCAAACCTTTCTCTCTTGGGGGCAGGCCTCCCTTGTAGAGCATCGTCGTCTCTGAGGGAGGTATTGGCTAGATCACATGTTCAGCAGCATCAAGTACAGTCCACAGAAGGGATGGAAATACAGCCTGATTTTTATCTTAAATTTGGTGCCACATACATTCACACCACACCACTCAAGCTGTGACATGTAAAGAATCCACCAGGTGTGGTGGAGTCTGCCTGGGGAGATCCTGGCATGAGAGCTGTGCTTCTCTCTCTGTGCTTTGAGCAGAACTGGAGGAGGGTGGTTTGTCCTTTGCTATTCTGGGAAATTCACTGCATAAATTTAAATTCTGCCCACTTCTGCAGTCTAGTGAAAGAAAGGCTAACAATTTCTTTAATCTTTGGAACTGGCTTTTTCATTGTATGCTTAAAGCCACGTGCTGTCCTTAACCTGTGTGGACCCTGGACTTGTGTTTGCAGTGGGAGTTTGTTTGTGGAAGAGCCAGCAGCACAGGAGGTGTCTCGGAAGGGAAGGCTCCTGGGGAAACAGCCATGTCCAATTGCCAACTTATGTTTGAAAACTTGAATAAATGTTGTACTACTAATAAATTGGTCAATATGATATTTTTTATCTTCATGAAGATCTGAATTATTCTGTAATGTATCTGCAAAACTACAGAGACTGCTTTTTGTTTTTTACTTAATTTTCTCTCTGACCTTTGCGTCTGTGGCTTTCCTGGTAACTAGCAAGCAGCAGTAGTTAACGCTAGGTGGCTGTCTAGCAAGTGATTTCAAGACTCCTAAGGCGATTCAGCACTGGCAGCACCGCTTGTGTGTTCATGCATGTTACCTTTCTTCTGTAGCTGAAGGGGAAATGAGCTAGTGCCTAATTACAGAAAATGGCAGCAATATAATGCGTGAGCAGTTGTGGCTGGTTGGTGTAAAAGCATGCCATAGCCCTGCTTCACAGAGGATGGAGAGAAATAGATCCTCTGGGATTGCTTCTCCTCCACTGAGAAGGCTGGATTAAAAATAAATGCCAGATCTGAGACCCTTTCAGTTGACTGTTATGAGAACTCTACTGCATCCTAAACTACAACGCATTTCACTTTTGTTTGCATTTCCTCTTGTTTGTAGGCCATAAACCACTGCTGCATCTTTCTTACTGGCTCAGCTGCATGTAGGCTGTTTCAGAGCCTTATCTCAGAAGTAGCTCCTTCAAATAGGTGCCCCACATCACCCGCTCTAGCACTGGGTTTCTGACTCTCCTTGTGATCCCTGCTCTGCTGTTACGGGCTCCTCATGAGTTCAGGCCCTACTGTGTCAGCAGCTGTAGTGGTACTGCCTTCCCTAGGGGACGTACAGCAGAGGTGAGGTGCTGCCACCCAGCAGATGCATTTTTGTTGCTTCAGCATGAAGAATTTCTAGGATGAGGCTGTGAGCTCAGAAAAGAGTGTCAGAGACAAGTTAATGTCAAATGGAGACACTAGCTAAATCATGCCTCGAAAGCACTATTTCTGAGATAAGATTGAAAACAACCTCTTTTACCAAAGCTTGTTAAGAGACTTGGAACAGATTGGCCCGATGCAAAGGCTTATAAATACCTTGAACCTGTTTCTTGGTTGCAGTAGAGCTCTGGCCACGTGGTTTGTGATGCGACAGGAGGGAGGCTTGATTTAGGATGTGGCAGGAGGCTGTGTGATTCCCCTGAGATGGGGCTCAGAACAGCCCTGGGGCTGCTTCTGGCTGGGCCAGCTGCGGCCATCCCCTGGGAACAGTGCTGTTGAGTTGCATCTGCTTCCATTTCTCTTTCTTCTTGCCTCTGGCATTCCTGATCTGGAGCTTATATCATTGCAAGATAGAGTTGGTTTCACTTGCTATCAGTCATCCTGGAGTTTTGGGGCTATATGGCAGGAGTTGCAGCCTTCTGGGTATTTAATCTGTCCCAGCATTTCTGCTGTTTGTGTTTTTTAACAAACTGGCAAACTGGCTCCTGCAGTCTGAGAGGTCTGGTTCACTTGGAAAGTATCAGACCTTTTGGGGCACTGATTTAAGGGTAGATGTATCCAAGGTAGACACCACTGGTCTGTTCTTGCTGAATCCAAGCTGCCTCCAGTGAGGAGACAGAGCCATGGCTGCAGTCAGGTCCTTTTTGACACAGTCTCAGATTCTAAAGAGCGCACTGGGCCTTGCACCAGGACTTCTTCCCCACTACCATGCCTGTGCTGGTGAAGGAGCCTGCACATGGAACGAGGCGTGTGAGGTGGTGACAGCACCTTTTGAGCTGTTTGCTGCTCATTTATAGGTGATGAGTAACTGTTACCTCTAAACTAGGTATGAACTGACACTTAAGCTAGATTGATGCAATCAGTAAATCGTCTCATGTACTCATCTCAAAGTTGTGTTTTAATAATTGTATCCTTGAGCTTGTCTTTTGCTGTAGAGTTAACCTGAGCTGTGTACCAGGGTTTAGTTTTCCTCGCTGCTTCGTTTCTCTCTCTCATTCTTCCTGCTCACTTGGAAAATATTTTACTTTGTTTGGAAGCCCTCAGACTGGAGTAACTTTCTGCATCCATGTTGGGAAGCAGGAAGGTGAGTGGAGGACTATGAGTTATCCAGCCCTGGGTTAAGCCAAGCAGACAGGAAGGAGAAACAGACAGTTCTGTCCAACTGTAGCAGAGGTGTAGGTTTGGGGACAACCTATTCAGCTCTTATACAGAGTTTTACCACTGTAAATTTGTCATCTTTTGCCAGGGCAACATGTGACAGTGTTGACTGGTATCCATGGAAGACTGGTAGACTTGGTGTAGTGTATGTGGAAATGGGATTTGCTTTTTAGCAGGGAGCTGAAAATCCCAGGATTTTCCATGTCTTATTGTGTATTATTCCCCTGTATCCAATGACACTGCTGTGTGAAGAGGAGAGTGAAGAAGTACACAGTGGACTTGAAAATTCTGGGGGGAAAAGAAAAAGTTTGAATGGAACTTCTAAGATGTCTGAGTGATTTATGGACATCAGTTTTATTTGGAGATTGCTTGGACTTGTGTACTCAGGGTGTGAGTGTGTGTTTGCTGGTCTTCCCATCTGTCAGCTTTTCAACCACTTGTCATAGCATTGTATGAGAATTCAAGCCTGTGGTTAACTTCTATGTTGTTGTTTTTTTTTTTTACACTCAGGCAAGTGAGAGAGAGATTAAAGAAGCAAGTTGCTGAGATGAAGGAGAAGTTTCCAGGTTTCACACCAGGACTGGCGATTTTGCAGGTATTGTTTTCTTTAATGACTACAGAAGATCTTGCTTTGCTGTGGTAAGTGGGCAGCTGATGAGCTTCAGCAGAACTGCTTTGCAAAATGGTAGCATTTTGTAAGGAACTGATGTGCAGTGCACCATGTGGGGTGTTAATGCTGTTCTGTGATGTTTCATTATCTTTGCATTTTTATGAGCCCTAAAGTCTGTCAGCTCTAACAGATGTGATTGCACCAGATATTGCTGAGGTTAATAAGGGATTTGATCAGCTGTTACATGAGAGCATGGAGAGAGAGAGAGAAGTGAACAAATCACCTCAGCCAAGAAGACCTTGAGTGCAGAGGATTGAACAAAATCTCATTGCTGAAATTGACGTTTGTCAGAAGCTTGAGTAGGTGCTAGAATCTACGTGTAAATGCTTGTGAATGGAAAAAATGCTCTTATCAGTTCAGGTTTGGGGCCCATATCTGGCAGAATTAAGTGGGTTGTTTTTTTTTTCCATGGTGGCTATAAAAAATGGAAACTTTTTGGTATGCTTAGATCTGAAGGTGAGTAGTAGTAACAGCTCTCACATATGGATGGAACTGCGTGGCCACAAGGAGATTGAGAATGGCTGTCCAGAGAAGGGGCTTCTGTCTTTATTCAGTATTTAGGGCTCCTGAAGAGCAATCTCTGGTTTCAGTCACTAAGACCACTTAGTACATGAAGAACATGCTCCTCTTCAATGCCAGGAACAAATCTGTGGTTTCTTGGTTTTTTTGTTGTTATTTTTCATTAGCTTTAAGAAGATCAGCTCTACATAAGGCTTGTCTTCAGGTGTTTAGTGGGAAAGGGGAAGTTCCTTGATTTGAAATTCAATAAGGGACAATAGTGTTACTGCAATCTTTTCTTGGTTGATCTGTTTTCTCTTTAAACCAGGGTTGTCTCAGTCATAAATCCTTTACAATCTGTTTGCTCTCTGACACTTTTGTAAGCTATCAAACTGCCTCAGGTTGCAGAAGTTCAAATACAGATATTCTCAACTGTCTGTTTTTCAGTTATGTTGGGACAATCAGATATTTCTGATAGACAGCACCTCATCGTCTCCTTTCTTGGGAGGTATCTGGTGTCATCTGAGCTGGAAGAATGAATCAGTTATCTTTTATTTTTGTTCTGTAGTCAAGAATATCCTCTTTTACACAGTGTATGTCGTCTTTTTGCTAACATGTCTCTTCTGCCTATATGATGCATCATTTTTCCTAAACTCAGCAGACTCTACAAGGGAGGCAGCCTCTTTGTATAAGCCCGGGGAAGAAGTGCATGCTGGTTGACTGGCTAATACAGTCATCCTTGAAGCTTGTGATCTGTGTGAGAAATAGGGATAGCTTCCTAGTATCAGAGAACTGGGTTTCAGGAGTTTTCTTAATGAGGTTTTCCTGTTTGCCCTTTGTTTTCTAACAGTTACCAGGAGAATTACCTTTTGCCAAACAGATTGGGTGATGCAAGCACTTGTACTGTAATCACCCAATACTGCCAAACTACAGACATTTGTTCTACTTGCTGCTTTCTCTTTGTGCATTGCACTGTTCTTACTTTGTTGGTTTTTCTTGTTTGAGAAAATTCTCAAGGTACAAAACAGCAGTGGAAGGAGCCTCTCCATAAAGGCAAATGTGTATAAAATTAAGATTCCTGGGTATCAAAGGGGACCAACTTTTTAAAAGCCTCATTCAAATAATTGGATGTTATCAGCACCTACTGATCATGTTAATTAACTTTTTCAGATGAGATGTCAAGTAATATTTTCTGCTTTTCTGCTTCACTGTGTTTTTAAGGGGTTTTCTAACAGATGTTAATGGTATTTATGCAGGAGATCAGACAACTTCTCTTTAGCTGCCTCTTACTTGAAAGAACGCTCTCCTGTTAGCTCCAGATGCCTTTAGTCTGTATCAGTGTGGTATGGTTATTCAAGAATACCTTTTTCTCCTCGGTGTAACTTTGAGGAAGCTGAGGGTTAAGCCATGCTCAGCTTGTGGCTGGGTCTCTACTCTGCAGGGTGACTCAGCTGTCTTTTCAATTTTAGGTTGGAAATCGGGATGATTCGAACCTCTACATTAATATGAAGCTGAAGGCTGCTGCTGAGGTAATGCCCAAACTGATAATTTTTATTTTTTTACCTCCCTAAAATAGGTCTAATCAGAACATGAAATTACAGATGTGAATCAAATAGCTTTGTTTAAGCTTTGCGTGTGTTGGAGAAACCAGTGCTAGCCTGAATTCCTTGTTATAAAGGAATAATACAGATGTGTAATCTGACACAGAGTGGGGTACTCTAGCAATCCTGTGGGTTGGAGCTGATTACACAAAAGGTTACCTAAACGACACGTGTCTGAAGTGCTTATGTTCTGTCTTTACTGACCTGTGGCCATGTGCTGACCTTCTCTCAGTTTCTTGTTGATGCGTAGCTGCAGTTGCCTTACATCTGTCACCAGGAGGTCCGTTGCATGCTACAGCAGGGCTGGGAATCTAATGAGTCCCTGTTTTCCTAGGTGACAGCTGGCATCTATACTGGCATCTCAGAGCAATATGCTGTCAAGCCAAGATGCAGTTGTTCATGCCAAAAGGTGAATGGGACAGTTGAAAGATGGGCCAATATAAGTAGGCAAAGCACTAATCTTTCATTGTCTTCACTGATGGCATTTCCAAATAAAAGGGCTGTAGCAACAGAAATAGGAGATAGACTTGAAAATGTGATACAGTGTAGATGAGGGTGAGCTTGACTGAAAGAACAGCCAGATCAATCTCTGATGTCATTTCAGAAATCGGATAATTTCTGGGTATTCTCATTTGCAGATTGGGATCAGTGCCAATCACATAAAACTGCCAAACACAGCAACAGAAGCTGAGGTAAGTAATGGAGCTGATAAAGAAAAATCATGTAATTTCGATTTCAAGCTAAAGGGGTAAAATTACCTTATATTGTAAAATAGGAGGGAAAGACTGCTTGTCTGCAGATACTAACTCATGAAAGCAGAACGGGAACCTGATGAGTTATTTGTTTTTGGTTTTGTTTTTTGAAGAAAGCTAAAGCACAACTACATAAAATTTAGGAACTTTAGCAGATGTGTTTCTCAGAATAAAAATGTGAGTCATTCATACTTTTTGGGTGGAAAAAACAAAGCGTGCTCCATGTCTTTTAATCCAGATAGGGTTGTGTTGTGTTGTTTTTACCTTCTGTTAATCTTGCTTCGGCTTATCAGCCGCTAGATTTTTGGTCTTTGCTTGTAGGTCCTCAAGTGCATCGCTTCTTTGAATGGAGACCCTGCTGTTCATGGCTTCATAGTGCAGCTGCCCCTTGACTCTGATAAACCTATCAATACCGAAAAAATAACCAATGCTGTTGCACCTGAGAAGGATGTAGATGGGTAAGCTGACATCACCCCTAGAGAGCATCACAGCTACTCCAGAATTAGACCTTTTTTCTTCCTTTTTTTCCTCCCTCCCCTTCCCTTTTAACTGGTAATTATGAGACTGGGAATTTACTTGGCCTCTTTATTCTTTCAAAATACAGCTTAAGTAGCATCAATGCTGGGAAACTGTCTAGAGGAGACCTTGGAGACTGCTTTATTCCCTGTACTCCAAAAGGATGCATGGAACTTATCAGACAGACAGGTAAGGAGGTTTACATTATTCATGAATGCAAAAGTCTTCAATGAGAGGAGAAATTATGCACGTTGCAAGGCTGTCTCTCACACTGAAACTTCTGTTGAGTTGCCATGTTTCATCTCTGCCTTTTCAAATAGGAAAACAGCTAGTTTAAAGCAATGCAAAACCAAACGAAAAATAGTATCCTGAAAAATAGTATCAAGACACGTATTGACCAATATACTCTGGAGCTACTTGAGAATGGGGTGCAGAATGACGTTTTATTTTCTCCTACCTTCCTGTGGTACAGGCATTCAGGTTACAGGGAAAAGAGCTGTAGTGGTTGGTCGCAGTAAGATCGTTGGTGCTCCTATGCATGACCTGCTGCTCTGGAATCATGCAACAGTAACCACTTGCCATTCAAAGACTTCAACTCTGGCTGAGGAGGTAAGGGAAGGATGGACTCATGAGGCTGTAGTTATGTGCTGCAAGCCAGTGCTACCAGCTGCATGTTTTTGCCTGATGTTGTCTAAGTCGGTGGGTCTGAGTTGTTTTTCATCTGAAATAGTTTTCCAGTATTGTTCATCGAATGGTTGCATGAATCTACTGCTGTTGAAGGCCCTTACTTAGAGGGTTGTAATTATAACAACAAAACTACTATTATTTTTATTCGGGCGAGTACTGGGAATTAATCTTTCCTTCCTAATCTCCAAGTAGTGGCCTGCAAGACAGTGTATGTTTTTATTTGTTTTTAGGGCAAAACCCTAAAAATGCCAAGTGATCTTCTGCTTTCATGGCTAGGAAATGCTAGACCAAATTCCTTCTCCATGTTTTTGTTCTAGTCTATTTTCTATGGCTGGGAGTTTGTACCACTTTCTTCTTTAGCAGTAAGAGTGACAGAAATAGTGTGTTGCTGTGCTGCCACCTACTTGAATTTTGTTGAGCAATCAACACTGCCAGGCTTTATAGGCAAGTATCGAAGCTGGAAAGGGGGTAGGTGTACTTGAATATAACTCAAATGCAAGATCAGAAACACTGCAATTCTTCATTTCATTAAGTTGCTGTTCAAGAAGACTGTCGTTGGGCTGATTAACAGTGGAAGTGCTAATTTGTAACGAAATCTTAGAAATAGCTCATCTCTGTCTAAGATAAAAAGAAAAAATTCCAGGGGATTGCAGCTTTTAAGGATTCAAATGAAGCGGCATGGGAAGTAGCAAGGAGCTTTTGTCCAAGGTTCTAGTAGTAACTTTGTGACCAGATCTGTCCTACTTGCTGATTACTGCCTGAACAGATACTGGTGCTGAGTAACAACCAGCTTCCCCAGGTCTTGCATGTTACGCAGTCCTGGACATAAAAACCACAACGCTGCTGCCACAAATGAAGTGCAGCTTACTGTTCTGTGTAGGGGTTGTTCTTGGCAGCTGTCTGATGAGTTCTGGGTGTATTTCTAGTAGTGAGAAGCAGATAATATGCAGCTTAATATGCAGGGATATTTGAAGGAAGGAAGATCAGAGTATGCGGAAGGCTTTCATCTGAAAGTACTGTGTATCATCCATTCGGGAATCATGGAAGAGTTCAAAGGAGGTTGTGAAGTGTTGACTAGCAACAGCTCGGGGTAGGAGCGTGAAAATAGGCTGCAATTTCTGGCTATGGGAATTTGTCCTTACCAAGGAACTGTTAGCTGCCTTTCATTGCTGATGATGTCCTTCCATTCTGCTAGATGCAATAGGTGGGCACACAATTTCACTACAACTGAAACTGATTTAAGTTGCTCTTAGAGCAGCTCTGCCTTTTTCTATGGTTGGTGTGATATAGAGTTGTTTGTATGGATTTTTTTTACAGGTTGCTAAAGCTGATATCCTGGTGGTTGCAGCTGGCAAAGCTGAAATGGTGAAAGGTGAATGGATCAAACCTGGTGCAATTGTAATA
The DNA here is from genome assembly GCA_016647715.1 of Pavo muticus. Lineage (NCBI taxonomy): Eukaryota > Metazoa > Chordata > Aves > Galliformes > Phasianidae > Pavo > Pavo muticus. The sequence goes on along the minus strand of JACDJE010000028.1, from coordinate 4,404,777 downwards.
GACTGTGGAATTAACCATGTGCCAGGTGCGTGGGTAATGTATAAAGAGTGGGGACTTATTTGTATATAAATGCAGTTGCTATGTAAGTACATGGATACAGTTTCCTTGGTGTTTCTAGTCCATATGGATTTATTTCTCATTTAAGTCTGTCTTAGGTAATGATGGCAACCCCTCTGAAGATTCAAGAACAAAGCAAAGATGGTTTTGAAGTGCTGTTGTGAAGCAGATCAGCGATAGTTTTGTTTCTGCCATTGATGAGACTGATTATCTGTAGAGAAAAGAGGAGGCCTATGTGGTATCACAACATAGTTTCTATGTAATTTGCCACATCTATATAGCTAAATCCTGCTGCTGTTGTCACTTGTGAGTGTGCAGCTTTGCTGTCGTTAATTTGCACAGTTAGATCTTATTAAGCTGTTCTGTTTGAAACACATAAATGGCAAGCAGTCTCTTGAAGTAGCTGTGGATTTGTTGAATCATAACATTAACTTCTTAGGTTTGAATGACTGTTGTCTTGAAACAAAGCAGGTGCTGCAAGAAAATTGGTGACAGTGGCTCTGGCATAGAACAAAGTGCTTTAACATAATGGATTTGGGGGTAGGGTTTCATTTAGCTGAGGAACAGGCAGTCTGGCAATTTCTGTTTTCACCTCATTTTAAATCCAAATTGCAGATACTCAATGATATGGAAAATTAGTCACCATCCAACTATCTCTCTGCTACACCCACAGGGTTTTTAGAAGGTAGTTTTCATAATTAATCAGTCATCTTGTTGCCATTTAATGGAATGTAAAGAAATTTCTACTCGACGGTCTTGTTCCTCACAGATGACGTTGATTTGCGTTAAAAGCCATTAATCCTCTGTCTAATTAAAGTTAAAAAACCAAAAACTATTGGCTGCTGCTATTTGTTTGTTGAAATATTTGTGCCAAGCTTCCCAAAGTTAGGCAGTTTGCCAAGAAGCAGAGTCACTGCTGGCATTGGTGAAGCAGAGAAGTCTGGACGCTACCCTACTCCTGTGTACCATCATCTTTCTGACATGATGACTTTTTTTCAGGCTTGATGTGAATTGCTTCTCTGTGGTCACATCCCTCTTTCTTTGCAGTTCACCTTGGCAGTGCACTGAGGTCTGGCTTTCTTGTACAGCCAGCCTACTCAGTGTTATATTCCAGTTTGTTTGTGGCATTGTGTGAAGCTCACTGGTCAGGGATCAACAGCGTAGAGTTATCAGTGCTAGCCATGACGATGCTTTGAACAATGGGGAGATAAATAGCACAGTTGACATAAAGCAATGGTAAGATGTAAGCGCACCCAGCTAGGTGCTTCCTAGGCATATGTGTGATTGCAGCTGAAGAAAAGAGAAATCTCTGGATGTGCAGTTGTGGGATGCATCGGGTCTTGCATTTATGTGTTACAGCTGAACAGAATTTCTTCCAAGTCCCTCAGTAGAGGGAGAGGGAGAGAGGACCTCCTGAAACCTTTACAGAAAAGGGTGTCTTTTTCTAGACATCATCATATTTGTATTTCTCTCCTTACTGCTGCAGGTGGGTGCAAGTTCAGCAAGTGTTCTGAATGCCTTATTCCAGGCCTGTAGGAATTGCTTTGCTACAGGATTGAAGAGCAGTGCAGGCAGAGAAGTTTCCCAGAGATGGCACAGTGTTTGAAGTGTCCCTCTGTGACTCCTGATGGAGGATGTGTTCCTGTTCAGAGGATTCCTCTGATATGGGATTTTGCAGCCCTAGCCAATGAAGAACATTAAACAGCAGAATGTGAGAGCAGCGAAGGAGGATCTGCTTCCATGGATTTCTGTGCCATGCTCTTCAAACACCAGAGGAGCTAGAAAGATACTGTAGGAAGTCTTGACCTCATGATGTTTGTATCTTAGTGTTCTGAGAGTCGAGTTGGCACCACAGGCCAATAAAATCAGATTGTATTGGATCTGTTGTCAGACATCTTTCCCAGAAAAAAAAGTCAGCCTACAAGAATGTTGTATATATGAAGGTCACGTATGGTCTTGTATGCTTGCTATTATATATCTAGTTGAATAATAATTGAAAATGTGTTACCAGTGTACACTGACTTGTGTCAGTGTACATTGGTACAGTGTACAAGTTTACAGTGTGAATGTTCCCAGCTCCGATCTTACCAAAGTAGGACTGTAAATTAGTTCTGCAATTGGACCTGCAGCACCCCAGAGATAGATTGAGATGATTGTACCTGTTCGTTACATACATGTAGGCGTGTCCTTCATCTCTTAGATCTCAAAGTCCTTGGATGCTGTCCATCATATGTTCTAGCTAGCTGGATAACCTACTGTACCAAAGAAGAGACAGGCACAGGGAACTGTTATCAGTGTCACTGATGCTCTCTGTGACTCTGTAATTTAAAGGCAGAATGATGAGTATTAAGAAGTTAAAGTTAATGGGAAGAAGCAGAAAGTGTTGTATATGAATTTTCCTTCAAAATACCTTTTAAAGGTCACTGGATAACCTCTAAGTTGTTCTCAGCAGCACTTGGCATAAGGTATGAATACAGGGGGCAAGGACGTAGGGTTTGTTTGGCTTGTGCTCATCACGGTGTCTGTCTTGTGTACCAGATCAGTCTGTTTATGTTTGAAGTCATGTATTTCATCACTTGATTTCTTCATTTTGAGGTCTGGTGCCTTCCTGACCGGGGTGGTTGGTAAGCCTGCTTGGAATCCAAGGAAGAAAATATAATCATACTATTTGCCTTTTGCAAACTTAATTAATCCTGCTGTCTGGGCCGGAAGGCCGGGCAGGTCTGCAGTTTGGAAAGTAAAACTTGACAGTTGCTGTAGAAACAATGTTAACAGCTGTGATGTAGTTCAAAGCTTGAACTTTAGGGAAAGTAAGTGTTGCTTAAAACACACATTCAGTGGAACATCCAAACATCAGTGTGGACAGGAGCTGCTTTTGTTCCTTCTTGCATTTTACCACAGTAAACTGTTAATGAGTTTGCTTTCTCTTACATTCTTCCTCCTCATCAATTGTATGCATGAATAGAACATAATCAATAACTTTATCATGCGTTTGTGGTATGCAAGATGCTATTTCTATTTAACAGTACTAAAATCTGTCGTACTTTCTTTCACACTGCTTAACATTTTCTCAAGTCCTGATACCTGAAATAAGGATCTGCCACTCCAGGAGAAGCTTATTTGCTTTTTTTGTTATACTGTATCCATAACTGGTGAGTTCCTTAGATGATTCTCATAGTTTAGTAATGCATATTGTCTTTTTGTCTCCTACGGGTGACCTCAAATTTCATGTAGAGCAGCAGGTGGTAGCATTTGTTTCTGCCAGAAAGGAGATTGTTCTGCTGGAGCTCTCTTAAGCCACCTGTGAGGTTGGTTTTGATGAGACTGTACTCTGTGACTGTAGTATTTACCAGTCCATTATTAAAGTGGCAATAAGTAGTAGAAAAGCTCAGCACTTTCAGTCTTCAGTTTCTGTGAAGGTAGATAATTTTATTCAGTGGTAAGGTCTAGATTTCTTCCAAAGTGGAACAGAGCAACTGTAAATCTTGGTTTTGGGGACAACTATCTTCCTTTGATTCATATCTCCTTAACAGTGGAAGTTTACTATGTCTTCAGAGCAGTACAGCAAGATTTATGAGAGGATGGTTAATGTGACATCTCTGTATGTCCTGTTTGTGTGCTCTACATGCACAGATGTAAGTCTTGGTGTATGCTTTGCTTCCCCCAGCTGCTGGAAGCAGCATTTGTTTTTGAGTCTTCAGATTGCCTTGTGGCAATCTCAATTCCATAGAGAAAATGTTTGATCCTTGAGAAAAGGGAGACCCTCTGATCAGTCTGCCTGATAACCAATGGCACTTAATGGGAAGATGTAGTGTATGAGCCCTGATGTTACCACCATACTTCACCCAGAACAGCTTCTTCTTTGGGTGTTGTTTTAACTTTGTTTTGCAGCTTCCTGTGTACTTATCTTCTGGTTTGGTTACTCCAGCAGTGTAAAGGACTTCAGCTTCAGTCACTGCTGTTCTCTCTGTGTAACTTAATCTTTCCTTAAATCCCCAGATAGCACAAAGGCCAGTGGAAAAAGAGTTGTAGGAGATGTGGCATACGCAACAGCAAAAGAGAAAGCTTCTTACATTACCCCAGTTCCTGGTGGTGTTGGACCAATGACTGTGGCCATGTTAATGCAGGTATGTGAACAGAGTGTGAGACGTCACAAGTCATCTCCTCTATGTTTGCCCTTGGGGTATATTGCTGCTGACCATCAGCACATTACGAAGAGAAGCTGGTGCTTCTTCTTTGCTCTTACACAAGTCTAGTTAGTATTTGCAGACCGATGAAGAAGGTGAATGTGAAGAAAATGTTAGGAAGAACAACTGTCTTTTGGATTTTTGTGTGTGCATATGCTTTGTTTTGTTTTTTAAACTGTACATTCCAAAAACTGAGAACTGGTTTGTTTTACAAAGCTCTGGATGCAATTCTAAAACTCTCCACAAGGTAACGGGATAAGGAGGAGGAGGTTAGCAGAGTAAAGCTGCTCCCTCTGTTCCTTATTTTGCTTAAGAGATGGTACTGACACACAGCACCAAAAAGAAAAGCACCGTAAAAGATGCTATATATATTAATATTTATATATAAATAATATATTTCACAGGGCTGGATTTTTATCTATCAGTATCTCTACAGATCTAGACAAATCTGTCTGTATCCTTCTCAAGGAAATTCAAAGCAAAACCTCATTCTGCATTGTTAGCAATAGTTCTAAATTGAAGCACTTTATATTAGTCCAAACTGAGATAAAGAGGAGGGGAAAACCCATATAAGGCTCTGTTAACCAACAAGGTTCCTACAGTGACTGTTGCTGTAATGCCTTTTCATGCTTGATTTAGAGTACAGTGGAGAGCGCGCAGCGTTTTCTGGAGAAATTCCAGCCTGGAAAATGGAACATCCAATACAACCAACTTACCCTAAAGATGCCTGTTCCAAGGTAATGCTTTCATTGAAGCCATTGACGATGTTCATGCTTTGTGTTACTCACTTCTGTTGGCAAGCATTGTATAATGTAGGGCATACAAGTATGTAGAGCGTAACTGGGGTTGAAGTTTGGAGAGATGTAGAGAGAAAGCAGCACGAGTTCTCCTGGGCGAGCAGAGCTAACCGTCAGTGGTCCTGTGAGACATGTTGAAATGTAGGCTTGGGTCATCCTTATAACATTAAGGTATAAACATGGTTTTCCACAGATGTTTTTGTGAGCTAGATACTTGCTGACTCAGCATGTAGCAATTTTTCTATCTGACATGGCAACCTAGCACCTTAAAGTGGGGGTTGGTAGAATCCATAAGGATTTGAAAATACAGGGAATATGATAACAGAGCTTTACGTGGTGTCTACAGAAAGTCATTCTTTTGTATAATTTTGTTTGTTTTATTTTGTTGTTGTCCTCTGAAGATACTTGTATTCTACTGTAGCCAATACTGGTGGAATGGATTCATTTAATTAGGAAAGGGTGAAGCTTCACTTTCAGAATGTAGATCAAGTGCTTTTGAATCATGCTGCCAAAAGCAGGACATCTGTGAGAAGTCAGCAATATTTATTAATTGCCCTTGCTCTCTTTCTTTCAGTGATATTGAAATATCACGGTCTTGCATACCCAAGCCCATTGATCAAGTTGCAAAAGAAATTGGCCTCCTCCCTGACGAGATAGAGCTGTATGGCCAAACTAAAGCCAAGGTTCATCTGTCAGCTCTGAAACGTCTGAAGAACCAGCCTGATGGCAAATATGTCGTTGTTACTGGGTAGGTGCTATGTTAAGTAAGGAGACATCGCTTACATGGTGTCAGGATGAAAAGAAATTTTGATAGTGTTGCTTGTCGTTGTATTGTCTTATGGTAAGCTGACTGTATGGAGTGTTGGCATTAACTGCAGTCAGTGGGTGCCTGTGTTATGCCTATAAGTGTTTTGAGGCTCACCTACTATAGGAGCTTCATTGTATCTGTTGTACTTTCTCACTGCAGGATTACTCCCACACCTCTGGGAGAGGGGAAAAGCACCACCACCATAGGTCTTGTTCAAGCCTTAGGAGCACACCTTCACCAGAATGTCTTTGCTTGTGTTCGGCAGCCTTCTCAGGGGCCAACCTTCGGTATAAAAGGTATGAGCTGACTAAATGGGAGAAGACAGCAGAATGAAAGTCTTTGAATGCTGCATTGTAGTTTTACATAATTCCCAGTTTGGATGACATTTCTTTAAGAAACAAAAAACCTTGGCAAGTTCTTCAGTGTTTCCTCAAGTGCTATGCTGGGATATTAACTAAGCTGCTTTCTTAAAGTCATTAATAAAATACATATATTACCACCCTGAGCTAGGGAGACCTTTATTTGCATGATTTGACTGTTCTCTTTCCGTAGGAGGAGCTGCTGGTGGTGGTTATTCTCAAGTTGTTCCCATGGAAGAGGTAATGGTTTATACAAAGCCTCATTGCACAGTTAGCTTGCAGACCTTGAAGAAATATTGCAGTCAGATAACTTAATATTTTTTTTTTCTATGTCCCGGAGTAGCATTGCAAGAATGATTGCTTGATTTCAGCAAAGCTTTTTTAGAAGCACTTCTTTGTTTGTTTCAGAAGAGTGTCTGCGTGGTCAGGGAGTTTCACAGAACTGAGAATTCCCAGTCCCTCTGTTCCCTCCCCTCTTCTGCCCCGAATTACTGCACACCCTTGAGCAAAGTACATCTTGTACGTCTTTTTCCCAGCACTGAAATTAAGATTATAATGACTTAATACGTTTTGGAAGCATATTAAATAGTTCTGTCAGCAAGAGTGGTCGTTGACTCCCTCTGTGAGCTATTTTGGTGTGCTTGTGTTTTGTATTACTGACGTGGAATGGGAAAAGGGAAAATGTAAATCAATAATGCCAAGACCTCAACCTGTGGGTGACTGGCACTGCAGTGCTTTTTTGGTGTGACTTGGCAACAAGTAAAGTCCTCTGTCTGGGGGCAGGGAACTGACAGGCACGTGTAGCTCGTGCTCTTGTGCATCCCCCAACTCTCTTGTAATTGCATGTAGAGTCTTACCTTTGTCTTGTGCACCATAGGTTGATGCAGGACAGTTTTCAGAGGAAAAGCAAAAATGATCAAAAGGGTTGTTTGTTCCTATTGATGCAGCAAGTCCAGAGAAGATTGGGGGGGGGACTGAAAAAATGTTAAGGAGGCAGGTGATTGATTTAGTCATGTGCCAAAAACATGCGTGAATGATAGATGTGACAGGAACAATAATCTCCTCCTGTTTGAGAGTGTTAGTAAGACAAGGTAAAAGACTGGGGCATGTGCAGCAGTGGGAAATGGACCCACACTTGAAATAAACTGGCTAAAAGTTGCCTAAGGAGGTTGTGGATGCCCCATCCCTGGAGGCGTTCAAGGCCAGGCTGGATGTGGCTCTGGGCAGCCTGGTCTGCTGGTTGGCGACCCTGCATATAGCAGGGGAGTTGAAACTGGATGATCATTGTGGTCCTTTTCAACCCAGGCCATTCTATGATTCTGTGATATATGAAAGGACATCAAATATGACACGCATGGTAGAAAAATAGGTTGTGATCTTATGGGAGTATTTTAATCAATGCATGACTCCAAGTACTAACACTTTATGATACAGTAGATGCAATAATGACCTTGATACGCCATCAGATGTTTCTGCATGCAGCTTTCATCCCAGAAAATTATTAGCAAGTGAGACATTTTTCAATGATGACTGTAGAACTAAGGTGGTAATAATTGCTTCTTATTGCATATATGTAGAATAAGAAAATTGGTGTTTCCTAATTAAGATTTATAACTACTGTGTGACTAGTTCCACTCTGTTTTGGTTTTTTTTGCTGTTTGGTTTATAAGACCACAGTAGCAGGGCTCTGACACAGTGGTATCATAGTCTTCTCTCATACCACTTTTTTATTGTCAATTTTTCATCTTCCTCCTGTGCTGCACTGCTACAGAGGAAAAGAATCGTCTTAACAGCAACCTTTCCTTCTCTGCCCTAATGCAGGTTTGTCAAGTAAACTCTATATCCAAAATCTTTTGTCAGTACAGCTACAGTGCAGGAAGAAAACTCACGTAGACAAACCCACTCAAACCGTCTTTTAATGAGATAGAACCTAGAAAATTACTAGCGTTGTCACTGTGTAGTATGTGGTCTGCAAGTCCTGCCTACGATACTGTGTGTGAGTGGTTAGCTTATGCAGAGCTCTTTGCAACCACAGCTCTATTGCTAGCACCACCCAAGGCTGCTGGCTTGAATTTAGCTCAGACATGTTTGTGGGAGCAGCAGGAGCTTTAGCGAAGGTACATGTGAAGCCTGTTTTGCAAGTGATGCGAGTGGGTCAGAAGGAAGGTGAAGGAGGAGCAATGCAGATATGCCATACCATGTTGTTCTCAGATATTAAGGAATGGTTCTTGTGTAAAAATCTTATTTGGAAGCTTTGTTCTGGAAGTTTGTAAAATGACATAAATGTGGGGGAGGCATTTTTCTGTTTTAGAGAAATTCTTTCCTCTCTTCCACATACTGCACTGAGCAATCTCTTCCCCCTCCACCCTCACTCACTTTAGTGTTGCTATTAATATGTCTCTCTCCACCTGTCTACGATGTATTGAAATATATGAAAATTGCAGCAGGATGAGATAAGTGATATGTTCTGTGTCCTTCAGTTTAACCTTCACCTCACTGGTGACATCCATGCTATCACTGCGGCGAATAACCTGGTTGCTGCTGCTGTGGACACACGTATATTCCATGAGCTAACTCAGAGCGACCAGGTAGGATCCTTTCTTCTCGTGTATTTCAACCCATCTCGTTCTGGTCAAAATGTTTGGGGTGTGCCAGCAGTACTAACTGTATGTTTTGTTCTTCCAGGCCCTCTATAACCGTTTGGTGCCTTCTGTCAACGGTGTCAGGAAGTTCTCAGAGATTCAAATCCGAAGACTACAAGTAAGTTCACTAGTTTCACACTGGTTTCTGATTCAGTTCCGCTTACTCTACCTTTATGTATTCTGAGTTTGGTTACAAAAACATTTGTGTTGCCCTGTAGGTCACAAAATCACCTAGGCTGGAAAAGACCTTCAAGATCATAGCCTGACTTATGGAGTAGTCCTGTCACTAAACTTTGTCCCTTAGTGCCATGTCTGCATACCTCTTAAATACCGCAAGGGATGCGGGCAGACTCCACCACTTCCCTAGGCAGCCTGTTCCAGTGCCCAACCACCCTTTCCACAAAGAAATTCTTCCTAATAGTCATTTTAAACCTCCCCTGGCTCAGCTTGAGACCACTTCCTTGCACCCTATCACTTATCATCTGACATAAGAAACTGACTAGACCAACCAACAACTAGATTGTCATTCTGCTAGCATTTGTTTTCTGCATCATGTACAGAAGTCTGGTTGCCCATGTTACAGCACAGATAACAGTGAGATGAAGCTCCAAGGGGAAGAATCGTTGACTTGACTTGTTATATGCTGTGTGAGTAACACAGTGGGAAGAAGCAGAGATTAGTGCCCTTTGTTAATAGTGACAGTTTAGCGTTCTTAATGTAGTTTTAGAAAAGACCAGCATTAGTCTTTGTCCGTTACAGTCAGCTACAGATAAAGATGAATAATTCCTGTTCATGTGACAGCTGTATAGATAACGCAGCACAAAAAAGACAGTTTACAAAATTCAGCAAAAAGAGAAGGTATAGATTGTCTTGTCTTATCCAGATTGAGCAAGCAGGAAACAAAAGAAAGAATGTGTGTCCCCTACATCCCTTACTTCTTGGCTCAGGAAAAAGAATCTCCGTTAAATGAGTACACCTACCGCTGAATGTTGGACCCTGAGCAGGTCACAGTTCCTCCAGTCCTCAGTAACGAACGTGAACCTGTGTGTGTCCCTGGCCTCTTCATAAATGAGGAACAAGAGTAGTTTTTGCATTGGGCTTGAACCTTCTGGCTAGAAGGACAAAGTGGGGCCTGCTAAGCTTATTCCAAGAACAAACCTGTTTGAACAGTATTCATGCTCTATCAGTTGCCCACTTGGAGGCCAGGACCAATAGAATACTTAGGAAGATAAAACTCTGATTTATTAATTAGCTATAATTTTTCAACCATTAGAAAATATGTGGCTTGCTTCCACTGCTGAGCAAAGTAGCTCTGTCACGTGGCTTGGTGGGCTGTAAGGATGCTAATACTCGAGAAAGAGGATCTTTTTCATGGCATGGTGGGGATTTGTTTGTTTTTAGTGCTGCACTTGAAGAGGAAGAGAACAGACCTCTTTCTTCCCTGCTGTTCTTCTGGAGAAAATAGGACTTAGCTGTCTAGTTAATTAAAAAAGGCTTGCTCGTTCATAAATCAACTCAATCGTTTTCTTCATTTCTAAGCTTGCACTTGTATCAGTCTTGAGATAATTCTTCTCTCAATTAAGCAACTTGGCAAACTGCCCATCCTCTCAGTATGTTCAGGATCAGCTTTCTGGGATGCTGACAGCCTTGTGACCGAATTGTTTAATTCCTCCTTTGTGCTGCTTAACCAGCGTGCTGAAAGCTGTGTCTTCAAATATGTATGGCTGTGTGCAGTGACCCTAGGCAAACTAATGAGAAATGGATGTAAGCATGTGAAACTAATGATTAGAACAAGGCATGTAAGAAACTGCAGAGCTTTCTTTCTTATGTTTTCTGTAGATGCCTTGCACAAAAGTAGGTGATGGGCTGCCCTGACAGGCTCTATTATCTGCATTGCCCTTTGCTAGTTGGCAAGCAGCAAGCTCTGCTTCCAGGTTTACACATTGATATGGATCAATTTATGTTGTTGTGGGACTTGAAGGGACACTGGTAGGGCATTTCCTCCTTTCTGAATATTCAGGTGCTGCTGCCAAAGGCTAATTGTTGTATTGAAAGGTTCATTTCTCTAAATCTTTCATTATACTTTTTTATTATTGTTATTTCTTCTTTCCTCCCACAGAAATTGGGCATTAGCAAAACTGATCCTGCAGCCTTGACAAAGGAGGAAGTAACCTTATTTGTGAGACTGGACATTGACCCAGCCACCATAACATGGCAAAGAGGTACAAGAACCATTGAATTAAAGTATTGCTAAAAAAAAAAATCACCAAAACTTATCAAATGAAGTTGCAAGCATAGAAAGAGCAAAGTTTTCTGGGATAAAGGGAAGCAAAGCAGTGCTGGTCTCTCTATTTGGTGCAGTGGGTGCCTGCAGGTGGGATCCTGTTTCTAAAGGATCTGACAGCAGGGCTTAAATCTTCATCTTTGTGAATTCAGACTGGGCCTCACTAATTGGTGCAAGTTTCTGCTTGTGGTTTTGATGGTCACTGAGAGTTTTCAGTTTGGCAACCGTAGCAAACAGTCTTTCTGCCTGCGCATTTGAGAAAGCGCTGTGTGAGAGGAGAGGCTACTGCTCTGGAATTAAACTGAATTTTAGTCTGCCCACTTGCTCTCCTGGGGACTGGCAGCAGAAAAAGGCTCAATGTTTTTTTAAAACATGTTCAAAGGTACCTGAAGTAAGATCAGTCTCTGGATCTCTGGTCTTACTGAATTNGGTGATTTAGACCCCTTCAAGAGTATTGCTTTTCCTTCTTTTTGTGAAAATATGATGTGAAATTATTCCCCAAAATTTGCTTCATAACCTATAATGGAGTTAAATTAGTCTGCCCCATGGGAAATACTTTATAAAATACTTGGAATTTTTCAAGAAGCTAGTAAAAAAAAAAAAAGAAAACAAAAACCAGCAAATTTAAGCCAGTATTTGATCGTTTGTGTTTCAAGGGTAATTTGAGCTAATGGGATTGTAAGGAATGTCATTAAATAGTAGAATCTGACCATTTTATCCTTTCATTTACAAAATGATAATTTTATTTCTTTTTTCCATAGTAATTTCCTGATTTCATTTTGACTAATAATGGTGAAAAAGAAATTGGAATAATACCAGCAGCTCCTTTTTTTTCTTCAGAGGGGTTTTGGACTTGTGGTTATCGAGCACAGAGGGAGGTAGACTTCTGAGTCAAGTGCAGTCTGCATTGACTGTGAGCATCTTAACATGGTTACAGTTCAGTTGGAGAGGATGGTGTCCCAAGCTGCCATCCTCTATTCATGGCTTATCTAGCCAGGTGTTTGTGGTGGTATATAGATGTGATTTAGGTCACGCAATGTGACTTCTTACGTCTTTCTTTCTGCATCTTCACAGTACTGGATACAAACGACAGATTCCTTAGGAGAATCACTATTGGACAGTCTCCAACAGAAAAAGGCTTTTCACGAACGGTAATTATTCTCTTTTCTTGCATCTCTTAAAAAACACTTTGAAAAACGTGATCCTGAAGTAAACTTCTTCAACTCCAGATGTTTGTCTTACTGGCACCTTGTTATAGAGATAGTAGAAAGTCTCTTTGGCCAAGCAGTTAAATTTGCTATCAATGCAATGTATAGTTTTACTACCTGTTCTTTTCATTCCTTTCTTGATTGTTGGATTCCTGAATTGGGATGACTGTGGCATAGTAACAGTGACATATGAACGCTCTCTGCAGATATGGTGCTTGGCAATTGCTAATCTTAGCCAGTGCACGTGCTTTGGGTGGGATGTATCTGGCCCTAATTCAACACAGTATCTGAGCTTATTATCTAGATTTACTGTATAATCAACATAGAAAAATAGGCAATCAGGGCCATGATTTCTTTCATCCTTTAAGTAACTGTAAAATTAATAATTCAAATGAGTTGTGCCCATAGAGGCCTCTTTTTATTTACCAAGAAAGGTCTCTAGGGTGCCTAGCTTCAATGGAGGTATTGTGTTATGTCAGATGAATTCTACCCTTCCTTTGCTATAGAACCAATTGTTGGTTTTCATGGGTTTTTGTTTTTTCTTTGTCTTATACTGTGCCATTTAGCAGTGGTTAGATGAGTTAGTAAGCTCAGTCTTCAAAAATGTATTGTTGGTGTTAATGTTCTTACATGAATCACCAGTTTTGTGCCAGGAGGGAGTCGTGTAACAGCAACGGAATGAGTACATCTTACTTTATTTTGCAGAAAATAGTCTGATTTGAAACTGTGAATTTAAATTACGTATATTCTGAGAGTAACATTTTAGATTTGTTCTCATGGATGTATGTCCGTATTTATGTTTTATTATAACGGTGATAACTGACTTTTCTTTTCCCCCAAGAATTTGAGTAAGGTAAAGTTTTCTGCTGAGGAATCTTGATGAATTCGCATTCTTTATTTGTCTCTTGAAGGCTCAGTTTGACATCACAGTGAGCAGTGAAATCATGGCAGTTCTAGCACTCTCTGATGGCCTGGATGACATGAAAAAGCGACTGGGCAGAATGGTAGTAGCTTCCAGCAAGAGAGGAGAACCGGTTACAACAGATGACCTTGTAAGAGTTATTCCATTCTTGAATGCTATCTTTCTTCTATTACTTCTGGTGGCTTCTAAATAAAAAAGCATATTTACAAATAGGAAGAATTCAGAATGCATCCTGCTGGCCATCCGATTTTTTGAGCTTCCTGGAGAAAGGAAAACATAAAGCAGGGACAAAGCCTGGTGCAAATTTAATTACAGATGATGAAATATCTTATGCTGAGAATCTGTGAATGCTATAAAAGTCAAACTAAGTAGAAGGTTTCCATAAGGCAGCCTTTGTGAGAGGCACAAATCTATTTCCACTGGATGAAATGTTTAATTTAACAGCACTAGTGATGTCTGTTACCAGTATGTAGTTATAAGCAACAGTCACAGCTGCAGTACTGTCTTGCAACTGTCCACTAGTGCAGTTCTTGAAATGTTTGTGGAGTATGTCAGTTAGAACTCTCCCCTACAGTTCTTCAGCATTGTTCTGGGGATAGCTTGTGCTCCACACACTTTTTCAATAAATATTTTGTAGGTAACAACCGTGTCTGGAGAAGGGAACTGAGCTCTGTATGTGAACTGTGCCCCATCACTTGGCCTCAAGACAGAAAACAGGCTCAGGACTGTTCCACTAGTCAACAGAGGAGCAATACTGGTCTTCTGTTATATGTTTTTGTTTTATGTTCATCCCACAATGACTCTAAGAAGCAGTTGATTGGCAGAGCGGCCTGACTCTGGACCTTCAGCAAAAGGATTGGGCTGGGAAGCACTTATCTGTAGAGTGTCTCGATGTGAGACATTTGTTGGGCATGAGAGAGAGCACGTGCCAAAGTTCTGTAGGCAGCTTTGAGATTTTTAATTCCTGCTGCTAATGTGCTGTCATGCTTTAACCTTAAGTACCTGAGGTAACCCTCCGTTCTGGAAAACAGAAGTCCCTTCCGCTGCCCATCAGTGGTGGGAACTTGTGTAGGGAGTTGCTTTATGAGTTTCACATGGGAGACTTCTAGTTTTTAAGACTTTTTTTCCTCTTTTTTTAATTTTGTGTGCTGTAACTTTGGAGTGGAGGATGATACCGGGTCTGTCCAACAGGTCCTCAGGTTTTGCACGTTTTTGCAGGTGGTGGGCATTGGCTGGCTTGGTTTGGACTGTGTTGCATGCCCCTCATACAGGCCAGAACATGGTGATTGCAGAGACCAGCCTGACACAATAAGATGTCCAGATCCTTCTGCTGTAGTATAACCAGTATCGTGAGGGCACTATGAGGAAGCTCAAAGGAGCTGGGGAGAAACGAGGAATCAAAAACTGACTATGGGTTTTCAGAGATGGAGATGTATTGAAGTGTTATTGATTGACAGGCCTGAAATGTCATCATGGAAATCTTGCTCTGTATCTTTCATTGTTCTAGAGATGACTGAAGTTTAAAGCTTATCCATTAAATGTTAACTAAGCTTTCATGTGGCAAGATTGAGACTAATGAAACATAGCAGTGAATGTCTTTAAAAAAACATAGATATATAATTGAGTGCTGCAATTCAATTGACATTAAAAGGAAAGAAGAAATTGTCTTGAAAAACTTTCCCAGCTTTCTGCCATTGAATGGGGCACAGGAAACTATACTCTCTCACTGCTCTTCCTTTCTCACCTCATTATAGCATTAAAAGAGCAGTTTGTCTTTACTGCTAAGTAAGTTGGCTAAGCAAGGTCATAATGGAAGAGCTGCATTCAGCAGAAATCACCGGTTATCTTAGAAGGATGCAAAAGGCATTATTCTGCTCTGCTCAGACCGGCATATTCTGCAGCAGCTGCTCGTTGCATTCCTGCAAGCTCACCAGAAGGTCTTGACACAGTATAGGAACTGTCTCAGTACATCTGGAAGCTGATAGCTGTCTTTGTTTTTTCTTTTAGGGAGTGACTGGTGCTCTGGCTGTCTTGATGAAAGATGCTGTTAAGCCAAACCTCATGCAGACGCTAGAGGTGAGCACGGATGATTCACTATGTATTCTCAGAAGCAAGGAGCATCTGGTCAAGCTCATTCATCACAGTCAGTGTGGACTTACTCTGTTTAGACTTGGAAGCTTATTGTGGTTTCCTACCTAAGATTCAGGACTAGGGGAAAATAAGAGCTTCTTTAGAGGTCTGCCATCGGCAAATGGGATGGCTCTGGGGAAAAGCAGTACACCTTGCTGTGTCTGTTTTGTTGACTAATGTCAGGAAATGTTTTGAAAATCTAGATGGTATGGGTGCAAGAGAATGGCAGAATTGCTAAGATTTAGCCATCCATTTCCTAAGTGGGTTAATGTCTCCACTTCTGCAGATTATAATAATCCAGCTGGCGATGCAGCCCTTAGTACTGATAACGAATATTTAATCAGAGGGCTTTAAGATCTGTCTTCTAAGAACTACTTTTTTTAACCTGCAGATACTGTAGTACTTAGCTCCCGAAATGATGCAGATGTGCAAAATGTTACCTCCTGATTTGCTTTATTTCTCTTTGCCTCCCTCACCCTCCTCCATTTCCTAGGGAACCCCTGTGTTTGTTCATGCGGGACCTTTTGCCAATATTGCACATGGGAATTCCTCAGTGTTGGCAGACAAAATAGCACTGAAGCTTGTGGGTAAAGAGGGTTTTGTTGGTAAGTGTGTGGTGTTTGTTTGTTTTTCAGGGAAAGATTTCCTTTTTTAATCATGACTACCTTTGCTGTTTTTTGGTTTTTTTCTGTCCCAGAAGAAGCTTCTGATTTCTGTAATCAGAGCACTGATTTCCCTGCCCAGCAACCTCTCACAGACTTCTGTGTTGTTTATTTTTCCTACTCCAGTTACAGAAGCAGGATTTGGTGCAGACATAGGCATGGAGAAATTCTTCAACATCAAATGTCGTTGTTCTGATCTCCGGCCTAATGTGGTCGTGTTGGTTGCTACTGTCCGAGCTCTGAAAATGCACGGAGGAGGGCCTGCAGTAAGTAGTAAACAAGGTTTTATTTAGGCTGAGGGGCTTTTGTTCCAGTCCAGCCACTTAAAGCTCTGTGGGGTTTGATTTGCTTCTAATTGTCTTGAGATTTACAGTTATCCATATGTCCCTGCTGCTTGCAAGCTGCTTTGTTGTAGTATGTTACATATACATACCTGCTCATTTTATTTTCCCAAAGAAGTATGCTGGGGCACATTTGTTGTTATCATAATCCTTAGTTTGTTATATTGTGAGAGCATCTTGGCAGTTTTGTTTTTTTTTCCCCTTAGAAAAAAAGGATCAGGCTGAAGCAGAATGGTGTATCTTGATGCAGTTTAATAAGAATCAAGTGCAAATTGTCAGGATAAAAATCTTATGGGGTGCCTTCCTGTTTTTTTTCTTAATTCACTCTCCAGGTCACTGCTGGGATACCTTTGCCAAAGGAGTACACAGAGGAGGTAATCTTATCTTCTTTAGCTGTTGTGACAGTTGACCAATTAATTGTAGTCGTTACACGGTATTATCATTCAGTGCACGTGTGGACAGCCAGTGTGTGTCATTTCTATAGCTGGCAGGGAAATGCTTCCTTGTACAAGCTTTAATGTTCTTTTTTTTTTTTCCTTTTTTGTTCTAATGCTGTTACTTTGGCTCTGCTCTTTCAAGCATTTATTGTACTTGACCTAGCCAGCGTTCAGAGCCTTCCTTTTCTCCTGAGCTCGCATAATTGTCTATGCACTCCATTTTTCATAGTAATGTCTGCTCAGTGTCCCTTGACCCTCTCAGTATGGAGTAATTGCCTAGCTGAAATATCGTCTCTGAAAATATTCGGAGTGCCACTCTAATTACTCCCTTCTTAGCAGCAGCAGTTTTGTTTTCCCTCTGCCCTTCTTTTGCAAGCAGGGAGGAAAGTGAACTAAATCTCTGTTTCTGCCCTTGTGCCTCAAATGGTTACGTACACTTGGGTAATTGATCTGGTTCAGCTTTTTCACTTCTAACGCTTCTCTATGGATTACTCTTTTGATAGGAAGGGATGAAATGTCTGCGCTTCCATGAATAATCTCTGATGCTGTAAAATGTAAATATACATAAAGTGAAAGCTGTTATCACAAACTTCAAACAAATGTCACGAAATTCACTGCTAAT
Organism: Pavo muticus; assembly: GCA_016647715.1. NCBI lineage: Eukaryota > Metazoa > Chordata > Aves > Galliformes > Phasianidae > Pavo > Pavo muticus. Next base: position 4,387,321 of record JACDJE010000028.1, on the reverse strand, counting down.
GATATTTAATACATGAGGACGGATGTGTCATAGAGGAAAATGAGGTTTTACTGCGAGGAGATAATGAGCATAGGTGTTGACTTAAGAATAACAAAAAAAATGATGAAGTGGTTTCTCCTACCTTGATTTTCATCTTCAGCTACAAAGTTATTAGAAACATTCGTTCCTTTTCCTGTTTTCTGTGCAAAACCATGCACTGGTCCGAAGTGTTCAGAAAGCAGCTCTGAAATTCTGCCTTTGTGGTTTCCATTCCTGCTTTGGCACTTAAATAGTGAGCTATGGATGCAGTGGATTTGGAGCAAAGGTTTCACTGTCTCTCATAAAATGTATGTTCTGCTTGCTCCCTTTTTTTTTTTTTTTACAGAATCTTCAGCTGTTGGCAAAAGGTTGCAGTAACCTAAGCAAACAAATCCAAAATGCTCGGCTGTTCGGTGTCCCAGTAGTAGTGGCTGTCAATGCTTTCAAGTAAGTGAGCTGGGCTGTGGAACCGATGCATGAGAATAAAATGGTGGCACTTTTTGTGCTATGTTTAACACACTGTCTTGTTTTCAGCACTGTCAACATGTTGTTTGCAGGAAGCAGCATTCTGCAGTGCTTGAAGATACTGAATAAATAGTGGAGCTCTGCTCAGTCATTTCAAATGCGTTCTCTAGTTTAGTTTAGCTTAGGATCTTGTGATCGATGACTTATGTGCCATTGCTTACACCCTGACTGGCTAAGTTACTGTAGACAAAAGGTGCCTGTGACAATATGGAATCTAAGTTCATAACAGATGGTGAAGTGCCTGTGCTGTAGACCACATTGCATTCAGTGGTCTGCACTATGGAATCATGCCAAACCAAGAAGCATTTAAGGCTCTGCACGTTGTACTACAGAGGAAACAGAATCTGTGTGTGGTCTTTCTTTATACAAGCAGAAGGGCTTTGAACTGCTGCATTAAAGCTGATGCCAGTTGAAGCAGAGTAGCCAGCTAAGGGTTGTTCATCTGAAGTGAATGTGTATTAGCTGTTTTAGAGAAAGTATGGTTTTTAGCATTGTGTGCACATGATATAGAACATCTTAGCATCTCCAAATCAGCAAGTACTGATGCCTTTTTGAGTTTCCATCTGAAAACAAGAGTTGCATTGTTGATACAAATACGAAGTCTGGAAAGCTGCTGTTGGCAGTCTTGGGTTTCTGCATGTAGTTCCAGGCCAAGTTCTTGCTCGCTGTTCATCTTGGCGTGGCATCCTTCACCAAGGCGGAGTGGCCTTGTGGTGGATAACTCCTCAATAGATACAGCTGCCTGATGGCTGGATCCTGTAATTTCTTCAGACAGCATTTAACTTCTGTTGACAAGAATGAGAGAAGGGTAGAGCAAACCATTCATTCACTGTGCGTACGTTCTGATACAAATACACAAACTTTTTTCTTTACAGGACAGATACAAAGGCTGAACTGGCTCTTGTAGTACAACTGGCAAAAGAAGCGGGAGCATTTGATGCTGTGGAGTGCACTCACTGGGCAGAGGGTGGTAAAGGAGCTGTTGCATTGGCTCAGGCTGTTCAGAGAGCATCACAGACACCCAGCAACTTCAGGTTCCTCTATAATGTAGAGGTAAGAACTTGCATGATTACAGAGGTACTTTTTTTTTCTTTTAAATAAGCTGGAGATTAGTTGGTCTGGCTTAATTGGCTGAAAGTTGCCTGAAAGTCTGTTCAGAGAACCTGAGAAGAAAACGGCTTTTAGAACATAACATTTACTCCACGAGTCTCAAATACGTAGTTTGTCACTGCCTGTTGTTTTGACTACTAAATGAAATATGGTTTACTTTTGATAGTGAAAGATGCTACTCTGACACAGCTAGAAATGGCAAACAGGTTGCTACTGTGACAGACAGACATGTTCCAGGGCAGGGAGAAGTTTGTTCTTTGACTTGAGACTTGCATTCTTGTCGGAACAAGGACTGGAACAACTTTCATCAAACTTTTTACCTTACTGGAGAATTTCTGGGTGTGCATGGTGCTCAGAATGGGAATATAATAGGCTATGGAACAGGAAATGGAATGTCCATTTCTAACTTGTTTCTTTCTCTGGAAATAAGTCTTACAGTTCTACACACAAGAGTGTGTGTGTGTGTATTTCTAATGACTTTGTACTTAAACAAATTTGATGGTGACTCGGAGGTAACGAAGTCACTGTTAGTTACCATGTTGTGGCCTGAAAGTGCCTAGGCCGTGCTCACTTGCCTGTCTTTTTTCTAGCTTCCTGTTATAGATAAAATCAGAATTATTGCACAGCAGATCTATGGGGCAAGTGACATTGAGCTACTTCCAGAAGCACAGGAGAAAGTCGCCGTGTACACTAAGCAGGTTAGTTTTCCCTGTCACCTGATACCCAGTGATGCTTTTCATTTTAAAATAATCATACTGAGGTGGTGTTCAAACTGCATATAAAAGGGAGTCATCACCCAACGTGTGTCCAGGGCTCATTGGATGCTGCCATGGCACAGAAGGATGAGAAGGTGTTGTGGGATAGGAGAATAATGAGTAGGGGAAAAAATGGAAAGCAGATTCAGTATCTCTCTATATTCTCCCATGTATATTTTCTGCACTCTCCAATTTTTTGGGAATTCAGTTTGGGAATTCTGGAGCTACAAATGGTCAGACTGGTGCTAAACAGTCTCGTTGTTGTTGTTGTTTGTTTTATTTTTTGTCATGTCTCACTGAGTCGTCCAATCAGTTTTTAAACCCATATAAATTTTGGGCAGTCACAACCATGTTTTTTCTTCTTGAGCATGACATTCTTGTAGATCTACCTGCTTTGCAGATACCTTCTGCATTCATGAAGGTTTGTAATGGGTTGTGTAGAGGAAAGCAAGGTGAGAATTGTCCATGCTTTGCTTAGTGTGCTTGAATAGTTTTACTTCTGGGTTTCACGTACTGCTGGCAGATGTCATTTCTTGTTTTTTGTACTACTTGTGAATTCCTTTACAGTTCTATCAAAATGCCATACCTGTATAATTGCTCCTTCCTCACAGTATGCAATTATAGTGATCAAATAGTTCTAATTAACCCACTTTAGGTGTATGAGAGCTTTAGTTCTGAGTTGTTTGAATTAATATTTTGGGAAGAGAGTAGTAAGTAAGTTAGATATGGAGATATCCAGCGCTTCCATAACGCTTCCATACCGTTAATCTTTTCCTCAGTTGGACATGCTGGGATCCATAGTTATTCTTCCCTTAATAGTAGGGAGAGGGGCAGAGTTTGAGAGAAAGAATGAGGATGCAGAATGGTCAATGGATCAGATAGGCTGTGGGTGAAGAAATAGCATAAAATTACCTGGTAACACTGAGAATGGTAAAATAGAGCAATATTTTTTGCATACAGGAATGGTTACTGCTTTTTCACTTACTTCTGTCCTCTTTTCCTTTTCATTGTCATGCCCAGGGCTTTGGAAACCTGCCGATCTGCATGGCTAAAACTCACTTATCATTGTCTCATGACCCTGAACAAAAAGGAGCACCTACAGGTTTTATTCTGCCAATCCGAGATATTCGGGCCAGTGTTGGTGCTGGGTTCCTGTACCCGCTGGTAGGAACGGTGAGTGAGTGAGTAAAACCCTCAGCTGTGGGGTGAGAATAAAACTTCACGTGCATTCCAGTTATGAAGAGTATCTTCAATGAGAAGAGCCCTTGTCATTTACAGATGATGTTCTAATAATTCAGTGCATCAGATGCCCTTACTAGGGTTTTTTCAGGGGGAAGAGGGAAGCTAAAATAAACCATCTGACCATTTGAACATTTAGCAAGCCCTCAGTGTACTCTCCGTGTCCCACATCTCTGTCTTCCTGGAATTCAGGAAAAGGGTGAACTCTGCACATAATGAATTGTGGGAACAGCAGACTGATGGAGGGGCCTGCCTAATGCAGGTCTGTATCAAGTCCAACAGTTCATTTCACTGTGCCCTTGAGTTTTTATTTTCTGTTCTTTGAGATGATTCTCACGTCAGCTGAGAGGTGAGAGAGTAGCTACAGTGGAAGCAGGATCCTGGCATAGCTTTGATATGAATGGGCTGGCAGAAAGAGGAGCTACATGCAAAATGAACTAACATTCAGCTTTGTGTCTAAAGAAAGAATGTTAGGATGAAAGGCTCCACTGGAAATCTTATCTGGGGAATCTATTCTGGGAAAATGTTAAGTAACTTCTTAGGTTATTGCAGGAGATGGAGCAGTTGGAGCAAGCAGCTCTGTCTTTTTCTCACTATTTTTGGGCCTGCACCTTTTTTTTTTTACTGAAGTCTTCATGGCAACATTTGTTTTAATAAGCTGTCTTTCAAAACTGTTAGTGTCACATGGCTCAGAAGCTGAAATTTGTTGATTTAAGAGTTGTTTCCTTTCCTCCTTCATGCGCTGGCTCTCAGAGAGCCAGGTAAGGGTTTCCAGATTACCCCAGCAGAAATCAAATAACCACATCCTGACTGAAGTCTGGCACATCCTTCTTTTCAAAGAGTACTATGTGTTTTGGGATACAGTGAAAGACAGCACGCTCGTTCCTGTTCTTAGTGACTTTTTTTTACAAGCCAAGATTTAATCCAAAGTGATTGTTTTTAATATATTTTTTAAGCAGTGCAGAAGGAAAGTGTACACAGCAGTAATGAGACAGACAATACAGAGATGATTACAGACATTAAAGCTGAAGTTTTGTCCCTTTTTCTAATGTCTTTGCTTTCTATGAAGCTGGAGTTTCCTTTCTGCTCCCCTCACAGATTTGTAATGTTTACTCAGACACGCAGTTAATCATGGTGTTCACCTTGCTGGAATTAACAGTAAGCCCTCCAGGTGGGGACATGAAGATCTCTCTTCTGTGGTGCCTACTAGGCCAGGAAAGGGATGTCCTTTTAAGAAGCAGCCCAGAGCATTTTGAATCAGATCACTGTTTTAAACCCATTCAGCAGGATATTTGCTAGCCTCAGAGTAATTTTTTGGCAGCCATTGAACTGTGAGCTGAAAACACAGAAAACATGCAGCTCTCTGCAGAAGTTGTGTGAAATTTGAAGTGAAACTAATCGCCAGTGTGTGCACATTCTTGTTATCTGAAGTTAATTGAGAAGGTATGCCACACTTAATTTTTCTCAGCCTCTGAGTTTTGGGTTTTTTCCTTTCTGGCTCAGAGTTGAAGCTGTTGTACTTGAACGAAATACTCTGAGGTATAGAAGGAAATACAAGGATCATCTAGATTTAACTTTGAGCGTGAAATGGTGATGAAAATGAAACAAATGGTTGGATTCAAACTGGTTGGATTTCCTTCTTATGTGATGCCACTGGAGAACTGAAAACAAATTATCGATTCAGCTCTTTCGAGGTCCTACATGCCACTTTTTCTGCAAGTTGTGCAAATGCTATAAATCATAGAACCATAGAATCACAAGGTTGGAAAGGACCTACAAGATCATCTAGTCCAACCATCCTCCCATTACCGTTGCTACCACAAGCCACTAAACCATATCTCGTAGCTCCTCATCCAGACGCCTCTTGAACACTGCCAGCCACCAACGTTCTAGTTGGTATTGGTTTTACTTGAAATTTGAAAGGGAACTGATAATATCTGAGTGGTCTGATTTTTTTTTTTTTTCATGCAAATAGTGAGAATTGCCCTGCGTTCTTTTCCAGCACGTGTATGAAAGGGGGGAAGGAGGAGGAGCTTCGTTTCCCTAGCTCTGAAAATAATTGAGTGCATTAAGCATTGTGGACATTTGTGCAGAAAATTCATAGCCTGAAAGGAAATCAACCCTGTACCGCATAAAAATTCAGCGCATGGTTTGCCTTTAGGTAATAGATGAGAGTAACCACTGTGGGCTGCCTTATGGGTACAAGAGCAGGAAAACTGACCAATCCTTTCAAAATACAAAGGGCAAGAAGGGTTACATCAGGCCTGTATTTATCAACACAGCAACTCCTGTTGTGGTGACTGTGACTCTCAGCTCTTGCTGTGGCCCTCTGGATGTGTATCACAGAATGTGTATCACAGAATGGTTGGAAGGGACCTCGAGGATCATGAAGCTCGAACCCCCCTGCCACAGGCAGGGCCACCAACCTCCCCATTTAGTTCTAGACCAGGGCCCCATCCAACCTGGCCTTGAACACCTCCAGGGACGGGGCATCCACAACCTCTCTGGGCAGCTGTTCCAGCACCTCACCACTCTTACAGTAAAGAACTTCCCCCTGACATCCAACCTAAATCTTCCTTCCCTCAACTTCAAACCATTTCCCCTTGTCCTGCTGTTATCTACCCTTTCAGAGAGTTGACTCCCCTCCTGTTTATAGGTTCCCTTTAGGTACTGGAAGGCTGCAATGAGGTCACCCCGCAGCCTTCTTTTCTCCAGGCTGAACAAGCCCAGCTCCCTCAGCCTGTCTTCATAAGGGAGGTGCTCCAGCCCCCTGATCATTTTTGTGGCCCTCCTCTGGACCCTCTCCAACAGCTCTCTGTCTTTCTTGTACTGGGGGCTCCAGACCTGGACACAGTACTCCAGATGGGGTCTCACAAGAGCAGAGAGGGACAACCACCTCCCTGTCCCTGCTGGCCACCCCTCTCCTGATGGAGCCCAGGATACCACTTGCTTTCCGAGCTGCAAGAGCACACTGCTGGCTCCTGTTAAAGTGTAGTGGAGATCTACAAAGCTGTACAATTCTCCAGAGATACATACATAAATAGATGCTTTCTTGTTCTGCATGACAGTGGCAGTGACTGTGGTGAGAACTGAAAAACCCTTCCAGATGCTTCAGATCTCGTAACGCTTTGCTCATGAGAGCAAAATATTTATACAACTGAACATAGAGACAAAAGGAATGAGAGCCATATCTGAGGTCCACTCTTCCCTGTCCTGGAAAGCAGCAGCTGTGACAAAAAGATGGTGCAGACCTAGCAGTCATTACAAAGAGTATGACTGAAGTGACTTTTACCTCAGCACAAAGCGTGTACATCTTGCAGTGGTATGGTACATATGGGACTGCGGTTAGCACTTGTAATAGCTTAGGAAAATGAGGTGGGATTCCAAAAGCTCCCAGAACAGTTTTGAGAACTGCAGCAAATGCTTAACCTTGCTGCTGAGCTTATTACCCAAATTTGATTAGTGTGCAAAATACATACGCAGGGAGAAAATACCAGGTTTCTAAAGAGATCTTTAATCTAACGGAGACAGGCATAACAATTACTGGTTGTGAAATCTGAGGCTGGGTGATGTAGATGGAAAGCGAAACACTGCATTTTTGTTTATGGGGTAAATGACCACTGACACAAGCTGTCAAGCGTGGTCACGACTTGTCCACCTTCATAGAGCATCCACGTTAGCCTGCATGTGCTGCTGGGCTAAACACTGAGTTATGGAACAAAGTTGTCATCTGCATTAGTAAATCAGGCCAAGTGTAGTCCCTGCTGGCTTTGCTTTTTGCAGCTCTGAAAGTGGGTTTCAGCAGTGGGGATGACTTGAAAGGCCTGGCCCGAGGCGGGTGCAGGGCAGGCAGCTGTTCTGCTACCTTCAGTCCTCCTGCTGCACAGCCATTCTGACTTGTGTGCCTCAAAATGGCCCACTCAGGAAAACAGACCTACTTGTTTCTATTAAAGCTTTATTTCAGGTGTTTTTGTTGGGTTGTTTTTTGGGGGGGCGGAATTGTCTGTTTGTTTTAAAACCTCTCATGTCAACAGTAATTATTCCTAATTATAACAGTTCCAAAATTTTAAAGAGCTTTAATCAACTGGGACTTCGCAATCAGCAAAGCTGTATTTAAATGTGCATCCTCGTTTCAAGAGCCAGGAAGCTGCCACAAGCAGTTCGTGTCTCCCTGCAGCAGCTCTCATGCAACAGTTGATCCATCTGGTGCTCAAGTGCTTGGCCAAATCTTGGGCTGAACTGGTCAATCTGCTACATTAGGAGTTCCTGGTTCTTGTGACATGCTTCAGAATGGTGTATGACCAGTAGCTAGCATGTTCATAACCGAGGTGCTGCATGGGCTGTTGCTAACACGGTTCCCAGCACTGAATAAGTATTATATCTTCTGTTCAGTTATGCTGCTTCCATCTTAACGGTTTCTCTTTCGTTCTCCAGATGAGCACTATGCCAGGACTTCCTACAAGACCCAGCTTTTATGATATCGACTTGGACACGGCATCAGGAGAAGTGAACGGGCTCTTCTGAAGAGAATTTGTAACCAAAGGGAGGTGTCACCTTCAGGTTAGAAGGCTTTCAATATTTGGGCTTGATTTCTCAACGTGAGATAACGGAGCTAAGCCAATTTCATATTATGCCATGTGTTTCCAGATAACATGTGATTATATTTCAGCCTGAAAGTTGCCCACGGTACTGTTTAATAGTAATTAAATTTATTTTTCTTTTTAGCTCCCAGAAGAACACCTGATGAGTCATGTAAATGAAACTATTCACTGATCTTCTTTGAAGTCAAAACAAGATATGACTGAGAATACAGCGCAAGAAGTGGAGAAAAAGAGTGCTAAAGGATAAAACACTTATTTTTAATCTGTAATAATTCCTAAACTACCGTGTTCCAAGCTAGTTGAAACTAAGTATATAAAGTACACTTCTTGTACACCCTTCCTGCTTCGTAACTGTAGCTGGAGCAGTATACAAAGCTTGGGTTCAGTGATCTCTTAGAACCACAGAATCATTTCAGTTGGAAAAGACCTTCAGGATCAAGTCCAGCCAGCTAAAGGACTGAAACTTGAATTAAGATAGTAAGCACGAAAAGGAGAAAAGATACATTTATACGATCTCACCTTGATTCAGTGAGATTATTTTAATAATTAAAAATCTAAAGCTGGAGCTGTTTGTAACAGTCTTGGGACCTGGCTGTCTTAACAGTAGGGTTTTTGTGACATAGATTATCTTGGGAAGTCTCATACACTATAATATTCCTACTTGTCATACTGAATTCTGTATCCCATTTCTCTCACCATGGGAGGATTTGCTGTGCTATGAAATCGCACCAGCTTCTTTTAAAAGAGGGAAGGAGGAAGGATCCTTTTGTCAGTTCTTAGCAGGAGTGCTCACCCCGGCTTCTGCTGTGAATTACGCCTGCGGACACCTGAGCCGTGCCACATTTCTCTTTTAGAAAGCCCAGCTGTGACTGCTGTAATTCTTACTACTGGAAACTGAACTTCTGGGTGTTGGTTCTGTAGAGACCCGGATCTCTGGGCTGTACCCATGGCTTCTGCCAAGTGTCCTTTGACCATTTTTTGCTCAGCAATAAGTACGGTTAGGCCACTGAGAAGCCTTGTTTTCTAAGGTACCTTTTGGGTGAACAGAAGCCACATGAACAGTGATTGAGCCATTTGTAGTAGGCTTTGTCAACAGGCCAAAAATCATTTTGTAACAGAAATAGAGTTGCTGCCAGATTTTTAACTAATACAAATAAAGGGCGAAAACTTCAAATGCTTTTTGGGTTTTAATGTACGTGCTGAGATTAATGAAGTAGAACTTTTCTGTGATTAACTGAGTAATGCAGCAGTCCCAGTATTGACAATTATAAGTGATTATTGCAGGAATAAGTTGCCTGCAATGCACCACCGTGTGTGTGTTCTGTCTTGTTTCTTTTCCTGGATGGCGTGTGTCATCTATAGGAAATAAACTGCCTGAATTATTCAGTGGATTGAGTTTACTTGCAGTTGACTGCAGAAGATCTGAATTAAGATGCTAGCTTTATTAAGTTTGACTGCCCTGCTCACAGCTGAATATTTTTGGCTTCGCCTTTCTCCATAGACTTGCAAAGCCCATCTGCTTGCCTCCGAACTGAATCTGAAAGCATTCTGATTTTGGTGAGAACTGGGAGAGTTGTGGTGTAGGTGTACACCAATGTAAGGATGCATCTGTAGTACACAGATACTAAATATAGAGAGAGCAAGTTATTCAGTAGGGGAGAATAATTATATAAAAATTACCTAGTTGTCACAGAAGCGAAGACAGAATAATTTAAATTGTCGTAAGCACACTTGAGATACATTCACAGCCTCCTCAGATTTTCTTCTCGATGGTATTTGGCTGAGAAGTCGCTGGCAGACAGGTTTTACTGAGCACAAAAAGGCCACTTGCATGGGGTCAGAAGGGGCGTCCCCTGTTGCTGCGCCACCCCGAAGGCCTGGCTGGAAGTCCACCTGCAGCACCTCGGTGGAGCCTTTCCTTGCAGCACATTGCCACAGCTGATGCTGCCAAGACTGCTGTCAGTTCCTACATTTAATCCTCGTTCTCTCATCTTGCAGAGGCTTCCCTGTTGCACTGCTTTCCTGCAAGCGCTGTGTTCCACCTTTATTTTATGCTTATGAAAGATGGGATAAGTGCTAATTTATGCTAAGATTAGCCTCCTTTTAGTTCAGCATGAGATCATAGACGTGTGGTTGAGAGAAGACGGTTCAGGAGGTCTCTAGTCCACACCGTGCAGTGAGGCAGCACCATGGCACAGCGATGCAAAGTGGACGTGGATTTGCTGAACAGTGGGGGACTGCTGACAGCAAAGCCTAAGGGCCAGCAGCAAATACTGAACAAAGCCCCAAGCATCTCCAGAGATGAGTGGCAAATGCTTTTCTACAGTGTGCTTCAAATGTCGTGGGAAGTGTATTCCCACTGTCCCTGCTTGCAGCACTGATTCATAAATAAGTTGGGTGGGTTGTTGGTTTCTTAGCTCATTTGTGACCAAGTATGGCAGCTGTTAGTTCAAGACCCATCACCTAGGACACAAAGAATGCTCAATTTCTTTTAACTGACAACTGGAAGGTTGTCTTCCCTTCCCGTTGCCTGGAGCAAAAAAACAATTAAGTGCAGGTATGTTCTCTGTAGGCGATACGTGGGCCCAGCCCCTTAGCTGCTGTGATGGCCATTCCCTTAGCTGTGCTGTAATGAGAGCCTCACATCACATCGCTAGGAAACAGTACAGACTTTTTCAATCTTATCTGCCTTCTGTCCCGTTATCTATCTCCTGTGTGTCATACTCCTCGGTGTTACTGTCCTCCCATGGAGCAACAGAATAATTGAGTTCTGCGCAAGGTGGTTTCAAAGGGGATGGATTGGAGCTGACGCTGCAGGTAGCGCACGTTACTGCTGCCTGTATCCCCCCTCCACCTGGAATGAGGGGAAATGGCCTTGTGCTGACGGCCTGCGCTTAGCTCTCATGGAGAACTGTACCGTAATTAGAACCCACTGCCTACCCTCTGGAGAGGAGCTGTTTCCAAACGAACGTTATTATACTGAATGAATGCCAACAAACACGTCTCGTAGGGGAGCTTTTAAAATGACAGTTCCTTGCGGTTGCCTGATGTGTGCTTCTGTCCTATAGGCTGAAATTTCAGCCAGAAGAACACAATTTCTCCCCTTTTTAGGGAGGGAGGAGGCCACGTGTATTTTTTTAAGGGTAGCCTCCACTGGAAGCCACTTGCAGGCTCGACGTATGCTCCATCGCCTGCGTTGCGATGTGCCAACACGCTGCGAAGCAATTAATATCCTTACAACAGCGGTGGGTGTCGCTGAGCTCCCCGTTGGGATGAATGGGGACGTTCAGGCAGCTCCAACCATGGCTTCATGTGGTTCTTCAGCTGCACTTGCAGTCATTTCCCAGAGGCCCTCCCATCAATCATAACAGCTGGGGATGCAATTTTCAAGTAAGATTTTGGCAAGTGTGAAGAAAAAAAAAGACCCTTATGACTGAGGCGCCTCGCCAGGTATTTCGGGTGAGGTTTTGCTTAAACTCGGGACCCGGCTGCCTTTAACCCCGCTCTAAAGGTGTGGCTCCTGCAGCGACCCAAGCGGGCTGGGCTCAGCGCTGCCCAGGTTTCAGGCGGCACAAAAACCGCTGCCAGGAGCAGAGCTCCCATCGCACGCTGTACCTGGTCTGCGGATCCCCGCCGTCCCTTCCTGCCGGCTGTGTTTCTGCTCACAGCCGGAGTTCAAGCTGCGAGCCGCGGCTCAGCCCTCGGGAAGATCCTCTTGACTTCTCCCGTTGTGTATCTGCTGCTGCTGCCGCGCGCCTTGCGCGGGGAAGGAAGGCGGAGAGGGACGGTGCTCCGCGAGCGGGGCAGGATGCCGCGCGGGGGGAGGGCGGCCGCTTCGCCGCGGGGATGCTGCGTGAGCGGAGGGGCTGCGCGGCCGGGGGGC